>NNCF01132399.1:106319-363319 GCA_002313205.1 Laupala kohalensis | reverse complement strand
GTTTAAATTTCCAACGTTCTTTCGAACAAGTTCGGGCATGTTCTCGCCCGGCGACCACATGGTGTTCCTTAGGATGGGTGGGACCTCCTCCCCCGTCCTCTTGCTCGCTTCGATTTCTAAAGGACCATAAATTTTAATTGATGTCACAGAAAGCCGCCGATGCCGCCTGGCCACCGACTGTCCGCGACCACGGTTGTCGTTCCCAACCGTCCTCCGTTTAAATTTGTCAACTTTTCGACCGTCAAAATTCCGCAACAGAATGATTAAATTTGTTAATTAATTAGCGAATTATTCAAATCTCACAGTACGTAAGCCAAAAGCGCTTTGACGGATAACTTAATTCGGTTTTAAGAAACACAACCGTTTCATAAATACAAATGCAGGAAGAGTTAAATATTTAATTCCTTAAATAAAGGTTTACAAGAGTTTCGGGGGTGAGATTTACAAAATTATCCGAAAAAACCTCTTTTGTATTATAAAAGTTTGGATGTTCTGACCGGAACTGTCCCCAAATATAATGCCATACGTAAATGGGAGTAAATGTTTGCAATGTATACCCATTGGGAAATATGTAGACTGACTACATTAACTAACTTTCGAAATGTGTAATTTGTTGAAGACAATCTCTTTGAATACATCATTGCAAATAATTGGAATCGGAACCTATACTTAAACTTTAACTATAATTCAGTTAAATACCAATTCACGCCAATGATTTTTCTTTCCATTTTTCACATCAGCAATAAATCCTATTTTTGAGCTCGTTTTTCGTTTGTCTGCTAAGTTCTGCTCGTTTCAGCAGAGAAGACGTGACAATTTTCGTACTTGGAGATGAGCCAAGCATTTTCGTATGTCTTCGACTTATTAACATATCCCCAAAACGAGGGATACGGTTTATAGTACATGGTAGTTTATTGAGTTGACTCCCCATTTTCACCTCGGTAACGGTTTCTTTTATATTTTCACTTGTTTATGATCATGCTCATTTTCCCTGAGGTACATTAGTTACGTGAGCCATTGTTCAAATCCTCGAATATGACATTAGGTAAAATCATTATTAGTAAGATCAAAAACCTTATTCAGGTCGTCTTTCAACAGCGTTCTTATCGGTCGGATTGAATTATTCGGATAACTTATCCGCCCGGTAATGCAACTTTGTCTTTCACCACGTTCTATCCGTTGGATAGCTGCGCTATCGGAGAGCTAACTTTAACCGACCGATAGGATCGCGGTTAAGCATTATCGGGGAGATATATTTCAAAACTTGACATCGTGGGGGTTGCCAATAACCTTATTTCTGAAAAATTGGATTAAATTAAGGGTCGTTAATTTCGTTTTTATATTACAAAAATAACCTCTTTCTTCGAAAATTATTGCTATAAACGATCTTTAAAATAAATTTAAATAAATCTCTCAAATCGGGTAAGAAATACAGAAAGAAAAAATCCAACGAGCTAAAGTTAACGAATGGTTTTATGTTGTGGTAATGTCACTCGAGGTCTTCAAATTTGGATAAAAAATTCATAATTGATAACAGTTTTTGATGGTTTGGTATTGCGGTTTTGGGAATTGTTCTTTCTTTTGTAATTTTTTACTTAAAATTTCCTTTGAGTTTCATGCACTTTCAGTCCGTTTGTCGTCGATCACATCTATGCGTTGTAATATTTTGCGTGGCAGTATCTGGTGTTTTGTAACCAAACCGTGTTACTGCCCCCTACGATCTCGTCTTTCGTAAGCAAATCATTGTTAATTTTGGCAAAATTGGCAACGCCGTAAGGTTTGCTACCGAGAGTCGCCTTAGCCGATGGATAAGCGTGGTGAAAGACGCGAAGTCTATCTATCGGTTAGTGAACACTCAAATAGTTATCCGCTCGCTAAGTACCCAGCAGATAGTGGAAGAGTGGTGAAAGACGGCCTCATTGAGATTGGAAACAATTTTTCAAGTGGGATAGAATGAGTGGTTCACTGTGCCCCTAAACTCGGTGCGTTGTTAGGCACCGTGTCAGCTAAGAAAGTTAAACTTATCATGTTACTCAATAGTTTACACGATTTGTGAGAGATACAAGTGGGGCAGAGTGTGGCAAAAGTAAGTGCGGGACAATGATCCGCAACAAAGTTGTGACTTTGCAGAGATGGTAATCTCGATTATCGCTATATGGTGCTTACTGTTCCTGTCTGGAATGTATCTGATATTTCAATTCTGTTCAGGCTGTTCGTCCTCTTCGCTGTATTTTTCTCTCATTTTCTTGCTTCGTTTCAGATTGGTAATGGACAATTCATCATTAACAAATATTTTCAAGTATTGACTTGTAGATATATTTAAGTACCTATTCATCGTACCGTTCTAATCTACGTATTCTTAACAAAACTCAACTTGTTAACGAAATAGTATGTTTCCAGTTAAAAATTCGAAACACGAACCCTTGTTAAAGATGTGCTCAAATTCCTTGACTCTTCAGATTCTGACTCCCATTATTCACTTTTGTGTTAAGACTATGACTGACTCACAGAATGTGATTGAATGATTACAGTAGTTTCATTTTTTATTACTACTGAGCAAATAAAATTCGATTCTTATGTCTATAATCATCTTTAAAAATTTTTGTTTAGTAAATCGTATTGGAACACAGATCCGAATATTTGAAACACGAAGAGTGAGGTAAAGGTAATGTTTTTATATACACGGTGAAAGGGAATTATTATATCAATTAACATTCTATCTAATTTGAATCTCCAACAATTTTCGGTATGTGTGAAGTGTGTGTGAGATATTGGAAAGATCCGATTTATGCCCATCCCTACCCTACCCCATGCCACAAGAGCATTCACGTAACTATAAATAGTAATTGTGCAGGAAAGCAAAGAACGGAGTTTTAATCATTTTAAACATTAATCAAATAAAAAGTTGTACGCAAGGAGAATTTTCTCGTTCTTTTATTCTTACATTCATTTTAATCCTGGATATCAATAAGGCACTAAACAATTTTGATAAAGTTTTGTACGTCATTGTTGTTCCGGGATGGAGATATGATTGTGTTGCTTCTGACGTAACTTGGGAAAGAAGAAGGAAAGTCTATCATTCAAGAAGGTTTGTTCAACCCTTCGTGAATGAAACAAATTATTATAATTAAAGATATATCAAACTCCATTAATTCGATAGTGCGTTTATTTGCAGATGACTGTATTATATATAGAAATATTAAAGAAGACAGACTCAGCAATATATAGAGCGAACTAAACGAATTGTTGAAATGGGCTGAGACGAATAAAATGAAAATAAACGCTCTAAAAAGTAAATCTTTATGTTTTTCCAGATCAAAAACAAAATCTGCTCTGAGCTATTCATTAAATCATCAGATTATCCCTAAAGTTTCATACTATAAATACTTAGGTGTTAAAATTTCTCGTGACTTAAATTGGACGGAACATGTTAAATACACAACGCAGAAAGCTTGGAGAGCGCTGAAATTCGTAAGGCGCGTACTTAGAAAAGAGAACTCGAAATCTCAAAGCTTGGCCTACATTTTATTAGTTCGACCAGTACTGGAATACGGAGCCGGTTGCTGGGATCCGTATAGGGAGGGTCAGATCAGTGAATTAGATCGGATACAAGGAAAGGCCGCGAATTTTGTTAGGGATAACACTCGTAATATTAATTTAGAGTGGGGCACACTTTCCAATCGAAGAAACCGCGTCTTTGTGTCCTCTTTAAAGCGTACATGGGAGAGCCTGCGTGGAAATCAGTAAACGCTAGGCTACACAAACCGGTTTACATTAGTCGCGGCGACCACAAGCGTAAAATAAAATGTAGGAAACAGAAAACGGATATCGGTAAATATCCTTTTGTGAATAGAACCATTGTAGGTTGGAATAAATTACCTGCAGCAACACCTTCGAACTTACCAAAAAGAGTAAAATGTTTCCGCAACTGTTTTCTTGCTTCGCTTAAATAGGAACATATGTGAAGTGCAGTGAAGTGTAGTGAGGAGATTGGAGGTTACAGAAAATGCTCAGAGTGAAAGTAGTGAAGTGTAGTGATGTGTACATGATTGCTCTCAGCAACTCTTTATTGGCTTTATTTTTTATAGTTCTTAATTTCTTATATGTATGTTATAGCAATTACTTTTATGCTAAGGGTATAGGAGAAGTAATGACATATCCGTGTATAATGAACGTGTTTGTACGTAATAGTGTGTTTCTGTAATTGTTTGTAAGTAAAAATGTGTTTATGTATGTATGTGAATATACGCACATATGAGCCTCATAAAGTGTAGTTAATTTCTTAAAACTAATTTATTTCTCGTTGTAACCATGTGTAATAATTTTCTAAGCATTTTATTTCGTTTGTGTGTGTATTTTATACATATTTTTGTGGTGAGTCTCCGCAGAGGCTCCTACGTTGGCCGATTGTCGGGCCTGCGCGGGAGTCACCGCATGGGCGAGGAGGTTGGAGAGAGGTTGGGTTCTCTTGGGAGCGGCCGTGAGTCAATCAAACGCAAGATGTGTAGAAGCTGTATACTCACACACACAGAAGGAGAACGCGTCGCTGGTCAGGGAGTGGGAGAGCTGAACTCCAGTAGGTGCGATCATTGTCCGCCGGTTGGTGTGGCGGCTGTCAGATGTCCAGGTTCGGCCCAGGCTCGGCGGTTGAGGAGCGTTCCGCTTCCTCAGCTCGGTGTCCCTCCTTCGGTACACAGGGCGGCCCTCGTCTATTTGTGGCCTCTCGTCGATCGGTGCCTCTGACGTCTCTCGGTGGTGTATCTGAGATCGAGCCTCGTGACCCCTTCCTTAAGTATGACAACTGAAAGTGACGTCACCGACTCCTAACCCAGTTCAACCCTCTCTGTGTCTCCCTGACCCAGTTCATACAAATAGTTGACATTTCTTTGTATGTCCTCACCAGCTTGCACATGCTAACATCTTAGCGACTATATCTTCACGACATTTTTTAATAGATATTGATGATTTCGTCTTTAATTTCGTATTATTTTATTATGTATGTATTCTTTCTATCTGTCACCGAGCACTGCTCACTAGCAGANTCCGGAGAGTAAATTAGTTTTTTTTCCTCCACGTGGTCATACGCAGTTTGTACTGTTTTTTGACAATAAATTTATTATTATTATTAATCCACCTGGTTGAGGTGTAAGGTACTAACATTATGTCGCGGAGGAAATAGGAGGGGGTAAAATGCACAGAGTTCGATTAAGACAGGTGAAATATGCAAAATAAGCAACAATTTGGTCGGTGAAGCATGACTAACAGAAACGACAATCTGAACAGCATTGACGTGATTCCTATCCCTTGAAATTATTAAAGTACATTATCCTTGAGGGCTTATAGGCGATTCACATACAATGGGACGGGAGTTGATGTTTTCAGCAAGGACCAGAACGATTCAAATAATGGATTCGGTTCCACTTCTACTAAATTTACAAAAATCAATTCCGATTCCAGAACCAGCTCGAGAACTAAAAAGTTGTAAGATACTTTTGAGTTCTGGATCTAAATCGCAATTGTCCTATAAAGAAACAAATTAAGTTTACTTTTTTTATTGTATAATTAAGAAAACGAATTTAAGAATTCTGAGACTTCTGCTACTATCCATGCTATTGATTGCATCCTCCATCATAGTTACACCCTTAAGCTGAGAAGTACTCTGAATTAGAATTTCAAGTGATACATTGCGGATATATTTGAAAGTGTTGGGTGCCGTGAAAGTCCTATAGAGCGGCGGAAAATAAACGATGTCCACTGCACCAGTAGAACTCTGTAGTGTTCAATAAGATTAGAACACGAAGTGGCAACTCCGTCTCAAAACTGTTTCAACAAAATTGAATGTTATGGTCTATTTTCACAATATATACTATACTTTTTCTCCCAGAAAGTAAAAAAAATTATTTTCCACCACGGGGCCATGTAACGTTGTTTAATAATACATTATTGATACACGTCATTTTCTTAATTCTAATTGAACTTTTACAATGTCAATAACAACTAAATTCGTGACTCCCATTAACAATTGTTTACCATGAATACAATATATGAGTATCTACATTTCATCTTAAAATGTCAGTGTAATATGTGTCCAGAAACCTGCGTTATTTCTTACTCCAATTTCAAAATGCTACCAGTACTTTTGTATGAACAAATTGAAACGAATCCAGTACATTTTTTAGTTACATAACATTTATTTAAAGTAACTGTAATGAATTGTTAATGACTTCGGATTACGATATCATTACAGTATTCTCAGCCAAACCTTCTGATGAACAGAAGTAAATTCTTTCCCAAATTTCCGTATCCCCAGATCTACCGTTNCCCCCCCCCCCACACACACACACACACGAAAAAAATACCTAAATTCTCGACTGTTATTTAAAAAGAGTAAATAAAAATTTGTGGAAATATGATGATGTGATCACAGAAAATCATTATACTGACTGAAGAATGTCCTTCATATTTTAAAACAGTATTTTTCAATGTACTTTATTACGAGTTTACAAAATTGAATGACAAACTGCGCGAAAAAAATTGCACATTGCAGTACATCTTAATTTCATGATATCTTTTGTAAAAAATTCTCGTCATATTTTAGAATGTGAGGGAAATCACCGAATATTGTGTCTCCTTAAATTATTTCTTTAAAAGAATTATTACGTCTTAAGAATTTTCTGACGATATGGTAATGACCCACTACAAAACATCTCTGAGTAAACCACGACTGACACGTGAACACCATCCATGACAGAGCTCTTGTCGAATGTGGCAGGCGATATGTTTTCTTGTGCTCCAGTATGCACGGTTTTTATCTGTGCTTTAACGTGTAAAAGAACTCCGCTCTTGCAGAGCAGCCGGCCGGTTCTGCTCCACTGTCCAGGCGGTGCTGGAGGCGACGGTGGCGGTAATGGCATGTCAACGACCTTGACGCCTTGCGAAGCGGAAGCGCCGGTCGCTGACGGGGTGGAGGACCGGGGATTGCGACTGGGCGCCAGGCGCCGCGACGTTGCTGTCCTCTCCCCCCTTCTCCCAACCCTTTCGATGCTCCTGGTTTAGCAGCCAGGAATGCGCGATGACTTCAATTTGTCCGCCTTACTTTCACCAGCACGCCTACACGCCGCACTCTTGGAGAAACATTGACGCAAGTGCTATGCCATGAGTACTTGAGTTCGCGCATTTCAAATTTTAAAGATGTTTGGCAAAAATGGGATGCGAATTGCACAGCAAAGGAAAATCGTCATATATTGAGTTAATACCTAAACATTATACCATTTAATGGTGCTTTTGTTTATTTAACCGCCTCTTTTCAAGCCGATGAAAGGGACGTAATTTGCAAATGTCATCGTTTCACCCGAGTTTCACAATTTTTCACCATTAAGACATAATGCGGAATAAAGACAAATTCATAGTTATATTTGTATTTTATGATTAAAAACTGAAAACGAGAATTATAATTGCTTTCGTAGTGTTTTGGTACAATAGTACTAGTAAGTAAAAAAATCAAACTAAGCCAGTCATTTTTTCTTCCAGAAATAATAACTTTAGAAGTGCATTCTTGCTAACTTAACAACATTAACAACTAGGTAACTGTGTTATTGTTATTCCTAATACAATGATAAATTAAATTTAAGGATAACCATTTATATCTTAACGCCAATGTAGGTTCAAATTCAAACACTTCACACGAAATATCGCGCACAACTGTTTTAGCTCCAGGGCAGGGGCGTACCCAGGATTTTATTTCGAGGAGAGATATCACATATAAAATACGTTTTATATATTGTGATGGCCCTTTGATCACCCTTCCTCATGCGTGGCCTCTACGTAGAGCCCGTAGTGAATGAAATTATTCAAACTACGATTACCACTGATATTATTCCGCCCAGGATAACGGAGGATAATCTAGGTGCAACGACAAGATTTGCACTGGGTAGTAAATAAATACCCCCAGAATGACCACACTGACACAAGGCGGTGGATTTTAAATTATAAAAACTAAAATATTTATTGTTCCAGGATGAGTCAGGTTGAGCGGCGCGGTTTAAAATAGCCCTACCGAAATAATACTTTACTAGCCGAATCACTTCTATTAGTATTTGCATCCTCTACAATTTGACTACCATAAAATGTTAAAGATTAAATGAATTCTTAAACTAAACGTGATTCTTCTTGGAATATTCCAGGATATTTTTTCCTGTCATCTAAGAGCTGAAACAGTACATGTAAATATTACAGAACAAATGAAACATAGGAAAACTTGTTGATTGTACCACACAAACAAAATTCGTTCAACAAAACATGCATTCATGAAAGAACTCTTGATAATAGATTGCACTGATAAAAATGAAAATTACACTAAATTGAATCAGAGCATTGAACATACTTAAAATTATTTACACAAAAATAAATTATCAAATACACATAACATTGGAATATTAAATTTACAAAGTTCACAAAAGTTTCTGGTCGCATAACTAAGTCTTTTTACAGGTAAAGAAAATGTTCCCTACGACTTGTAGTCTGACGATACAACACCGTACATCCAGCCCATATACCTCGTGCTGTCTTCTGCTTTCCTCCACAACCGGAGCGGCGACGTAGACAAAGTTCAAATCAGGTGATTCTTACGAGCAGCATCGCCAGCCGTAATTCAGTTCTGCAATTCGAGCTGAATGCTAGCTCGAGAATACCTCTGATTGACTCGGAAAAGTCTTTAGCAAAAAATTAAGTTCCTTTCACTACTTCCCGTGCTCCGTGCAGAGTTTGCACACTTTCCCTACTTTTAATTTAAAAAACGCATACTTTAGCTACCATGTTATTGAGACTTCTTTTCTTCGCAAGCCTTTCCAACTGTCTTGCGCTGCGCTGTTCGAGGAGCGAAGAGGGAGGGGATGCCTGTC
Organism: Laupala kohalensis; assembly: GCA_002313205.1. Taxonomy (NCBI): domain Eukaryota; kingdom Metazoa; phylum Arthropoda; class Insecta; order Orthoptera; family Trigonidiidae; genus Laupala; species Laupala kohalensis. Next base: position 354,419 of record NNCF01132399.1, on the reverse strand, counting down.
TCCGATCGGGGGTTCCTGACGCGCTTGAAGCACTCGACAGGTACTCCCAGACAGACGCGACACTCCGCTTTCTTCATAAAACTCGACTATCGCTGCGCGCTATTCAAATCTATCGAGCGTAATACAAATCAGTCTACTAATTAATTAGGCGAAGTAATTGTTCATCTCAATATACATGTGTGTGAAAATATATTATGTGTAAATACTCGTATATTGATACCCTGTATCCCCCCTTAGGTACGCTCCAGCGACAGGGAAGTGGATTATGAGCAGCAATACCACAATGAGGTATCCACTATCTAGCGCAAAACGAATGAAATACAATTTTTCCATCGTCTTCCCAGATAGTTTAGAATTTAGTGAACTATAAGTTTAGAAATATTATAAAGCAGCAATCACGGATCTTCTACGAAAATATTATTAAACCGAGTTTACACCGCTTACGTGGCTTACATAGTAAGTCAGAAGCATTTGGAATTACATAATGGTTAGAATGATTGGAGTTTTAGGAATATTGTGGCATCAATAAAAGAAAAAAGTACAGTTGCCTCATTGTTTCTCCAAAGATGCGATACGCTGATGTATTACGATTCATGCTCTTCTTAATGACGACGCTCCAGGTTCTGTTTAGGGTAACAGCAGCATCCGTTTTAGTTCGAACATAATGAAAAGTTTTTTTTGAATGACAATTCATATTATTGAAATCATCTCACTTGCGAGTGGAATTTCTGTTGAGTCGAATGATCAATATATTTTCAACCAAATGAGAAATCAGCGAAAAGGAGAAATCGAAACATAAATTTCGATTGAAAAAAATGTACACTTTAATTATTTTGTTTTAAGTTTCTCATAAGAAAAACATCTGAGAAAACTTTGAATGTGACAAACTGACAGTCCCATTACAAATTCGACAACAAATGCATGCGATTCGTCCCGCGTGATGGCAGGCCCGAATTTCTACGATATGTTATCCATTGATGCTAGGGGGATTTAGAGGAGACTGACCGATTGACTTGCTCATTCATTAGCGCGGAGAATAAGAAACAAGGTCATGCACTTCTTGACGGGTTGTTGCTCTTGTTTGGCAGAATATAGGTAATAAAACAACAACACATTTTTCGAAGTTTCCTAAGCGTGCATTGTTATGGGATTTGTATCTTCAAGTGGTGATAAATGAATGTCTTCTTGTTTGGTTCTTCTTGGTACCATTTTATAATACAGAAAATGGTATTTAGAATATCCAAAGTCAGAAATAAGTTAATAGTTACAACAATTATTCTCAGGTTGACAATTTATTTGAAAGAAAAAAATAATGAGGGTTTCTTACTAAAGAAAAATCGAAATATTTTAAAATATTTTTAATCACATAATTAGCAATATACCGTCAATTTTGGTAAATATATTTATGATCATAGATTAACTGTTACTACGGCGAAGGATATATATTTGATGTTGCTCGTCCAGTGAAATAACTCGTATATTTCTTAATAAGTGTAGGAGAACCACGCGTTGACGGCAACTGTGATCTGTAAGCGTTACCGTTTTCCTTGTCCAACCCTGCGGACTACCAGGTACGCTGTAGTTGCGTCCCATATTAAGAAATGTCTAAGAGGATTATAAGGGTCTCGCGGGAGATCGGTGTCGAGTAACGCACCATGGTCAGCTCCTGCGTTAATTTCCCTCTTCGCAGACAACCGTGGGGCCTACGGCCATTCTTTGTCATCCCAAGAGCTATAGCAAGAGCATTTTAATACATTTATTTAATTCATCATTTGTTCTAAAGCTAAATAACCCAGATTTATATTTATTTAGAATGCAACATTAGAAAGTTACTGTATGAGATTTTTTGTTTCCGTCAGCTAAACACTTTCTTGAACTTTTTTAAAACAATTATCCGACACCGTCAAAAGTGGTATTATTGTATTATAGAGAATAGTTCGTCTGATTACTTCTTCAATAATTATTTTTAGCATTTTCCAGACTTTTGTGAAATGATTGTTGTATTTTTTAATTTGAAACTTGTTATTCACCTGATGAGGACTGTGTTTAAAACTATGTTAAACCAAAAAACTACTCTGAAAATGATAAAATTGTTTAGTTGATATTATTATAGTTCGTGAAACGGCAGAACGACTAATATCCCGCCATCACAGAGGGCATCGCGTAATGATTCCCTGCTCTTAATTTCCACAACAATCTGGTTATATTTAGTTTATTTTTAATTTTAAGACCAGTAAATACATTTAAAGATTTTTAACATATTTAACGATAACTGTTGGATGTCAGTTGTGCGAATGTTTTCTTACGTTTCGTTATTTTCGAATACAGAATTTCTGAGACAAACAAATTGTCAATTTCATCAGCGAAAATTATTTCTAGCAGCCATAATGAATTTACCCATAAAAATCGACGTAAGTTGGTGCAACAATTGAATTTTAAGGGTACATTAGCAAGAATACAAATATTTTAAAATCAGTCGAGTGATCTCAAACAAACCAAGATCTTATGTACAAATTTATGTACAAAAATATTTTTTAACAAATAGAAAATTATGTTAGGAATTACTCATCCTACATTACTATATGAAAATATTCTATAATCATACTAAATATTAAATATACTTCTCAAAAATAAAGAAATAAATTATGAAATTTGTTGATGTAAATCAATATATCATGTTACAAATAAATAAATGTGAGCAGTAAGTCTTATTTCTCGGGCAATATTTTACCTAACTCCATCCTGTGCCGGCCCGATCGATCGAAAGTGTATCAAAAATGGTCCATGAGCTAAGGTAAGTTGGACTGCGCAGGTGTAAAATATTACACAGATCGTAATAAATAAAACAAAAAACATCAGTTCTGAGCCAAATATTTCGAATAAATTAGTGTCGCCAGTATTTTTCCAAAATAAAATTCCCTGACTTTTCATACTTTTTCGGACTCTGACCAAATTTTCAATGCATTTTTCATGGAGAAAAATTATCATCAAAAACTTTATTTAATAAAATAGAAGTTTAAATTAAAATCTGGCTTCTCGGTATTTTAATATTTAAAATTATCTTTGAAATTAAAGAAACATCTTAATCATTAATTAGCATTAGGAGCTAATATGATGCCAAATTGAAACGTTCACCGATTTATCATTATACATCAAAGAAATGTTATAGTGTGTCAATAAGCAATTGTGATATAAAACAAATATGTTTTTTAAGGAATAACGAACGTATCAAATAGTTTGCAAAAACATTTTCATCACACCTCAATATCCAGGTCTATCCTGGGGTCAAACCGGTCGGAGTGAGAGGCTGACCGCATCTGCTTCTTCTAGTGCCGAGGTCAAGCAATTGGGGAGCTTTACCCTCCGAGAGCCCTTTGGCGACCTTCGGGGCCTATTCACGGAAAGTTTGACTTTACTGCGATTAAAATAATTAGTTGAAAGTAAGTCTTACTACCAAAGTGTATACGTAGATTTACCAATATTATTATTAATCTAAGAAGCTCAATGGGCTGATATGGCGCAGAAGGCATACATAATGCCTATAAATGTATACCGTTAAGTGCCTGCATGCTGTCTCGTTAAATAGGGCTCTGTCAGTCAAGTCTGATTCTCACCTCCTAGTGGGGACCCCTGGGCAACACAGCGTGTAGCTCTCTAAACTTAAGCTCAAGATTCTGAGATGCTGGTGGCCATGGGTACCTTATCGACTCTGTGCCATCTCATCGGAGATGGCAGCGGATGCGAGTCGGTTACCTAGCCCAAATTGCGTTGTGGCTAACGAGAACAGGCGAAAGGCGAGTCTCCGGCGCCTTAAAACGGGAGCCATAGGCTAAGGGAAGGAAACCCTGACAGAAAACCAAGGGGGGAGGAAGGCCTCTGTAGGTGTAGTGGAACCAGCCCCCCTAGGGGAGTAAACCTCGACCAAAAATCATTGGTCCTCCGGATTTCAGGGGGTTAGGTTTAGGTTGACACCCTATCTCTGTAAAAAAGGTTAAGGTTAGGAAAACTCGGAAGCCTCAGAAGTGGAATCCCAAGTATGACGGAAATAGGCAATTGAATAAGGTAATGAACATTGGAACTTGGAACGTTAAGACATTATACAGAAAGGGGGCGGTAAAGGAACTAGAAAAGCAAATGACAGAGTTTAAAATGGATATATGTGCACTGCAAGAGATTAGGTGGATCGGGAAGGGTGTGGAATCTAAAGGAAAATACACAATTGTATATAGTGGGAAAGAAGAAGGAAAACATGAATTTGGCACAGGGTTCTATTTAAGTGGTAGGGTACAACACAGTTTGATAGATTATAGGTTAATAAATGAAAAAATTTGTCTCATTAGTCTTAGGTTGAAATTTTATAATGTTACATTTGTATCTGTACATGCTCCTACAGAGGAGAAAGAGGATGATGTAAAGGAGATTTTCAACGCTGAATTAGAGAGAGTCATCGACACTATACCATCATATGACATGAGAATCATATTGGGGGATTTCAATGCCCAGGTGGGCAAGGAAAGGTTTGTGCTACCAGCATGTGGACCATATGCCATACACGAAAATACTAACAATAACGGAAGAAGGTTGGTGGATCTAGCCAATGGTAAAAAATCTTCCGATCTCAGATACATGGTATCCACACACAAAATGTCACAAGGAGACTTGGAGATCACCTGACAGACGATATTTGAGTCAGATAGATCATGTAGTGGTGGACAGGAGACACTGTAAAAATATAAATGATGTAAGAAGTATGAGGGGAGCAAAGATAGAAACGGACCATATTCTAGTAAGGGCCAAAGTTAATTTGAAAATTAGTAAGACACCAAAAATAAAGAAACGCGAAATGGAGAAATGGGATGTTAAAAAATCAGAAAATAAGGAATACAAGGAGAAATATTGTAAAGAGCTAGAAAATGCACTCCTGAAAATCAATGAGAATGATTCAAACGTAGAAAAGATGTGAAAAATGTAAGAGAAAGCATAGTAGAGATATCGGGGAAGGTGCTAGGGAAGGAGGGAAGACCAAAAAGAAATGAGTGGTTTGATGAAGAATGTGGAAAGGCTCTCTCTCCATGACAGGAATATGGCGTGTGACAAGTACAGGAGAAGACAGACAAGACAAAACGAACAAACTTGTAAAGGAAAAAGAAAGGAGTGTAACAAGCTGTATAGGAAGAAAAAGAGACAAATGTGAGATAGTAAGATGGAAAATATTAAGGAAAAGTACAATTGTGGAGAAGCTAGAGAATAGTACAGGAAAGTTAAAAACATCAAGAATGGATTCAAACCTATGGCAGTAGACATTAGAGCGCATAATGGAACAATTCAAACGGAGGGAAACAAAATTTCGAGTAGATGGGCAGAGTACTACGCGAAACATTTCAGTACAAAGAGGATGGAAGTAAAAGGGGATATGAGAAACATGGGGAATGCCAAACAGCGGAACCAGACGTAGCTCCACCATCGGTACAAGAAATAAAAAAAGCTATAACAAGCTTGAATAGTGGTAAAGCGCCAGGATCCAATGGAATTAAGAGTGAATTGTATAAATGTGGTGGGGATGCGATGATGAAAATTATGCACCAACTGATTACGAAAATTTGGGAAATGGAAGTAATACCCAGGGAATGGAAATGTGGAATTATTAATCCAATACACAAAAAAGGGAATGAAACGTTGTGTGACAATTATAGAGCCATCACCTTACTCTGCACAGGCTACAAAGTGTTGTCTAAAATAGTGTGTTATAGACTCAAACCTACGTAGGTGATTGGAGAGTATCAGTGTGGATTTCGGTCGGATAGATCAACAATAGACCAGATATGTATCATGAGACAGACATTGGATAAATGTTGGGAAAGAAATATTACTACACACCATCTATTTCTCGATTTTACATCCGCCTACGACTGTATTTGGAAAGAGGAAATGTGGGATCAGTTGCATGAGATGGGAATACCTAAAATGTTGGTAGAGATGTGCAGGCTAATGAATGAAGAGAACCAAGCTAAAGTTAAAACAGGCGTAAACCTATCGGAAGAAATAAACCTTGAAACAGGATTTAGACAAGGAGATAGTGTAGTCCCGATGTTGTTTAACGTAGCATTGAAAATAGCGTTTCGTAAGGCTGGAATAGACGACCGTGAGAACATTTTGTATAGAACACACCAAATACTAGCGTTTGCGGATGATATAGTGATATCAGGGAGGAGAGTGGAGGATGTGAGGGAAAAATTCATTCAGTGGGAAGAATATACCTCTAGGCTTGGTTTGAAGGTAAATGAAGCAAAAACAAAATTTATGACAGTCTCCAGAAGGAAAAATTTTAAAGATACCAAAATTATCATTGGTAAACATAAATTTGATGTAGTACAAGAATTTATTAATCTGGGAACGTTGCTTACAGCGAGAAATGAAATAAAGATGGAGATAGATAGAAGAATAACAAATGCTAATAAAGCATATTTTGCTCTACTTCCATTAATTAAAAACCATATCGTGCCGCGCCAAACCAAAATTAGGATATACAAAACACTAATTAGACCGGTGATTGTGTACGGTGCTGAGACATGGACATTAACAAAGGGGGATTTTGAAAGATTGAAAATCTTTGAAAGGAAAATTTTCAGGAGAATTTATGGAGGGGTTAAGGAGAATGGTCAGTGGAGAGTACGGTATAATAACGAAATAGTGCAGTTGTACCAAGATACTGACGTTGTCACGTACATAAGAGTAAGTAGATTGAAATGGCTGGGTCATGTTAATAGGATTGATGAGAGCAGAACTGTAAAGAAGGTGGTAAATGGCCAACTGGATGGAGTGAGGACAAGAGGAAGACCAAGAAGTAGATGATGGGATTGTGTGGAGGAAGATTTGAAGAAAGCCAGGATTATGAACTGGAAGTTGGCGTCAAGTCGCAAGTCACTTTGGGTCGCAAGTCTTAAGTTACTAATTTATTTTGATAATGGACGTTAATTGTTGTAGTATTAGCATACAATCCCTATGATATAAAATATATTCTTTAACTTTCGAAGTAGTATTAGAGAGATGAATATAGTTCAGAACGAAACATACTCATGCAAAGAAATGAAGGATTTGTATCGCTGAACTAATAATCAACATTTAAGGAGAAAATATATAATATGAACACGAGCATGTGGTACGAGTTAGAAATGATGAATACATAATTTAAAGTTTACATTTCATGCAAATCTTTAAGATATTAAAAGTTTAAATGAGGTGCAACTGAGGACTTTGCTTCTTTTTCTCGTCGGTACAACTTTCGTAAAACTCTAAAATGAATTCTTAACATGCAAGAGAAGCCTGTTATATTACACTTGTCGCTTAATTTCGCAAAAATCTGTTTTTGCCAGGTAATTCCTCATATATATATATATATATATATAGATAGATAGATAGATAGATAGATAGAGAGAGAGAGAGACCGTGGATTAATTGGTTTAACGAATGAACCACGATCTCAAAAATATAAGCAAATATAAGGGTAACAAACTGAAACGCGTAGGAGACGTTGTGGGTGGTCTGCAGACACTGGGGTGTGGTCTGCAGCGCACAAGCTGGAACTTGTAGGGACCTTTCGAAATAATAAAATATAAAATTCAATGTAAAAGATTGCGCGCAAGAGCGGACGTAAGGGACAGTCGAATCCCCAAGCGGCTTCGGATGAGCGTGAGAACTGCGAAGGGCAGCGAATGTCTCTTGGGACACGGCTCCCAAAAAGAGGCGAGGTTTTAAAAAGGGAAATTTTGGCAATGGTTTCGGCATACTACAAAAAGGGTCTAAATTCAAAAGAAGCAATAAAAACTAGGGTGCAGCAGAAGCAAGTTGTAACTCGCTGAGGGAAGACACCACATCAGAAAGGGGCCGCACTATCATAAAAACATAAAACTGGGTGTCAAAAGAACTTGCCGCAGAAGCCACTGCGTAGGGAAAAATTGAACAAAGAACATTGTCCCCGAGGAAAAAAACAAAATGGCTGACCGACCTTCTTTTAGAACCATATAATTCTAAAGAGAAAGAAACATTTCGAGAACCAATGTAAATTCAGTGTAGGCGGAGCCGAAAGTAGCAATTGGCAACAGGCTACAGAAACACACCTCTTTTAGAATATACCCAATAGAAATTGTGGGGAGGGGCTGAATTAGACCTAAAACTTTACTTGGGAGCGTTCAAAAGTAGGGGAATACCACGTGAGCAAAATTGGACAAAAAAGCAGAGCAGAGAAGCATAGAGGCGGATTTTTAGTTCGATTTTCAGAGGATTTTTGTTGTGATTCTGAGTCGATTCGGGAGATGATTCTCCGTGCTGATTTTTCTATTTTTGATTCGACTGATTTTCTATTCGGATTCTGAGTTGGTTTAGTGTAAAATTCGTAATTGAATTTCTATTTTGATTCTGAGTTGTAGCTGATTTTTAGTTAGATTTTATAAGCTGATTTGCTATTTTGAATTTGGAGATGATTCTGCGTGCTGATTTTCAATTTTGATTTTGTGAGCTAATTCTCTATTTTAATTCTGATGAGATTCAGACAGTGACTGCTGACGTTGATTTGTGAGACGATTCGAATATGATTTTTGGTGATGAAAAGTGAGAGGACTCTGAAAATTTTTGTGAGATGATTCTAAATTGATGCTGATGAGATTCAGATGTTGACTTGGAATTGATTTCGATTTTGGACTTGTTATCCGAGAGTGTCGTGATTGTGATCGAGCAAATAACGATTTTCGATAAAGTGAAGTGTGGTAAAATTGACGGAGGGTATAGCTATCGTGAGACCAACAGGTCCGCCTGAGAACCCAAAGTGATTATCGATGCAGGTGACAATAGTAGCAGTATCATAAAACAGTGTAGGAAACAGTGAATGTCGTTGAGTCGTGTTGAGTTGCGGTTGTTAATTTGTGTGTCAGAGAAGTCAGCGTGATGGCCAGATAATTAGTGACGTGTAGTCCGGAGGTCAGCGGCGAGCAGGTATTCGAGACGCAATACATAAGCCAGCGACCAAAAGTAAAGTAAATGTTGCCATCGACGTAAAAGTAAAGAGATATTAATTCAAAGGAACAACGTGGTCACGACATGGCCGTGAGAGACATTCATTCATAGAAGCAGTAGGAGATCGAACTTTGGTGTTGCGTGAAGATTACCATTCACAAACAATTAAGCTGATGAGCAATGAGCTCTGATCGCTCCGCACATTCGACATTCACAGACAGCTGGTATGTGATCATCAAGGACACTAACGAAGAAAAATTGTTTTAAGGCCTAGAGTAATAAAAGAAGTAAATTGTCAGTGTATTAAATGTCAGCAGGCCCTGAGTGTAAATGTAATATGTTGTAAAGTGTGATCCCTGAAAGGCTGAACAAGTTACCACAGAAATTGGTGAGTACCCATACAGACAAAAAAGGAAACACCATGTCGCAGTAGGCGTAACATGAGTAGGACAATGATTGTTATAAATGTCAAAATAGTGTATTTAGTGTAAATAAAGTATATTTGTTTGTTGCTTGAACACCGGAGTACTGTGTTTAATTGGAAGTGGCTCCCACAGGAATGAGTACTCGGTTCCCTCCCCTTTGGATTTAGTGATTAGAGTGAGAATAATAATTTTTTTGTAATTATTATTAATTTAAAAAATTGTTTATAGCAATCGCTCTTTTTAAACTTGAACGAATTACACAATCAGGGTAGGACTTACACAAATGAATTACACAAACAGGAGCGCCGCCGCCTCAACGAAAGTTGTAAGGGAACGTTACCCCCACGCGCTCCCACTCCACTCTACCCCTGAACTACATTTTTTAAATGAAGAGGTTAAGCATCTTTTTTTATCACAAGGGTAAAGTATTTTTGTACAATTTGTGAAGTCAAACAAATGCGATCGGAGAAATAACCCAATAGCTACTATATGACAAAGTTCTAACACAACAATCTTACATTGTCTAGTGAAGCACAGAAATACCAATATTAAGTTATTAAATTTATACAAGTCGTCAGAAGATATAACGCAAAACTCAAACACACACTTCATTATTAATAACAGCTAACAATAGTGTGAAGACTAACCAAACTGTGTGCGTTAAGGGTAAGTGAAGTAATAAGATATGAGTAGCAGAATGAGGCATAAAGTTTTAAATGAACGGAAATTTGGCTAATAGAATCATGTTCTTGGTAACAGTATCGCATCGATCTTACTACTGTCCACTAACTCTATGATTCACAAAAGGGAATGTACAGAAAAGAAGAGTTAACACAATATAAACAGTTTTAAACAGAATGGTCAATACACGACGAAGGTTTTTATTTCAGAGAGGAAGTCTTTTTAGTATTTTTATAATGTTAAATATTGTGCTAAAATAGCACAAAAGAACGATAGTCCTATAGTTGATAGCATTATACTGATGATCGGTTGATCACTTAGGTTTTACCGTCAAGGGAAAAGTACTACAAGAACCAAAGGAATAACATTCCAACGACATTTTTCCTTCTTTATTCTGTTACAAGATGAAAAATTTGACAATATAAAAATGTACTAATATATTTATTACAATGATTACATCTGATTTTTACATGCAAGTAGGCAGCAACACGGGTACGTAACTTGGGAACAGCTGGGGGAGCCAGAACCCCTCCCGAAATATTTGATAGGTTGTAAAGAAAGTACTTTGTCTGTACGAAATACTGTTAATTCGTCATCTACGAATTAATTAATAACATTTAAAAGACAGGAAGCGGTGTTCTAATAGAAGCTTCTTCACTTTCACGATACTGCTGAGTGATAAAGCGCGGATTCAAACCCTGCTCGGCCGAACTGAAGTTTTCAGGAGGGGTTTCCCTCACCTACTCCAGACGAACATTGGTTCCATGCCATAAGATTCCCGGCAACCCCACATCACTTCTTCCCGATTCCCTCACTAAAGTCCCGGTTATGTGGAAGAGCAGACCTTATGACCTGCACCTCACTAAAAAATATTACAGAAATAAAGAATTAATATTAAAACTAAAAAGTGAAAGCATTTTTCATTAGAAGTAAAGCTTAAATAATCAAAATTATGAAATCGGCAAAATTGCTTGTAGTATAAGTAATTATGTCAAAAAAATTATTTAAATATATTGTTTTTATTCAATTCAAGAGCTATTTGCAATAAAACAAAAAGTATATTACAAAATTTACTCCTTTTACTCAACAAAAAAAAACACGAAATAAAAAGTAAGTTTTCCATTATAAATTTTGAAAGTTCCCCCGGACTCCTGTTCCCCTTAGTATTCGTTAGGTTTACTCATAATTACTCGATAAACGAAATGAAAAAAAGTAATTTCAAATTTCAGGATTTCCAACAACAAAACTTNTATTAAATATCGTATAATTACCTAACGAATCTGGGTCGTTAGAATATATATATATATATATATATTAGTAACGTATCAATAATATTGCTATTATTAACAAGTTTACTTATCTCACATAACAGATCGTGGGTTCGTGAATTATATGATTCTTTGGGCATTACGAGAGTTAAGAATAATTTGATGCAGTTGTCACGAGTTTTTCCAAGAGGACCTGGTGGTTTGGGATAACTCAGGTTAGCTTGTAGAGCTGACGGGAGTTTCCCTACATGGAGATATTTGGGTTTTCGTATAGTAAATCATCGCATCAATCTTAATATAAGATTATATTTAATGATTTATCTGACTGATAATGATGAACACGTTATAACATTTAATTAATTGAGTCATTAAAATGCATACAAAAAAGGTTTAATATACTACATTTCTTAGTTTCGTGATTTATAATGAGCTTCCTTGTTGCTTGGATATCGCGATTTTATAGCTACGATACGTATCCAAATACCCTGGCTCGAAGCAGTGTTATCTCCGAGCTTTTTACAATTTTGCCCCGGGGGCTCGAACCAGCGGTCCGCAGACGCTATGGGTTGCATGCTTACGTATGACGACTCGTACCCAATGAAGCAAAAGGTGGCCTGTCTGGGTCTCGAATGGCGGCTGTCTTCAACAGCTGGTAGTGATACAGCTCGAGCAATTGGTGGCACCAGAGACCATAACCCGTTAACGCGACAACAACACGTTTCTGTCACGTACTGGGGTCCATCCCGCGGAATTGTACGTATTTATAAGGGTTTTGGCTGGGCGCGGCGCCCCGGTATTCGGGAACTGATCAAAGGTCACATATGCAACTTACGACGCACGTATGTAGAGGAAGGGGTAAAAATCCTTCTAGAGATTTCTGCGCGACATGTCGTCACATGCGTCCACGCTACAATTTCCAGGACATAGCCTTTCCCGTCAACCAACGGAGAATATCCGTGATGATGAAGCACCCAAACTGGGCCGACTGATTAACTAATAGCGAAATTCAAAAACACGCTTGGGCCGTGGCAGGGCCGTGGCAGGGCCGTGGCAGGGCCGTGGCAGGGCCGTGGCAGGGCCGTGGCAGGGCCGTGGCAGGGCCGTGGCAGGGCCGTGGCAGGGCCGTGGCAGGGCCGTGGCAGGGCCGTGGCAGGGCCGTGGCAGGGCCGTGGCAGGGCCGTGGCAGGGCCGTGGCAGGGCCGTGGCAGGGCCGTGGCAGGGCCGTGGCAGGGCCGTGGCAGGGCCGTGGCAGGGCCGTGGCAGGGCCGTGGCAGGGCCGTGGCAGGGCCGTGGCAGGGCCGTGGCAGGGCCGTGGCAGGGCCGTGGCAGGGCCGTGGCAGGGCCGTGGCAGGGCCGTGGCAGGGCCGTGGCAGGGCCGTGGCAGGGCCGTGGCAGGGCCGAGGCTGGGCCGCGGCTGGGTCGCGGAAGGCGACCGTGAAAAGGAATTAAGAAACTGTATGTCGTAGACATCGATAAATTGGAATAATCCCCGCCACGAGAGAGATGTAGAAAACGTGTAAACGAATTCGCATAAAATTTACATAAAAGTAACATGAAAGTAAAAGTGATATAGAAATGTCATTATGTGACACAGTAAAATAACTTAGATGATTGCAAAAAAATTCATTACAACACACATCTAAAACAATTACGAACTACATAATTTTAACCCGAGAGCACTCACACTTCCACTCACTTATTACTTATCCCACCAAAATTCACAATTCGCGTTAGCGCATTGTCGCTTCTTATCTTTCTTATGTCCTTTTCTTGTGTACAATGAATTTAACACCAAGCGACAATAACCTGCTCTCTTTGTGCATTTTAATTAATGATTTACTCATTCACAAATTCAAATTAGTCTCCAGGATAGCAAACTCACAAAATACATGAATGGATCTCACCAGTGTAGATTTGCGGCTTTTAGAGAGATTAGAACACCTTCGTCTACCCTCAACTTGTTGACGACTTTGAGACGTGTGGTCGAACTCTCCACAGCGTCGGACTGCTACCCCCTTCGGTCGAATCAACTGGTCTAATGCACAGGTGTCGGCATCCAGGTCTCGAAAGTTCATTCACCGATAGAAGTATTCGGTATTACGAGTCAGCACGACGTAACAATTATTCTCGAGCGCAACTTTGTATTCTCATACACAATGGATCGCGATTGACAATCTCTGTATTCTGAGTACTAAAGGAGTCCTCAGCGAACTATTAATTAGATAACTTCAACTCGCGAAACGTTTGCAAACTGATTGCAAAACAATCAGAGTAACAAAAAATGCTCGCACAGAGATCGCGGAGGAACAATAGAAAGTTCCCCAAATGAATCACGATTAATTGCACTTAGAATGATCGTCGAAGAACTTTGTTCGTCGTAGACTGAACGAGTCCCAAATCAATCAACTTAGAATGATCGAATAAAATGTTTGTTCTTCTCAGCGAGAGTTTGTATAACTTTCCTACCCTTCTCGTATCTAACCGCCTTGTTTTCAACAGAACCCATCAATGTCCTAGAAGCCACAGTTACATTTCTACCGTTGCTCTGATTGGTTTCTTACTTAAACTGATTCTACCAGAATTCTGCTTTCTTTGCTTTTCCTGGACGCCGTGAACACCTGTCACAATTTAACGACTTTTAACCATCTATAAGGTCTTTCTAGAAATTTCTAATGGTGATTTCGTTTCTGGTCTTTTTTGATTGACAGCTCCAACACTTGCAACTTCTCTCTTGCGTCCAACCGTCTTTAAAGTCTGAAATTTTGTGCCAACTGAATTTTACTTGAACGACTGATTATTAATTGATTCATTGTGTTTCTAATTAGTGGTATTTAATCGGAAGACACACTATATATTGTGATGCACTTTTGGTCACCCCCTAATGCGTGGCCCTATGCTTCGAATACACGGTAGATTGAATTACCCAAACTACGATCGCCACTGATGAAATTATACCCAGGATAACTAGGAAGGTAATCTGAGTAAAAAACGAGATTTGCACTAGGAAGCAAATAAATGCTCCCAGAATGACCACACTGACTCAAGTCAGTGGATTTTAAATGATACAAACACAAATATTCATTAATCCAGGGACTGAGATTCGTCCGACTAAGCGGCACGGTTAAAATAGGTAACTAAAATAATCCTCTGAGAACCCTGTCACTCCAACTAGTACTCAGAGACTCTAAAATATTACTATGAACTTTAAAAAGATTTAAATAAATCCCTAAATCAATTGTTCTTCTACTTTGAATACTTCAGAATAAAATGTTCCCTAACAACTAACAACTGGAGTAAAAAATATGAATGCAATAAATTAAGTGAAACATGGAAAAGATGGTTGATTGTATTACACAAAATAAAATTAAGATAACAAAAACATTTATTGAGCTAAAATTATCAGTAGACTACTGATAAAACGAAAAAAAACCACAATAAATTATATCGGACAGAATTAATCACATGAGAACGAATTACCAAATTTACAGTGCGTTGGAATACTACACTTGGAAAACTCAATACAACATTTAAAAGTTCCTAGTCGCATAGCTACGCACCGTTACAGAAAAAAGTCCCCCGCGACTAGTCGATCGAAGAGAAAACTTCATACACGCAACTCATATACCTCACGACGTCTTTATTCTTTCTTGGTTGAAGGTGCGAAGTAGGTGAAGTTTAATTTAGGCGATTTTCACGATCACAATAGCTTGCTATGATTCAGTTTATAAGTTGAATGCTTACTCGGAAATTCTTCTGACACGCAAAAGTCTTTGAAAAACAAAGGGGTTTTTACTTTCTCATTTACGTAGTATATAGAAAGTTTTCCAATCGTGAAAAAAATCGAAGGCACGATTTCGACGGAAATATTCGTTTTGGCCATCCCTGATTCAAAAACTGTGTTTTTTGGCATAACATCCTTCCGTGTGTCCGTCTGTACGTTCGTCAGTCATTCCGTCTGTTCGTCCGTCCGCCTGTGCGCAGCGATTCTGAGTAAACGGATGAACCAATTTAATTCATAATTCGTGTTTACGGTAGAATTTACTGGTTGTCGATGCACGTGCTGTATTTATTTACTTTAAAACAAAAGGTACTTCACATGAAGGTCAAAGTACTCTTTTTAATGTTTCTCAAAATACGGCTTCAACGATTGTACTTAAATTTCCTTTACCTTGGGTACAATTAATATGATTTACATCCGCATTAGCGGTATTTCGCTCGAAAGGTTGGTATACACGCGGTAAAATAATTTCTGCCTGGTGCACTGACACATTAGTTTCCAGTTTCAAGAATATTAAATAATATTTAGCAGTGTAAATGGGACAAGCAGACGTACAATACATTTTTTGTAAACTAAAATGAAAGATATGTTAGTAATAAAATACATAGGACAGCAAACGTACAGCAGATACGAAAATACATCAATTCTATCCACAACATTTTACATTTACATAACACTTTTACGATATCTTTTGTCACTCTATGCTGCACATACTTTCTCATATACGTTTTTCCGAGAAAGTAAGTGCAACGGTTTTGCACCACAAGTTTGACTACGTCCTACACTTCGTGACACGTTTGCACACTTGCCCTATCACTAAGTGTATAAGTGCGCGTACTTTTCCTATCATCTAAGGGCGACTTCTTGTCCCGGTGACTGCTTAAGAGCGAGAGAACCTCCTTCTTCAAGCTGTGCTTCGCAGAGGTGTGCGACTAGCGGGGAGGGAGGGGTCGCTTGTCTCTGATTGGAGGTCTTATGTAATGTTCGCTCCAGGTAGACGCGACGCTCCCCTTTCACAACACTTGTATTTCGCCGCACTCTATTTAAATAGATCGAGCGTAATAATTATTAACTCCACTTATTAATTAAGTGCACTAATTGTTCATCTCAATATAAATATAAATGTAAACGTTAACAGATAATAAAAACAAATAGAGAAAACAATAGAGATAAACGTTAACATATAATAAAAACAAATAGAGAAAATAAGAAAAATAATAGAGAAAGAAATTCATCAAAGCCACCCACATATTAGAGGAAACGTTTCAGCTTTCACCATCATCAGTCTCGAGGGAAATGATCTGCTTCTTCTCTCTTTACGTTTACTGACCGAAGAAAGGATAGAAAAGAGGAAAATGTTTAATTTAATTTTGAAGAATTTACTATTGTCTAATTAAACCGGAATGAACAGACGCTCCGAGGGACCAGATGTAACCTAATTCACATGCTTTTACGCGATTGAAAATGTTTGTGGAGAGTTTGCAAGTCATAACTTTAAATCATCCGTTAAATCTTTTATTATGTAATTTAGCATGGGAGATGACAGGTAAAGAAGAAATAAAATTATCACAAGAAACTCTGTGATTGTTCATTCTGACGGTGTGAAAAGTATTTGTTTCTCGTCCATAAAACCTTTTCCGCATGTTCTTCAGGTTTTGTTTCGTGGTACCACTTTTCTCCACCGGTTTAGAGCAGGTTAGCACTGAGATTGAGGTTTTCTAGAGTTTGGCTAAATCGATTTTGTAAGGTCTTCCCCAAGGGTCACTGTTCCCAGCGTGGAATAACAATTTTCATTATTGCCTTTTGCTTGCTTTAATAGCTCACTTCAGCTCTTTGTGGGCCTGTTTATATTCTTGACGGAAAATGTGTATGTTCGGATTACCTCACGCTCGTTGAAACAGTCTTCTGGATGAATGGCATATCTCACGTAGTTCTGCAATCCCATCGTTCCAACAGAGCACTGGAGGACTCTGGGATTTTTCCGCACAATTTCCGCATCGACACGTCACACGCAACAAAAATGAAGGACATAAGCTGTTGCGTCTTGTTCTCGAGTGATCCAGTTAATCTTTATCCATAATGAAGTAGAAGGGGTCTTTATCAAAAGCGATGGTTTTCCACATGGTACTCCTGCAACTGCTCCGAGATTTTCCAGGTTGTCGATGGTTGATAGTGAAGAGGATGACCTGATGATCAGCATGGATGCAGATATTACTTAGTTGCTAAGCTATGTCCCTTTTACTTAGACATCCGCTCATGACTGTGAGGTCGATCTTTGAGTCATATTTGATGAAAGTAGCCAATGTGCAAAACAATATCAAATGGGATTAGGGACTCAACCAGAGTAACGCTTCATTGATTTGTGTGACAGCTGCCCATTTAGTCGTCCAGGTATTAAAATTACCACCGACAATCATCTGATTTCTTCCTTTCGCTCCAATAATTCATTTCACCATTACCTCAAACTGCTTAGGGTGTATGTTGGGCGGAGGATCATAGGACAGCTTTTAAAGAATTGTGATGTCTATGTTGTCCTCCCGGACAGTTTGCCACAGCAGGTCGCGTGCAGACTCACAATGATTTTAATTGATTCTCATCATCTTCTCTTTACGAAAGCTTTGAATGCCATTTGTAAGTCTGGGAATTTTCTGCTTCCGGATGGATGATTACTGCCATTCCCCTTGCAGTGTTCACAGGATGGACTTGCTATGACCTGTCTTCCCCTGTGGAGACCTTTACAATAAGTCCAAAACCCAAATTTCAATAGCACCTCATTGCATCGGATGCCAGAATCCATGTTTCCAGATGATGTTCATAAGCAGTAAGAAATTCATATTTGGTCGTCAGTTCATCATGATCTTTTACTTCTTGAAAGGTCGTTCACCTGAGGACTGACTTCTACAGTTACACTTAGAGTTTGCAGCTAAAGCTTTAAGTTGCAGTATCTACATGCATGTAGCTACATGCATTCTAGTTCGCCACTTGCCATTATCTGAATCTTCTTGGTGCTCCCCCAAACTCCTTCAGCACCGATTCACCATGTATAAGTTGAAGAATTTCAGTATAAGTCTGCGAACAACTTGTATTGATAAGCGCTGCAGACCTGTTTGCCTTAGGACTGGGACGTCCGCTCTTCTTGTCCATTTTCTTTCATGGTAGCTCTCCGAGTGCTGGTGGTACTGAAGTGGGATCCTCTTACAGTATTCCAATGGTGGGATGATACAGGCTTGTATATGTGGGCGGGGTCGCTTTGTGAGCATGCAACGGCATTAGTTTAGCATTTTGAACCCTTAGAACTTTCGGGTCACTTAGAAGCGTTCCACTCCTCACCTTGTGCATGGTATCGCCAAAGGCATGTTCTCTTTCCCATTCCTCTGACTTGGAAATATATTATTGATGATCCCATTCAGTTTCCCAAAACAGATTCAATTGAGACGACCAGTCTTGTGATTTTCCTGAAGAATCAAACATGTAGTCAGCGTGGCTCAGAATGATATCCAAGGGAAGAGGTAGAATAGGGTACATTAAGCACTACTGTCATCGTAACCCTAGATGTCAAGAATGCTTTAAACGCAACCAGATGAAGCTGCGTAATAGAAGCATTGAAGCTTATGGCAATCCCATCGTACATTAAAGGAGTCATTGGAAATTACATGAGAGGAGAATCCTTATGTACGATACAGAGAAGCGCCCTAGAAAATACTATGTCTCCAGTGGTGTACCACAGGGATCACTGCTGGGCCCTATGAAGTCGAACATCACTTACGATGCAATCTTGAGGCTTGTGCTGCCAAAGGTGCGAAGGTTCCCGTATTATGTTGCAGTGGTTGTCGGAGCTAAGCATCAGGAGGAAGTGAAATGGTTAGAAGATGAGGCCATTTCTATTATTGGCGGATGGTTTCTTACTGTTGGATAGCCCAGCCTTCAGTTAGATACTTCTGAATCAGATGCTGATCGGCCCGAGACTGAAACTCAAAGAACACCTTCAGAGTGTGAGCAGGAAGGTCGCAAACGTTGCGACTGCTCTGTCACGAATAGTGTCCGACTTAGGTGGTCCTAGCCAAAATTGGAGGAAATTCTAGCATCCGTGAGCACGTCAATTTTATTGTATCGACTCCAATGTACGTCGATGCAATAAATATTCACAACTATAAACGAGAAATGATCTCAACATTCCGCAGAAGTACACAGTGTAGCTGCTGCTTTCTGTACAATTTCTCGCGATTTATGTGTTATCATGTATGGCTCCCATCGTAATGAAGGTGGTTGAGTGGATCTTTTGACAGTAAACAAAGGTGCACGTGCACACCCGTGCTGTACCCATGCTGATATCACAAGTACTGTGTAATAAAATTGTTTGCATGAAAATAGCTTAGAACAGAAAGGTCATAGCTGTACAGAGGAAAAGCGCCCGAAGGATTGCCAACTTCTTGCTCTTGGTATTGGAGTACGCGTGTCTGGGAATAGTAGGTCTCATCCCGGTGGGTCTGCGAGCGCTAGAACTTCGACGACCATTCCTCACCAGAATGGAGGACAGGTGGCAAAAGCTAACAGAGGAAGAAAGAACTGATACTCTTCGAGAACAGGAGAATACACAAAATGAGATTGACAAAGAGAGATGACCGGTCATACTCATGAAACATGTATCCCTGGACAACGAGAAGACATGGAGAGGTCACTAACCATCCAACGCAATTTCTCTCTGAACTTGGATGTTACCAGCAATACATGTACAGGACACCAAAAGTTGTTGAAATTCCCGACTGAAGATATTGACAAAAAGCATCGGAAAATCCGGTATGGCGTAGGAGACAAAGCATTGATTTATGATCCTTCGTGTAGAGTAGGTAGGTGTCAGAAATTTGTACACAAATATACAGGAAATGTATCAGATATTAGAGCAACTTTCCCCTGTCACGCACCGAATGTACAGAGAAAGGGGAAAATCGCGGAGCGAAATGGTGAATGTAGAAAGACTTATACCGTTTAGAGAACGTAGAACGAGAGCACTAACAACCACTCATGCTGAACAGGGTGACCCGGCCACGCGGGCTGCTTAAATAGGGTAGCGGATTATTTTCTATCTCTCCTATAGACAATAAATATTATTTCAAGTATTGCGACCTTGAGCACGCGAACACAGAGTTTTTCTTTCCTGTTTTCAAGAAGAATTCTGTACCTTAAACTTATTCCCCCACCCCAAATATCTTTGAATCCTTATTTATTTTTATTTGTTTTGTCTCTACAAGCGAACCTGCACTGTGCCACCGTCATCTATGACTCGTATTATATGGAAAGTAATCAGGAGAGAAAGAGACCAATTCAAGAACAAAAATTTATTTATTATATTTCTTTATTATTATGTTCGGTCTAGTAAGAACATGGTGAAATTCTTAATTAGTACAAATGTATAATATGTCGAGAATACATAATTCATGTGCCTACTTAACAACAATTTCATTAACTTAATGAATTAAAAGTTTCAAGTTAATATAGTGTTCGATACACGGTCGGCCTTGTTTCTATACTATGTTATGCAGAGAGGATATTCTCTTTTATTATGAATATTATAAATGATATATTCACGTTCCTCTATTAGTTTCCTGAGACAAAGGTGTATCTCAAATGTGCCTTTTTATGTTCGTTGGAATTTCTTTCCACAGGAATGGTAATGAATACAGCAGTTTTTTAGGAATTTCTGCAGATTACATTAGAGTTATTATAATACTTAGGGTTCCCTTTAATCTAGTCTCATGGAAGATGGAGTTATTTTCAAGGTGGCCAAGAAGGTTAAATAGTCAGTAATAATTTTCATTGTCTACATAAATAATATCCATTTTAAAATAAAGTACATTTTCTCAAGTCAGTTGACTCTTAATTCTAGATTCTGGAATTGAAAATCTCCTGTGATCCGGAATGAGTTAAATAAAAATAATATAATAATAAGAATAATACAATAATAAATGTTTGCTAAGCTAAGCTGACTTAACTGATGATTGATTACTTAGAAAACGTTGTAGCATCAGTGGTACTTCAAGAATTTTGGTTATACTTACGGGTCGTAACTAACACAACGTTTGATTATTATGCAGTCAATTATAACATATTTGTGACAACATTCTCGTTTAGTAGCTCCGTTCGATTTTAAATCAGCATTTCCTCGATCGGGACTTAAATGTACTATTTTTGTCTGATCGATCTCTGCCGTCGGTTTATTAAGTAAGTTCGTTTATTATATCCATGAGACCTTTTTCCGTTTAACGGTTGTATGCAGGTTTATGTTGGCCATTGGTCGGCTATATTCCAATTATTATGTTATAAGCATATTGTATGCATTTTAAGTTATTTTATAAGTATGCATTCTAAAAAGGAATAAATTCCTTGATTATATCATACCATTATATTATGCAACATCAATTATTATCGAAAAATATTATGAAGCTTTTGTAAAATGTTTGTGAATTAAATTTCAGTCGTTATCATAATTCAGTTATTATCAAGTACCCGGTTTTTGGGAACGACAGTTTAGTTGGTCTGGACCAACTATACGAAACGTTCTATTCCAAACTACTCTTTTCTAAACTTGCTTTTAATTTAACAATCAATACGATCTGTGCTGAAGTTGAATGTGAGAGACTAATTGTATTGACGGGGATCTGTCAATAATTCTAAGTTATAATTGATTAGTGAATAATAATACTAATAAATTGGGTCAACTGTGTACTGAGAAATAATTCGACCGGTGATGAGAAGTAATGTCTCATCCGCATAAGTATAGAATTTAAGCCCTCTTAACAAATTCTTCGTACGGCGATGGAGCACCTTTTGCGCTACTCAGTTTATTCAAGGCTCGGTGCATAATATTGTCCTGCCTTCTTCCTCTAACCGCTAAGGAAGGGTTCTGCGCGATAAGGAAAAAATGGCGACCATCTTGCCACTTCGTCACGTCCAATGATGTACGCTGCCTCCGTGACGGTGCGTAGCCCCGCCTATGGTGAGCTCCCCCACCTCCGCTCGAGAATGTGAACCATTCGCATCAGCTGACTGCGCGTCCACCGCTGTTGAGCGTTTTCCTTATGAGTTCGGCGAACTATGTAGTATTTGTAAATGGGAAATGTAGCGTGCTATTGAAGCTTATCTACATGGAGTTGGTGGAAGGCTATTGTTAGTAGGTGGGCTGGTTAGCTGGGTTTACCAACAACTTGGCCCACGTGGAGAGTTTAGCAGATGTGGTTAGTAATAGTTAGTAATAGTTAGTTATAGATACTAGCAGACCGCTTTTCAGTAGACACAGCAATATGAACTGGGACGGTCATGTGAAAAGCTACAAATTTTTCTGGCCCCATCGGGGATTTGAACCCGGGATGGCTCGGTGAAGAGCACGAACGCTGCCACCTGAGCCACCGGCGTACTTCGACACAACGTATTCTTCACTTTACTCAAGTCACAAATGTATCAATGGTGGAACTGGCGTTCATAATAGAGGACTTTTCTTTTTAACGTCGGATTGCTAGGGAGAAGAAAAATTTATTCAAGCGTTATAGGGCTTGAGAATTAATTAGTTGAACAATAAACTGAGGCGATGATTCTTGCACCGCTTGTACGGGCTTAGTAAATCATATTCATTGTAAAATATGTAATCTGACCTTCTGAAATCGTACTAAGTTGAATTATCAAAACACTAGTGCAAATAATGATATTACTAATAATTATCATAGATATAAAAATAAATACAATAAGATTTACTGAATATATAAATAAAGAACTAAATGTAATAAAGATATAAATAATGCTACGTGCAAAATGTGATTGAAGCTACTAGCGCTTTAGTGGAAGTGATTACTCGACAGCGCTTCTTAATATTCCTTAACACATCAGTTGTAGATAGTTTGTTATTCGTAGGATAGCGTCAATTTATTCACAACAGGCAAAGACTTTATGAACCTCATGGAATCTCTCATTTAGTATACCTGTCGATGTATTCTATTCACACTGAGTTAATTCCTAAAGCAGAAAATTTAGAGTAAAAAAAATCTTTAGTCAATACATTTTATTCTACACAGTCACACATACTGCTTTTATGGTCCGGGAGTATTTCTAAGGTTTCCATACGTGTATTTGATATGCATCCATATCGCATAATGGTTAGAAACATTAATTTCGTGGAAGAAAGGAAAGAATTCTTTCAGGTGATCCTGTGATTGTGTTATGATTAATAAATGATCGAATTAAGTTGTTTTATTTACGCCCTTCCCGGGTTGTCTGCATCAAGCAGTGAAATAGTGAGTGAATATTGAAATACAACCATAAGTACTTCGACGAACATTGAACCATTAGGCACTCATAACTACATGCAAAGGCACATGACCAGAGCCCTCCAATTGTTTTACATTTTATGGCGCCTAGGTTAATAAATTATCTAACGTTATCGTTTTATAATTCAGTTCGAGTAATTCCTTTGTCTGAATTTCAATCATTTTACAATTCGTTCCAATCAGATCATTCGATTTATCCCAACAATTGTGAAGATGGATATTATCCCAAATAATGGGTTTTATAATTCAGAACGAATTAGTCTTCCATATGGATTTTAATTGTTTTACATTCGTTCCTGCTTTTACATGCGAGTAATATGTCTAATTTCCGGGTGGGTGATATCCTCACGTATGGCATGATACACTCTGGGGGAATATTGTCTGAGCCAGCTGCTGTGTGTTTCTTTAAATGGTGAATGGTACCAAACAACATTCTTTGATTTTGACAAGAGAGTTATATATTTCTCTAAGAATTCTCTACGTCACTGTAATGTTTGTTCATCCTAGGTCAGCATGTCCCCTGCCGAGTCTTTACATAGGCCGGGAGGATTTTGGTTCAGATTCAGTTCACTTACTTATCAATCTTTTAAATTATTTGATAATTTATCATAAGTGAGTAACTTATCTTGGGTATAGCCCACAAACATAGGTATGGATATAAAGCTGCTGTAGTATTTAAGAATATAGTTGCAGCACTAAATGGACTTTATAAGAATTCAAAACGAGGAAAAGCTAATAGCGAGCCACCGAAATCTACAGCTTACAGCTAGTCCGTATGACCGACCATTGGGGGCATATAGTATACACTCGAGGATTTGCACGCCGCTATTTTTTTGTTTTTTGCACCCAGCTCCTTCAGATGTTAGTGCGACATATAATCGGTGCTTCATACGCTAACATAGCACCCTGTACGTGTACATTGTCACTCACTCTTCGTCTCAGCTGGTCATCCGTCCTACACATATCTGGGCGTGGTACTGTCTCTGCCTGAATGTTTACTGCCACAATACTTCTTCCCAAGGAGTACAGTCCACATGCCACCTTAACCAGAGGTCGAGGAAATACTTGGAGTCGACAAACATGCACAACACGGAGGCGGCAGGCAGCGTGATCACGTCCGGAGCCCAACCGAGCTGTCCGGATGGGAGCACCTAGCAGCGGCCGGTCCCGACAGACTACACTCATCGTGGGGGTATCTATGGTGATCCAACCGGCGCTGGACTTGGAAGCGCTTCCAGAGGGTCGTCGTGGTGGTCCTGGCCTCACCCGGGGGTCATGGGATATGCTTCCAGCCTTTTGGCAACGATGTACTGCACGCTACCAGACTGCAGGGTGGACAACACCTTCAGTGTGTGTGTGGACTGTGAAACTTGGTAACTTCCAGTACCGAGTGCAGGAAGGTGGTTAATAAAAGTGATAGGGTCCAAAGTACATCGGCTCCAGACCGACTGTGAATACGAGAGCACATCGGTGTTTTAACTCATAAAGGCAACAATGATTCAAACGAAGTGAACGAAATTTCTGGTACTATTTTCTCATGTCGTCTAATAGAGGGATGAGACACGCGCTTTCTAGTATAAAGGTACTAAAGAATCAGTCGTTAAGAACAAATTACAATGAACATTAGAACAAGACGCGCCCCCATCACAATGAGCTGCAGCTGAGAAAACGTCCCAATGATGAAGATTATCTGTTGGATGAGTGACCATTGTATATGTCAGAGGTTGCTGGTCAAATAATCTTTCAATTTCAAGTGGGACTGTAATTCATGATTGAGATGTGCTAAGCAAGGGGTTGTGTAGTGGAATAGAGACAATGGTGGACTTAATGCTTAGGGGTTATTAGTAGAGGTACAGATGTAAATGTTGTGAGATTTGAATAATCTAGTAATTAGAATAATAAAATCATCTTCGTTTGGGCATATGAAATTCAAAGCTCGGACGAAGAAGGGATGTCTTACGACTCTCTAAAAATTTAAAGGCCTACCGTTGAGAGATGACGAAGAGTGCGCTCACATCTGGTATGAAGCGGCGACCCACTGTCGGCTCTTTGTTGTCGAAAGAAATTTAGGGCTTTTTAGAAATAGCAAGTGAGCGAGGGGGTGGGTAAAGCGACCCAACCCGACCGCAATAACCCAGGATACGCGAGGGTGTACGAGCAAGAACCAACTTGTCAGTAAAAATCGTTGGAAGAAAAAGCGTTGTAAATTATTCGAAATCCTTTAAAATTTCCCAATCAGAATTTAGGCGTAAGAAAGGGGAACCGTTTTGGCATTGGAAGTTTTCGGTCACGTGAAATTCAAAATTTGGAAGACTTGGAAGTGGAAAGATAGGTAGAGGAAGGGAGGAAGACCATTTAAGGAATGGAAAATAAGATTATCACTCTCGTATCTCATAGTTACTTAACCAGCTCGTAGCTCGTAGCTTCGACACAGCAGATCTTGCTCAGATCAGTCTGCTTTTTCGTTAAATTTTTGGTTCGCTCTCGTAGCTTAGAGCAGAACACATCATCTTTTTCGAGCAATCTTTTGCGAGTGGTCTTTTGGCTATGATCTTTCGTTCACGCTCGTAGCTTCTTAACCATCTAGCTTTTTGAGTTTTGGACATGTTTGCGTTAATACTCTGAAATAAGTATTTTCGAGATTTCGCACTAAACACTAGCACTTCATTTTTGAAGATGCTGCGCTCGTGTCGATTGTTTGTCGATTTTCTTTTTAACATCGGGCAAATCTGATAAATTGTTCCCGATCCGAGCCACGGACGAACAATTTCCGGGTGGCTATTCGGAATGAACGAGGTTAGGCCGACGCTGCGCTTGAAGGGGCCGAGCTCGCAGAGGATGATTGGAGCAACTTCCAGTAGTCGTCGTTGATGACACCGTCGGCGATCGCCAGGGATCGGAGCCTGG
Source organism: Laupala kohalensis (assembly GCA_002313205.1). NCBI lineage: Eukaryota > Metazoa > Arthropoda > Insecta > Orthoptera > Trigonidiidae > Laupala > Laupala kohalensis. Next base: position 328,036 of record NNCF01132399.1, on the reverse strand, counting down.
TCGACCTTGCGAGGACACTACTCTCTACGGTCTGCCGTGGTTGGTCATCTTAAGAGGTATTTTACGACGGTTGGTGATGTTTAAACCGACGTCGTAATGCGCTTGCGCGTAATGAATAGTGTGGCATAAGTCATAAAAGAGGACACGAACTGTGGACTTAATCAGTGCCAAGAGAGATTTTAAATGTTGATCAAATTACGCTATTGTTAAATTCAGTGTATTTCTATTTGTTTGAGAGAGAGAGATTTTACATGTTGATAAAATTATGCTGTTGTTAAATTCAGTGTATTTCTAATTTTTAGAGAGAGGGAGATTTTAAATGTTGATAAAATTGTGCTATTGTTTAAATTCAGTGTATTTCTATTTTTTTGAGAGAGAGGGAGATTATAAATGTTGATAAAATTACGCTATTGTTAAATTCAGTGTATTTCTATTTGTTTGAGAGAGAGATTTTAAACGGTGATAGAATGATGTCATTGTTAAATTCAGTGTATTTTATTTTTTTGGAGGGAGAGATTTCATATATGTGTTAGTGTTTATGTTATCATTTGGCTACCATTTGTGTGTGTTTCTTTTGGGGGAAATAGCATGAGGGGTTTTATTGTAATTAGAAAAATGGTGATTAAATTTAATGAATTTATTTGTCAATAGCGTTTTCCTTGAGTGGAACTATTGTATAGCCCTTTCCTTCACTAAAAAAATGCGAACCCCAGAAATATTGTGGAACCCTGAGATCAATTAGTCGATGCGCTCAAAATTGTAAATTCCAGTGTATTTTTAACCCTAAAGTTTCGTTCTGCCACAATGTATATAAGTTGGTAGCAATAAAACATTATTCATGTCTGAGGTCTTTGAGTATGGAGGGTGCACTAGATTTCCTTCCCCGCCAGTAGCCAAAAACCAGATCCCGGTCGTGACTTCTTGGTGCTAGTTTTAAGGATATAAATATGATAAGATCACCAACCCCTAGCATAAGCACACAAAAATGAGAGTACGATCTGCAAACAGTTTGCAAGCAATTCAATATATGTAGCCGCCACCGCGCCACCCACTCCTAGCCCAAGTAATCACTTTAATCTAATATGAATCAGTAGCAAGGCTTCATGGAATCTTATCATGCTCCCGGGTTTATCACCCCCGTTCATGCTTGGGGTCCAAGCATAGCGAAGGGAGGGGTAATGACGCGAAGGAGAGATTTCGAGGCAAAGGGTTAGTTTTAAAAGTTATAAAACATGGAATTCTGTAAAAGGAAATTCATTGGAAACGTTCTAAGCGGATATGGAAATATTCGTGCGAGTAGCAATGCTGACGATACTAGCTAGCGTCCGGTCAAAGGGTGAAAGGTCTGATTTGCACTTGTCAACGGTAGGAACTTTCCATCAAAGCCGGCACGTGTAGCAATGATTCATAAGAACAGAATGGTAGTTAAGTGAAATAGAGTCAATCGGGCTAGCGTAAGCTAAGGTGAGAAGAGGGTAGTAGCCCAGAGTGGGAAGACGAACGGAAGGTTCGCAGTGGTGCGTGGCGAATGAATGAGGAGAGTATGGAGGGTGCACTAGATTTCCTTCCCCGCCAGTAGCCAAAAACCAGATCCCGGTCGAGAAGATGAACACAAAACATTATTTCACAAGCACATATTATCGAACTATAGATTACTCGGAAAGTAGTTTATAAATCGTAAGTATTGAAATAACACTAAATTCAAGATTTATTATTTCAATATACGCCGCCCCTAGACATGAACCTAGAGGACCTGTGTAAAAAATCCGCCTCTACCCAAAGGGAAACTGGAGAGAAACCCGGGCCACGATGGGGCTACAGAATTAATGTACACACTCGTGCCAAGATTGAGTACAATACAGTAAAGTACAGTAAAGTATTATAATACACAACATAAGTCACTACACAAGCATGCAACGAAATACTTTTGAAATTGTTACAAGTTATTTTGAAAGTAGTGCGTCAATGATGTGATAAAGTGCAAGACGAATTTAATTTTCATTAATATCAATAAATTCTTTTGTTACGATCCCAATTATTTAAGTGTCACAAAGTATAATTTTCATCTCCGTCACGATTATGAATGATTGGGACATAATAACGAGTTGTAAATTGGGATGTCTCAAAGCCACAAATAACTCTATTAAGCGTAGAGGTAATCAGCCGGAAAACCATGACTCGGCCACGCGCAAAGGGTGTCTTCGAGAGGATATGAGCCAGTCGGTTTCCACCCATTTGAAACCACCAATTTTCATTTGAACAACTGTTCATACCCATAATGAAGTAACTGGATTGACACATAATCGCCTAGACGTTATCTTGGACGTCAGAGATATCACAGCCAAGCACCGTCAGCGAAGAAGAGGGTAAGAAGAGAGTAAGTTTGACTTTTCTCCGGGGTGGACGTGTCTTTGACCCCGTACAATTTGTGTATGGAATTCATTGCATGTTACGTATTCTGTATAAGTACACTCTTCAAGTGTAGTGTATACTAATTGTATTAATTCAACTTTCAACTGCATTCATATTCCGTTAAATCACATTTACTTTGTTAACTGTCTGGTCTAGTCTTGATTCCTCTACCAAGAAGGACAATGATCCAAAGTTAGATTTACCTGGTCAATCCTGGTCCGTCTCACATAATTATTGATGAGTTACGCATCGATTGACAAGCGAGTAACCCATTGAATATAACATTAATTAAAACAAAAATGTGATTTGAGAGCTTAATTAGAGCTAAAGGGTTTAATTAGCATACATCGCTTAAATACAGTAAGGGGGAACGTAACACTTTTACATCATAGAAAAACTGGTGCAGTACGTAGCTTTTAAACGCGGATTTGAAGAGATTCAATTTAATAATATCTTTTATATTTTGGGGGAGGGAATTATATAGAACGACTCCCGAATGATATGGTCCTTTTTGGCAAAGAGTAGTTCACACTCGGGGATGATGAATATTATTCCTATTGCCAGTATTGTGTTCGTGAACAAATCTGTTTTTTATGAAACAAGACTGGTGCGTCAGTAATTCCTTCTTATCAAACGCGACCGTTTCATGAATATAAATGCAGGGAAGTATTAAAATATTTGATTGCTTTAATAAAGGTTTACAAGAGTTTCGGGGGTGAGATTTATAAATATCCCAACAATTCTCTTCTGAATTCTGAAAGTTTGGATGCTTTCACCGACATTGTCGCAAAAGATAATGTTTGCAACGTAAATGGGAGTAAATGTTTGCAAAATATACGAAACGGGAAATATGTGGACTAACTACATTCTCTAAGATTTGGAATGCGTAACACAATTTGCTAAATTGGGAAATAAGATTGTCAACGTGACAATCCCATTTGAGGTTGCATTGAATATGGGGACCTAAGAATTTTGTATTCGTAACAGTTCTTAATTGTGTTCTGTTCATGGAAAGAGAAACCTGGGGTAAATATTTTTTGATAATATTGTGAAATGACATAGCCACTGCTTTGTCAGTGTTTACAATGAGATGATTTTCATGGAACCAAGCCAAGAGGTTGGACAAAACCTTTTGAGCGTTGGCGTGTTTACATTCTAAATTAGTGTTACCTGCAAAAAGAACCATTTTGCAATCTGATGTGGAGGACGAACTGTCGTTCACATACAATTAAAAGAGTACAGGACCGAGAATTGAACCTTGGGGAACTCCGCAAGTAAGTGGCTTTGTTTCTTATTGGCAAAGCTGAAATACTTCATTTCGACCGTGTTGATGTCTATCTTTTAAATAGGAAGTTAGCCATTGATGTGGAAGTCCACAAATGCTTAAAGAATGCAATTTTGAAAGAAGAATTTCGTGATCGATGACATCGAATGCTTTGCATAAATCAAGAAAAACACACCGAGGATTTTCTCCATGGTCATGAGATGTGGTAACATCGTTTAAGAAAAAAACTATGGCACTGGTAGCGAAAAGGATTTCCGAAAACCATGTTCATCGGCAGAGAGAATGTTATCTTTTGATAACAAAATTGGAAGGCGATAACAGAACTATTTTTCTTGCATTTTTGAAAAAAAATTGGTAGTAGAGATATTGATTGATAATTTCCTACATTGAGTTTGTGTCCTTTCTTGTGTCAAAGTTTCACTTTAGCTCTCTTAAATATGTTAGGAAACACTCCCTTCCGATAACGAACTATTAAAATTATTTATGAGTGGATTTAACATAACGTGGGACGAAAATTTAACAATAATTTTTGGGGGGCTTTAGGGCTCGCCGACATCGATGTCATTAGAGCCCTAAAATGCTGTACAGGTGGGAAAATGCAGTTACGCACTAAGGAGAGCCAACATGACTCTCCCCGCGTGTGGGACTCGCCGAATGACTCAACCATACCCACTAAAAACCCTCCCGAATATATCAAAACATACAAATCCACAACATTACAACGAAAATGAAAGATACCCTAGCCCTCGCAAACTACTAGCGTCGGGATCGAAAAGAACAAGAAGTGACCAAGGGAGGTCAGGAAAGAGAAAGGAAGGAGCCTTTCACAAGTCAGTGGAAGTAATGCCAAACTCAGCTCGGGGCCCCGTGTTTGCCAAACACGTACTTACTAGATGTAAGTCCCCTGGGGGGCCGTGCCAGTAAAAGAAAAAAAATCACTCATCTTTTTTACGATATTCTTTTCTTAATTCATCGGTATGTTCTCAGAAAATGTTTTAGTACATATTTTGTATCGTCAGGAAAAACTGATAATATAGGGAAGCACTCGACTGGCGCGACCCCTGGCGTGAAGTATTTAATGTTAAGCTAACACACAACAATTTTCAAAAATTATTTTACAACCAAAAACCTCAATATTAAACAGCTTGCTAACACAAACACACACATGCAACGTCAGGACAGGTTGCTAGTGTTATAATTCAAAGGGTTCTTACAACCTACAAGTAATCCAAAAAGCCTGAATTAAGAAAAAGTATTATATATAATCAGTCCCAAAATCCAACCCAACATATGTACAGTGAGCAAAACTAGAGTTATGAGCTTATGGGAACTAAGCATATCCGGCTCTGGTATATTTTAACATGATTGAAATTTTTTAACATGATGGTATAATTTACAACCATTCTAATTCAATATAGTACACATATAAAATTAGGTCAAACATTAAAAAAAAACATTTCCCACTTATCAGAGACCAACTCCAGTTCTCCCTCTTGTCTCTTTAAAAGGGAATTGTAACATGCAAGTTTTGGGGAATGCAACTTCAATTTAGAAAAAAAAAACACCTTAGCGGGAACTGCTTATCTATTATCAACATGTTTTACTTCATGATTGACAATACATGAAAGGTGTAAGAAAAACTACAATTTCTGGCAAAAATTAGTTTATTTAAATAGTGCCGGAAAAAAAGCACAACACTCATTTTGCAATAACACTTTTGTGATAAATCACTCACACAGTTTCTTGATCAACTAGTTCTTGATTGTTTAGTGTTATCAAAAGACAAGCATGTTGAAATGGGAGAATTGATATAAAATGTAAGTAGCCTTCACCCATTAGTACAACACACTGATATTTATCATCTTATAAAAAAATATGTAACCTCTTCTAACCAGTACCCATTAACTTTCCTACTTCACTAATACTGTTACATCTTGTTATATACATAACAAAACCATTTAACACAATATTTTTTTATGAATATCAGTAACTGAAGATTCACATATGGCACGCACATCACATTTTTAAGACTGCTCATACTAAAAGGATTGTTTAATGAAACGTATTCTTGTACTTCTTAGTAAAATGGTTAGGTTGAATTTCAGGAACATGGAGGATTCTCAATCTTATCATTTGAGTATAAATTTTCAACATATGCATGGAAAATTCCAAAAAAAATTCTCACAATACACAATTTTATTCCAATGATGTAGTATAAAAAAGAACCAAATGGTGTACGATACATCCAATTGAACTTTCTTACAAACACAAAAAATAAAATAAAGCAAAAAATACATGAAAACAAAATATCCTTTCCACAGGTATCTAATTGATTCATAAAGAACCCATCATCACAGTTTGAAGAGTCAATAAGATCAAGAAAATTAAACAGAATACAAATATCTTGAAATATAAGATTTATTTACATTTTCTGAAAACACAATTTAGAGAATATCTGACATGGAATTAACTTTAGGCCATATATTGTTTGAAGAGGCAAAGAAGCAAATTGAAAGTCTTTACTATAGGAGAATGAGTTAAGTAAGTTCAAAATTAATGTTTACCGACATTTGTTATCTTCTATTCACAATTTTAACATTCCTAAAAAATAGTTTTGATTAGTTTTGAAATTATGCAAGAGAAACATCCCTTGTTACAAACATATTTCACTAATTACATCAAAACTACATTAACTTGGTGGAAGTCACCAGAGACAAAAACTGTCCTACCTACAACCAAATATTATCATTTTGTTCCCTCTATAATACTGACATGAAAAGTGATTTGTTAATAAATTTAAACATAGCAATGATTCATACCAAATCGACTTTTGGGGATCAGAAATCTATTAAACTGCTAGGTGTTAACTACTAACTACATCAACATAAATATGAAAGTTGAATGATAAACAAGTTATGCAGCACTGATTAAAATACAAAAATTATAACCAGCAAGCTTTAAAGACATATCTTGAAGAAAGAAACTTAACACATTTTACTATTTATTAATTTGTACTTAAAGCAAAGTACTGGGTAAAATGAACACCAATGACAACAGGTATTAATGGAAAAGAGGAAGTGAAACAAACTAGGAAACATAATGTTAAGTAGTATTAGGTTAGTTTCCAAGGAAATGTGTTCCATGTAATAAACACAATAGTACCAAAACCAAGCACTTACTTTGAATTAACATTATTATGGTCCTATCAGGCCATGTATTTTATTGGCTTTTGAAACAGATGCACCTAAACATCATTTAACATGACTGTTAAGAACTGATCAAAGATGCAATACTGAAATGAAAGTCCCATAACGCAAAAACCTTGATAAATTAATTTCACTACACAAACTGAATGAATAAAATGTTATCACATTCTTGTACAGACTCTGCCTTAAAAAAAAGTTAATACATAAAATAATGGGGAACAGAAGATAGCTTCTCTACATATCAAATACTCCAAATCGATTTGATAATTTATGTACACTACTTACACAAGCAAAACAGGAGTAAATTTGAACAGAAGCAGAAGAATACAAGAGAATGAAGAAATAGAAAACAAAAGAAAGATGAAGGAAAATAATAAAGGGCAACTGAAGAAAATATAATTAATACAGAAAGAAGATGTTTTAATTAGACAATCCGTGTAAACACAAGCAGTAGATCCTGAAACTTCTTTATATACATAATGTAAACCAATGTATATTATGTTTAAACTTGATAAAGTTGGATAACAAACCTTACCTTTTGAGAAAGTTAAAACTGAAGAAATACCTTTCAAACATCCACATCTGACACGATATGTATTTACACTCAATGGTCTAAGTTAAACCTACCCTAGTTATCTAATATAAAATGTATTTAATCAATAACTATTTTTAAGTATAGAAATTTACAACATGGAAGGTAAATTGTAACAATAAGGCACTTTATCATGGTAATCGTGACCAATATATGAAGACTTTCCAGTGTCATGGTGGCAACATTGATAAATTTGTTTAGAACTTGAAGCGTATTGGCGTTTCAGTTATCACATACTTTAGTTAACACTTCAAACATTTCATAATATTTAATGTAACAAGAAGCTGCAAAAAGCTTAGCACAATACGAAAATATAAAATCTTTTAGTCCAACAAACAAACCAAAGGGATCTAATCCCACACCAACTCAAGACAACATAATGTACTACCACAAAGTTTGTAGTAAAACCCTTATCGTATTTTACAAAAGTTATTTAAAGATGTAGCCATATAAGCACTGAAATTTTTCATCACAACCTCCAAATCAACAGAAAAAATTATATCTATTATCTTTTCAATATTTTTCCAATCCAAAACATTACCAACAACCTCATGTTAAAAAAATACATTTTTATAAAACAAATAATAATAGGACAGTGTTAATTATATTCGTACTCAAAGACAACTAGTGAGAACAATTCCAGTATTTTCATCTTAATGCTGCATTATTGAAAATCGATGACAGCAGAAATGAGAACAAGATACAGATACACAGAATGCTCAACATACAATACATTATTTCTTTATATATAATTTCATCAACAGAGAACTCGACATAATATATGACTAAACATTTCCAACCGTATGTTTCACCCTTTACAGATAAATCATGGCTATACAAAGCTCTTCAACCAAAAAAAATGCAAAACCATCTTCATAAAACCAATTTTACTCAAAGAGACCGTTTTCTTCAATCAAAAATACTGAGAATCTAAAATATTAGTAAAGAAGATTTAGGTTTTCAGAAACCAAAAACACTTTAGGAACCCATAATTACTGGGCAAGACTTTCCAATCATCATCTATTCCTCACAAAAATTATTTCTATACATGTAAAAATAGTAAATTGGTCTCTGAACAATTTCTAATTCGTAATATACAAGTTCCCATGAGAGAGAAAGTTCAATTCAAGATTTGCAAAAAAATGGCACACTAATCGTTTTTTTCCCCCACTATACTCTCAGCAGGTCGGCAGGAAGACCAAGGCTTATTGCACCTTGAAGCAATGGCATACTTCATTGGCTCTTCGTGTAGCTGCCCACTCAATACAATGTTTTCATGCTCCAAAGCAATCTCAGAAAAGCAGCATTTTGGGCTAGAAAGCTATCCATTTCATTATATCCCTTTCCATACTTCTGGCGTTCAGAAATAACTTTTGTTGAAGTCATAAAAACCACATAAATTTATTCTTTAAGGTACGCAATAAGATTTAGATTCACATTCATAATTGAAATATATAGTAATGAAATTGTATATCACGAAAATAAAAGTGGCTTCACATGTTTACTAGATATGTTCCATAATACAATCCACAATGCATTTACGTCTTCAAAATTGAAATATTGAGTCAGGAACTTGTATTGAATTCATATGGTGCTTTGGACACATTAGTACTGCAAAGATGAAGTATCAAATTCAATATTCAGAGAATACAAAGAAAAGAGACAAGAGTCCAGATTCAGTCAACATTGAACAACAATAAACAAAAATTATTAAGTAATAAAAAGATTATATCCATAATTATAATTATTGCATTCATAGCCAACAGACCTTAAAGCCAATGATTGTGTCAATTGTTAGAGAAATATGGATATAGAACCACACTTCCTTTACAAGAAAATGAATGATAAAACAATTCTTAGGAAGATAGGTGTACCACAATGAAGATGATTATCTGGGTTTTACTACACAGTTATATCAAATTGTACTATCCATCAGTCATCATTATTTTACACAACACAAAGCTATCACACACTTTTCTCCAAAAAAACATAAATCACACCTTAAAATAATAAGCATGTCTAAGTATGTATAATGTACGTTTGTGTGTAATATGTACTGTATATAATGTGTGTGTAATATGTATTGTGTATAATGTGTGTGTAAAATGTACTGTGTGTAGTGTGTATATATATAATATGTATTGTGTATATACATATGTATATGAAACTTTAGTTCACAAGTTTGGGTGAGAGGAAGCTCCAAATTTTACTAGTATCTACCTCTATCCATGGAAGTTCCTTTTCCAATATAACATTAATAATTTAAATAAAAATATAACAATATATTCCAGTTCATTAGAGATGAGTATAAAAATCTTCTTCCAAAAATCAACATTCCAGAAAATATATCATACAAAATATGAAAATTTTTGATACCAATAAACAAAGATCAATAAAATTCCGTCATTTCCCCTCCTGTAAGTACAGTGACAAAAATTTAACAATTTTACTATATAAGAATGTTGAACAGCCAAAAACAAAGAATGAATGTTTTTTAACAAGTTGAAAAGAATGCAATACTGAACATAGATCTTTGCTTATATTTACAGTTCCACGCATTAAAGCATTTAAAATGTAACACTACCAAATTTAGATAATATACACAAGACCTCGAAAGTATGCATACCAAGAATCAAGATTGTTTAGCTTTACCATTGCTTTCTACCACAGCAGTTGTTGTATTTGCTGCAGCAGTTGCAACTGCTTGTATAGCCGCTTGTTGTATACTGACTTCCACAAATTGTTGATATGTAGGTTTCATTATATTCTCCCACAGAAATTCAGCCAATTCATCTATTTGAGCTCCCAACTCTCTCATTTCACCACTATATCTCACATATGCCCAAGTAGTCAGAGTCATCAGAGCTACACCCATAAGAAGGTTACATAAATTGGCTAAAGAATATATTCCAACAAGACCAAAAATGCCAGATAAAATGTAAGCAACAGTTGCTACAGCAAACAAAACTGCAGGTGTGCGAGCAGCTTTAAACACGTTTTTGCCTTCATTCTGGGCTTTGAATTGGATGTACATTTCATCTAAGTCCTTAATAAGTTCTTGCTTGTACTTCTCTGAGAATTCTTCTCCTCCCATTTTCCGTTTACTGACAAATTGATGAATAGCCTTTTCTTTAATTCTAACATGTTCAGATTCTAAATGAGCTGTACTTAGGTAAGGTTTTGTTCCACCACATACATCATCCATCTGTGACTTGTACAGATCTTTAGCATTTCCTACAGCAGCAAGGTTATTTCCTTCAGCAGTAGCAACAAGCATGCTTTTTGGCTCAGGCAATTGATCACCTTGATATATTTGAATATAGGATTTGAAATATTGTAACAAGTCCTTAGCTTTAATTTTCTGGCCAGCTATTTCTTTAGCAGTAAGGTTTTCAGGTGATAAAACCAGAGGTACTAGATTTTTTAAGTTTTTCTTAAAATCTGATTCAATATCTGACAGTCGTCCATTAAATTCAGGATTTGTGGCAACTTTCAATCCAGGATGAGGCATTAAGAAACAGGCAATATCATCAAAACACGATTTTATGTGCTTTCTCAGAGACTGAAGTTCTGGATGTTGTTTGTCTGAAATTGCTAGTCTTCGTTTTAAAATGACTTCACCACCTTTTGAACCATATTGAGCTTCATAAGGGAATGACCAATCACGAACAAGAAACAAGAGCTTCTGGAAGGGTTTTGAGACTGCATCATCTTCTAGAGCCAATCTCCCATACTCAGTAAAGAGCTGGAAAAAAAATCAAGTAAAACGACAACAATTAATTTCATCGCCAATAAAAAGATTTCTAATAATTGTCGCAGAGTGACAAGTATCTGCAGGGTAATCATTTGTTTCTACAACAATTTCTCTCACTCTACCAGGTTTTCCAGAGAATATTTTTAATTTTTCCCTTTTTAACAAATAATATTTTATGATAACTTTTGGAACATATTAAACTGAATGTTGATAATAAAGTCAATTGGAAAATTATTGACCAATTGTAATAATTTTCAAAACTGGAACAAATATAATATAAAAAGTGCAAAAAAAAGTTTGTTTATATATTTATTTATGTCCATGCGTTTATCACACAAAACATAAATTAAATGAACTATCAAAATTCACAAACCTGGAATAATATAATCATTGAAAAGTAATTGCTTAATTCTTGTGGCATAAATAATATGATGCTCAAATTATTCAGACAATCGCTCATAACCTCAGTCTTGTTCAAATTATTTTAGTAACTTTATTTCTAAGTTTAATTTTTCTTTTTCAACTTTTCTATACACTGCTTTATCCAAAACTTTTGTTTTCTTGCAAGAAAATTTTCTCAAATTGTTCTGTGCGTTGTCATTTTCTGCTTCTCCAATTTCTCTTTTCTGTTTTAAGACATCTTTATAACAACAGTATTACAAATTACAGACAGCATGAAGTATGTTTCTTTTTAATACATGGAAGGTCAATTACGAAGAGAAAGAGAGAGACAAATTATCTGCAACATTCTTTTTCATTTTTGGAAATCATTTATGAATACCAATTCATAAACACTTCTATACATGAAATTTGGATATTCAAAAGAATCAAGTTGCAAAAAGACATAAATAAATGTAATTAAACCATTTTGAATTCATTTCAGTTGTTTGAATGGATAAAAATGAATATTTCTACATCCTGAAAAATTAATACATTGATACAAAATTTGGAAATTAATAAGACAAAAAAGAAATTAACACTCTCTGACATCCTGAGATTAGATCCTATTTCAATTAATGAGCATGCACATGCACTACATGCACAACACCCACCCTGCTATTTCAAGCTAAGGTGCCAAAGGGTCTCAAAATGTGTTCCATTTTACACCACCCTATTTCTTAACTTCAAATAAGAGAGCAGGACTCTGAGGTTCCATGCATAATGTGAGTGCATCTACATGTTTAAAAAAATCTCCACAAAAAATATACTTTAAATTAAAATTTCGCTAATAACACGAGAATAACATATCCTAAAAATAGGTCAAAATGGGCTACTTTTTTCTAATAAATTGCCTACATGAAAAGGAACATTTTAACCACATATTTTTAAAAAATTCATTCATTTAAAGTGAAAGAACATTCATCGTTATACATAAGAATAATGACTAATACTAAATTTGTTCTTCAAAATTACCAATACTATACTTCAAGTCACGTAACTTTGCCGAAAATTATACACAATGACTGCCTAACACAATTTGCCAACTTCCATGAATTCAAGTTATTTCCAAATGCATATTATTAAAAGTAACAAAAGCAACTATTTGCTGTAAAGAAATACATGTTAATAACACAACAAACTAAGAAAGAAGGTAATATTTGTTCCATAAGTTTAATACAGAAAGACCAGAATAGTGCCACAAGAGCATGCGAATTAAATTGGTGTCCAAGGTTGGTCATGGATTTATGTATTCAGAAATTTAAATGTCTTACCAACATAACGCAAAATACAAATATTATTACTCTATGGACGATGGTGAAGTAAAGTATTGGCTACATTGAGTACATGCTCTGTACCAACATCAAGCCAGTTAGACTTACAAAATATAAATTAATTAATTAATAATTTATTGTCAAGAGAGCTGTTACAAACTGCCTGTGGCTACGTTGAAGAGAATAAAGTAATTTACTGCGACTAATTTATGATAAACTAATGAACACCGTGCTTATCTATTGATGTTTTTTTTTCTGAAGTTCAATATTCTTGAAGCAGAAACATGACTTCCGCCAGTACAGTCCTAACAAAAAGCATATCTCCCAAAACTAATATCATTTGCCTTGAAATAAACCAAAACTAGTTGTGGAAGTAGTTTATCTTATGTATACTTGGAAAATGTACGAAATTGACTCATCTGTTTAACATAATACAAAAAATACAGTCAGCATTTATTAAAAGTTAAACACAATTTGTTATTGCGCAGAGATACAACACAATCCTGCGTTAAAGAAAATACTTGGTTTAAACAATGGTCTGTTGCTACTAGTGCTGCTGAGTGGCAANCAAGGGGGGAAGGGGGGGGGGCTACCAAGATGGGTGAAAAGCTAAAAAAAAAAACAATTTGATGAAACATTAACATTTAAAAATTGTTTGTTCTCCTCACCTGCAAATGCTGCAAGTCATCTTCTTGAATGTTATGGAAAATATTAAAGATTTGTACTGATGACACCATTGTGCTAAGAGCAAATATTGTGGCACAATCCTTAACTGTGCTTTCTGAATCGAAGGAACCTTGGGTATCCATCAGTAAAACAGCAACCTATAATGATTTCAAAATCTTTGAGAATAAGATAATGCACTACAAAATAGCTAAACAAGTTATGAATAATGTGTCTATACTTGAGGTGGAAATGGAAAGTGAAAGATGAGTATGAAGTACGTAAGTCAAAAAGTGGTTTAAGAAATAACGAACAATTGATTCCAACCAGGATAGTTCCTCTGATATTGTGCATCACACAACAAACTTTTAAGTAAATTTTCAATGCTCTGAGTAGGAATGAAAACAGAACTCCTGAGCTTGCAGGGCCCAGTGCTTTATTGTTGAAGCTGACACAATACTAAAGATAAGCTGAAACTTTCTCTTCAATGATACAATTCATACACGAAGCATAAGTTGATGTTATGATTTTAAGGAAATAACTATGTGTCCCAATTCAGCTGAAATATATTTTACCTACTCTCTGTACTGATTGTAACACATTGATAAGGCATGACCATACCTACTCAATGCCACATATCATGAAGTAGAAGAAATTTTGGGAAAATGAGATAGCACAATCACAATTTCATACATAAAAAGATATCTATTATTTAAAAATATAAATTAAAAGAACCCACTAATAATTGTATATTTATGTGTACATATAAATGCATTCTTGTGAATTTCATCAAGGGCAATCATAAATAAAAATGATTCGCACTCCACGAAAAATAAATAAAATGCAGTTACCATAAAATCATGAAAATGTTTAAAACAATCAAAGATCTTCCAATATTTAAGAATGAGATTGATTAAAGGAAAAGCTGTGTAAGTTGAACTGGTAAATATCACTTACTTGTTCACCATTAGGAAGAGTCCGTACAAATGGCTCTGACCACAAGAGAATTCCAGATGTATCACGTTCAGAGCCTCCCTTCCATGAAAATCCATCCAAAGGCATCTCATCACTTCCAATCCAATTGTCATTTCCTCCAGCCTATGAACATTTACAAAATGTTTCAAAGTATGCAAATTGAAGGCAAACATAAAAAGACATTCAAAACATTATTGGTGTTAAACAAGGCACTTGGGATTAAATGGTACCCTACTCTTTAAGTAATATTTTAGATTTTGGTGTTTACTACAAATCACTGACCGGCTAGTATTTGCTTGATACTCTGATGGAAGCAGAGCTACTTAATGTCACTACTATCTGATTCAACAATAAAAATTAAAGATTACATTTCAAACATCATAATCTTAACTGCAAATATCACGAGTTGGCTAACCATACATAACAAATCATACATAGAGTTCTAATAATGATATGGGGAGAAAAATATTATTTGTAAAAATAAAATTACACCTTATGTGAAATCTCTGCAGCTTCCACCTAGTATCACTAATCTTTCAACATCAGTAAATTATTACCTGAAGTTTTCAAGTGTTTTGTTGGCCAATTGGAAGTGATCACATGCCTGATTTCTACCCCAATTTTTTGGCATTGTACCCCATACATGACACCACTTGTCATGTGTTGGCACTAAAGAGTCGTTTGAAGTGACACAAGAGGATGAACACTATTAAGAGAATGGTGGAATGTGACCCTACGCTGATGGTAAAGACCTAAGACTGGAAGGTGGTTTACAGCTGCTGCCTAGATTCTGCCTCAGGAGTGCCTCTATTGCTCTTTGGATAAACTGGTGAGCTGTTGCTGCTTCATGACACAAGGGCAAATTACCTTCTTTATCAACTGTTAGAACAAAAAAGAAAGGACAGAGGTTCTTTCCAGTTCTGATTCAGACTATACAGTTCCAAAGAGAATTATAACCATTTGCTAAATGGTATGAAATTAAGGTATGTTCACACCAACCATGATGTGAAGTTTCCATGCTTCAGGCATAGTACCACCAATGCTGAGCAAAATAATCATTATGAACAATTAATTTTAACAATGATAGGTATTTTCACTGATAAGGAATGAGACCCTTCCAACACGACACTGCTCTCATTGGCCCAAAAGAGCACATAAAAATAAAACTTAAAGTTATGTATTATTTATGATGAAATACAATGGCGGAAGGGTCATATATAAAAACTATACCTACACAGAAAACTTCAACTCAACAAGCAAGTCTTTATGTCCATTCAGACATACTGGGTGAGTTATGCAACCTTAAATGTGAAAATAAACCAGTTCTTCCACCTACTGCAAAGCACAGACCTAACTACCTACTGCAAAGCACAGTCACTGCCATGTAATTTTATCATGACGCAGACATTTGCCATGACTGAAAAATGCAATCATTATGACATAGAAACATAAGGTGCATCTTGCTAGCTGTCTAGTTATAACCTCAAGGACCCAGATGAATGAAGACAAAGAATCCTACCAACTTATTTTATTACATTGATGAATATTTTATGAGATATTTATCTCTAAGTTGGGTTTGTAAAATAAATCAATAAAATGATGCCTATGAATTAAAATATGTACTCAACTTTCTTATTGTTAATTTATCTTTCAGGTACACATTATGAAACAGTTGTGAGTAGATGACTGGACCAATTGGTGCATGTCCTTGTGATATTATGGTATTTAAAAAACACCACATATGCACAATAATTCTTAATTGATAATCTACAATTCGTCACGTAACTCTGAACTGGGTTTCTTAAACATTGTCACCAAAATTTCTTCCAAGGACCAAGAAGAAAAATGGAGGTCCCAAAAAGAATATTCTACTGTCATAAACATGTACTGCCATAAAACTGGGTTCTGCACTATCCACAAAATTGAAAACAAAAAACTGTTTATGAGAACATGGGGAAAAACTTGTATGAGAGGATGAGCAATTTTATAATCATAAATTTAATCTTTTATCCTTACCAAAATATTTTTGTGGGCAAGAATTTCGGAAAGCACAAACCTAACGAAATGTTTTTGGGTCCAGAAATTGTCCTGAACTTTCAGAGCCTCCTTTTCCTTTACAAAGTGAACTGGTAATAGAACTAATGTTCTAAGACCTTTGATCCAGAAGTGGAACAATTTTTTTTAATTTTTAGTTCATACTCACCTCAGTTTTATGTCAGCACATGTGCATCTAGATAGTTTGTTTTGAGATCTGAAATTTCAAAGTTTTTTTGTTGTGTGTAGAAAGACATAGAAATTGTTCAATTGCTCTTGCATCACAGGCCACGGTTCTTAACGAGACCCAAAAAGATTGATCACCTTCTACCATCATTACACGGAACAAATAAATGAAGAGTGATGGAGAGTTTTTCTACAATACCTTTAAGGACCAATTTATCAGTTCAATAAGTAAAACCATGCAAACAGACCAGATATTCTGGCAGCTGCACATCATTGATAGCAGACAGTGGACCACAGGTTGAGAAATGCTGAAATAGTTAATAACTCCTCTGCATGTTAACAAACTTAAGATTTTTGCCTATTATCAAGAAAATTTTGAAAATGGATCTCTTTTTTAATCATACACTAAGGATCACAAGATACAGAGGATCTTAGGGAAAGAGAGTATCATATAATTAATGTAATATGATCATACTCCCATAGGAGACCCATATGACCCAGTCATATTAACTCATACTAAATATTTCACAAGAAAGTGACTTACCCGCAAGTAACGGAGGAAAAAATCTAATAAAAATGATTTTCCCTTGCGGAAAGCACCAGACACAGACACAAGTACAACATGTTTATCCTTAATGCTGCTTTGTAGAAGAATTTTCTCCAATGCAGCTTCATCTAATTCAAATGAATGGTCATCTTTGGGGATAATTATGGGGACGGGCAGTCCTTCTACTTTCTTGGCTTTCTGTGAACACATTCCAGATTACAGAAATACACAAAATACCTAGTTATCAATCATTATTTAATTCAGGACAAGTTGCAGATAATAAAAGCAGATGTCAAATACAATTGAAAGAAACAAAAATTGTAAACTTCTACAAACCTAAATATGTACTTTACTAATGACCAAGGAAATTAATTTCTAGAGAATTCATAAATGTTATCTTCCACTGAACAGTATTAAGAAGTATGTTTTGTCTACAATCCCACTAATATGTGATCAACTTAAGAGTACAATTTCACCTTGCAACCATAAGTTAACCCATTAACCCACAACTTCAGCATAAACTTTTGACACTTTTGTTGGGTGAAATTTTACATATCAAGGAAACGAATTTTTGTCTCAAAGAATGATACTCAAAGAATATTAAACAATAGGGAAAAACATGAGAGTACAAGATTTCGGTAGCAAATAAAATTCCAATGAAGCCCTGTTATAACCAAATACCAGATCACCCATACTACTCAAATCATACAATTAAATACTAAAATTAACTCAAATGTATTTGTTACCAACTAGATTTTAACAAATCATTCAAGGAAAAAAATTAATAGTTCATTTATATTGTAACTACTTTACAATGAAAATATATGCATTAGTATTAAATATTAGGTTTGCACGCAAATGTTGTGATCAACATGAAAACTTCTTTGAATAAATCAGATAAGTTCAGTTTACGAATGAACTGTAAGGAATGTGTTCAATGCCATGGTCAAAAACATTCCTGTCCTAATTAAATTATTAGGTAGATTTCAAGATATTAAAACCACCATACACCTTGACATTACACCAATTTTTTAATATTTGTGGACAAAGCAAACTTAATCTGAATTGTTTAAGAGAGATTTTGATTGCAATATTCAGACCAATGTCACATTATGGCAGAATCCTAACTTTTTTTGTAAATCCTTCTGCAAGAGCAGCTACCACCATAATCATCTCCAACTTCACACTTAAACAGATATTCTTAAAACAAAATCACCGGGACTCACAAACCTAAGTGAACTTATTACACCCTGAACTTATCGTATGCTGTCATGAGTCAAACTGAATTTATCACATCCTGAACTACCTATACAACTGGTTGCAGTGAGAAGAAAATAGTGCGGAACAGTTTTTTTTAATATACCATACATATCAAGGGTGACTAATTAAACTTATATTTTCAGAATCCTAATAATATTTTTAGTAATATGGTATCCAAGTTCTTTTGAACCGTTTCTACCACAAGGAGTAAATATTAACATTTATATCAAACCAGAAATCATAAAAATAGTTAAATTATTTTGAAAAATCTATTACCTTATTAAACTCTACAGTATCTGTTACTGGCTGTGGTTCCTCAATCTCATCTTCAAAATTACCTTCTCCAGCTTCAGGACGTAAAATTTCAAGTCTAGATCTATACTCACTTGTCATTGCGCTTATCTTCTTTCCAATATTTACTTATTTGTCTTACAAACACTGAAAATACAAAGATTGAATAACCATTATCTCGTAGTTTAAACAAAGAAGCCAAATGTAGCAAATCAACAGAATTAACCTATCACAAAGTTCAGATAAAAATTAATAAATACCCAAATATTAATACTATTATTGACAATTAACTTAGACGCTCTACATCATTCAGCCAGAACACAGATCGATAACTACTTCTTTAAATGTCCAAGAAACCATGAAACAAAGGATTCCCTTGGTTTATTGAATAAAAATAAAGAATAGGGTAAAGACATCTGGGAGAACAAATAAATCATCACACAATTTAGCTCCTCACATAGCTCAGAAAATAAATCAATTATAATTTCGTAGCAAAGGAAGTGACATGCACAACTTCAACAAAAAACATTCCTCCTTGAACTATTCTTAATGGGTGGTTCTCTCACTTCAGGGATAGAAATGCATACATTTTTTCACGGTATCCTACTTTAAACTTCCTCTTTCTTTTTTTCTACGATCTAAACTTAGAATTCACGTTGATCCCTAAGAAGACCATACGCGAAATGTAAAATCGAGCACAACCGTCATAAATCTTCACCCACCAGATTCACTGCTAACTCCACATTAATAGGTGTCAGACATTAATGTCGAAGTAATAATTCTCGCAGACAAATGTTGTTAACTACAGTCGAACACTAATAATATCTAATGTTTGTACAACTTTATAAAAATATTGCTGAACCATTAGTGACTACACAACACTCGCATATCGAAATCCAAGGAATCGAAAACTCAGAAACAGTTGCGCAGAAGAATAATCAGCTGTAGCCTTGGCCCATAGACAGCGCTTACGTGCAGTGATGGGCTATGAAAAACCAATTGAAATACGATACGCGACGTCTGGGTAAACTTCAGCTATCGCAAACGTATTAACTTCATGTAATAACTAGCTTAAGGCTGCCGTGCATTCGTGTCGCAAATTTCCTGCGAATAGTTAAAATAATCGGTGAAGCCAGTTTATGATGGGTTATTTTTAAATGATAATTTATCGTGTATTTACCGCGACTTATTTTAAAATGTCAAGTTCATCTACCGTTGATCAGTCTTTTTTTAATAACTGTTGATAATCCGTTAGTTCTCTCCCTATAGTTCATACCTGCAGTTACGAACAAAAGACGAATTCTCAGACAATTATTCAGAAAGGATCATCTCATTCTACCCTATCACTTTAAAATCAAAGCGCTGGTTACATAAGAAAATGTTATATTGAGCATTTCAATCGCGTCCGTTGGGTATAATAAAAATTTTAATTTAGAATTGCCTAGTTTTACTACCTGGTGAAGAGTTCTTACGACGCCAATAATATGAGATAGCGCATAGACAATATGCAAATTGTAATACAAAACGTTTTATTTTAATTTTCTGAGAGTTTTAACCATTGAAGATACTTAAAATTTTACCTGTTCATATTAATTTAGGCATTCCCAAGATGATATTTAAATTACAGCAATGGCAAAAACTCGAAGGACTGGACTTGATTTCGTTGTCAGATCAGCGCCCCTACCTGAAGTCAGTCACCTTAGTTTTCAAGGTTAACGACGAGTGTTGGTTCTAAAGCTTCCAGACAGACACAGTGGGTGTTGCGGTACAGGCGGTTGGCTACTAGGGACTTGGAATCCTTGGTATCACCACAGGTAGGAAATCAGTGTAACTAAAACTATTACGATCATTTTCTTTTCAATAAGTCTGCTTGATATAACTGCCTTGATCGTCGGAGATAATAGAGTGAATTCTACGCAGGTCTTTTTAGCATAATTTGCGAGATTATTTATTCTAGTTAAAGACTAATGTTATTTGCCAACATAATGATTCCTGTCAGTCCCAAAGTCCATTTCTCGAACGTAATTTGTACGAAGTGCGTAAGTGTTTTACAAGTTTTCTTAAGATTCTTAACGGTTAAATATAGATGGCAATGTAATTATGAATACATCACAAATTATGGAAATTAAAAAGAAACACTTTTTCTTTTAAAATACATTCTTTTTAAATCAATTTTCGAAAGACGTTCACGGTATTTTCACAAATTTACTTCTCTTCCTTCTGTTATCCACGGATTAGAGATAAGATAATTTCATCCAATGAGGCTGGTTTGAGTCGCAACGTAGTTGAAGTGACCCACATTGAAACCGAGAGGGAATTTTCGGGAGAGGAAGGAGGAAGGAATAACTTGCGGTGTTGAACAACATAATGTTCTTCCGTTGTGCACGATCGGCTGACATTTCTTTTCTTTAGCCACGTCGCATGAAGATAGAGCTGGAGGAGCACTCTCCCACTCATAAGATAGTTTGTGGGATAAGTTACCAAACGACGCCGGATAGAAGTCGAATACTGACGGGCACCGACTGGACTTCCCAATGGGACGGCGGAGGTTGCCTCGCTGGCGACGGACACTGGCAGCCCTATTGGTGACCGCTGTTGTTCTTAGCATCACATACAACGCTCTCCTACATCGTTGGCGGGTTGACGGTCATGAAGATACGCGTGGCGCGCCAACGGCAGATGTCATTCGCCGCATGATCGTAAGACAAACGTTTCTTTTTCATTCAGATAGTAAAAATATAAAACAACAGGATTTGCTCCTTCTGCTTATAATTCAACCTCTTTATTCCATGTACACGAAGTTACCGAGACCAAGCTTTGAAGACCACATGCGAAATGTAGTGGGGGCTACGAGGAAGCTGTTGCCCCCTTCACTTGCTAAAACTTAGGAATTTTTACCTCTTTCTAAATTTTAAAATTTTCTTCAAACAATGTATTAGCTTGTGGCAAGTGAACCAACATTTCACGTTTATGTTTTTTCTTTCAAGTTCGGGAAAATATTTTTAAATAATTGCTCATGTGACATTTGCCTCTCCCCCTCAAAAATAGAAGAATTTTGATATTACACCTCCGTTGTTGACAGTTTAGCGACAAGACTCTATGCTACGGGTCGACGATTCTGAGAAATTCCCTGACGAACATTCGAAAGTTACTTCCCCCACAGAGATGGAGTCGGAGAGACATATCCCTCCATTTCTTTCCATTCTTCTTTGACTTTGTATCATGAAGGTATTTAGTTAACAATACGAAGAAGCATAAGCTTCAGACTGATCAACAATCGTAACATCCCAAGCGCGAAATTCGGTTCAAGCTTGAGGAAAAGTTGATTCCGGAGAGAGTAGAATAGGGCGCCTGTGGATTAGTCGTCCAATGTTAGATGAAAGTTGTCGTCACAAACTTTTTCTTGCGATTACATTGTAAGAAAATACTATTTCACAGTCACTGTAATGACAATCATCACTTCCGACGTCAGAAGAATTTTATATCAAATTTCGTTCGTAAGTAATTTGTGAAACGGAAAACGGAATCTCACGTAAAAATGCTCCCTTTTATTAATTAACTAGAATAAATTTGTCGTATACTTTTTATATTAGTTCAAAATATTTCAATTATAGTCTAAGAAAATATGCATTACGTAAATTCAATCCGTTCCCTTTTGATTAATTTCCCCACTCGTTTAATGATTTAACATCGACAAATCCTCTTGAAGTTACATCAAAGAATAAAATATATACAATGATTTCATTTGAGTAGGTATTACTAATGTATACAAAATTTAAGTAATTTTTGTCCCGACTGCCTATAGTTTTCTTTTAATTTTGATACGCATTATTTCATGACTTTTGGTACTGATTGTCAACTTTAACAAAAACAAGAGAAAGCACAAAATAGTGCGTGAATATAAAAAAGAAAAAATGTATTATTAGTAACATAAAATCAATTAAAGAAAACGTATGCCACACGAGTTGTAATGTGTTTCCTTGTCAGCTAAGAATTTTCTATGAACATGCTCAAAGTATCCTAGTACGTCTAATGAAATCTCAAATTTAAGATGTCCGAAAGGAGAATTTTATAATGTTCTCAATATTCTCGAAAAAAAAGCAACAAACTTATTGCTAAGTTTTGTTTCGTAACTTGTTTAATATATCACGAATAAACGTATTTTAAGGTTTATATTTGCCCTCCTCCAACACATACACAGTCAGATCTGAAGTTATGTCAATACACTCTGGGAATCAGGAGGAGTAATTAAAAACTATATCATAACGAGAATTATTGAACGCAAATCTCTAACATTATTAAAACTGCGCCTGTTTATTCTTTTCTTAACACTAACGTAACCGAGTAAGTAGTAGTAGTGATGAAAATCTGTGGAAGTTTTGATTGTTACAGAATGTTGGAAAATAGCATCTTTTAAATTAATAATAAATCAATTAATGAATAAAATTTGATTCATTGCGAAATTTGGTTTATTTTGGAATGTTGTAGACCCGCTTTCCGTGTTCAAGAAATCGGTCTCTGGATATGTAACGGTGTTTCGCTACGGCTATCGTAAGACACATTTACGCGCGAGATAATTCTTGCGATGAGGTCACTCCGGTGAAGCATCGCTTCTCTACTAACACCATTCCACTTTCCTCACAAGTAGAGTCCTAGTGAGAGTTTTCCAGATGCGTTTCTCACTCTTTAATTACCCAAGAGATGGCTCTTATTCTAGTCAAACGCTTTCCTTAAAACTATACCAATCACAGAAAGAATAAAAGCACGATCCTAAACATAGAATATATAGTTTTTGTCTGTCGCTCTGTCAGGATTTCTACAACTTTGGAAAGAGGAGTCATTGTGATTCCGGATTATCTTTCATTTCAAGGGAGAAAAACATGGAGGACGACTAGGACCGATTTTGATGAATTCTTAAAAAAATCTGATGTAAACAAATTCTGCAATTCAGTGTATATATTCAGTGCAGTACTGCGGCAACCTCAGGCGCAAGCCATAGAACCCCATCTTTACATGCATCTGTTCTCTTCCTCTATGGAATTGACAATAATTTTAAGTTCCGACTTACGATTGATTTCGAGATTTCAATTCTATACTAGCTAAGATATACTGTAGGCGCCAATAACACGGCTATAATCCGAGGAAAACTTGCTCTTTTCTTTCGGTTCCAAGGTGACCCAGAGTCATCACTAAGGGAATACGTTCGGAAGAATTAGTATTGATGATGTTAGGTGAGGTTTTCAACTGGGGTTTTCCTCACCTACTCCGGACAAATGTCGGTTCGGTACCATAAGTTCCCTGGCAACCCAACATCTCTCCTTCCCAATTCCCTCATCCAAGTCCAACGGTTAGGTGGAAGATGGCCTGAACCTCGCCAAAAGACATAAAATAAATAAATAAATAAATATTGATGAAGAAAAGTTAATTACGTCTTTGAGCCAGGTAATGGAAAAAAGTATAACGAATGGTATGGTATAGCATTTTTTGGACAGTTTTACAAAGCACGCTTTAAAGTAAACTCTCCTGTGTGTCGCTGGATGAACCATGAAGTAATGCGATATAATTCAAGTGGTTTAGAAAGTAATTCGTGGCAGTTTCCTATGAATATTATAAAAATGGTACTATATTTATCGACCCCTTCTCTAAATTTAGCGTCGTCCAACGTCGGAAAGACAGGTATAAATAAATGTATTTCTTAATGAGACGGGAATGTAGGTGCTACATAGAATTACTTCAGAAGTTAGGTAATTTCCTTCTATAATAAATTTCCTAATGCAACATCTCTCCTTCCTAATCATTTCACCTAAAAGCAGCATAGTTACTTGGAAGAGCACGAGTCGTAAAATTAATAAATTTTATATTTCATAAGTAATGGTTTCAATACAACAAACAATTCCATAATAGGCTATGTAAAACTTATGGAAACTTGTGAAAAATACATATTAACACTACCAAAACACCGTCTTTGAGCATTTTCACATAAAAATGAACTAACTGAATCCTACTTATGAATTTTATCCAATGGTATAGTACTATATCTGTTGTAAGTTTGTAAGTTTTATAATAGAAAACTAATACATGGATTGCTTAA
Organism: Laupala kohalensis; assembly: GCA_002313205.1. Taxonomy (NCBI): domain Eukaryota; kingdom Metazoa; phylum Arthropoda; class Insecta; order Orthoptera; family Trigonidiidae; genus Laupala; species Laupala kohalensis. Next base: position 303,028 of record NNCF01132399.1, on the reverse strand, counting down.
GCTCAAGCCCTGACTCCTTCAACCCCTCACACACAAAATAATTTCTGCTACGATTCTTGTGTCAATCTCATTAATTCCCTTCACTCGCGACAGACACTTGTGTACACATTATTGATTGTCACATCATATGGACTCCACCTGTCGGTTCAATTGCGTGAAGAATTAGAAAGTTCCGCACGAAAGGCTCTCCGTATGTTATAAAAACATCTCTCTGAAAATAAATGTACAAAATTGTCATGCGATATCGTGATCTAACAATTAAGTGTCGCTCAAAGATGTTGTCTATGAATAAGATTGTATTAAATGCCGTTCTGTACAGGCTGATCTAACATACCAAGTACTCCGATTTGTTTTAAGTATGAGTACTCACAAAATAATCAAGTATATTAATAAGAGCTTGTGAATCAATTGATCTGCCTTATAGTGTAAAATTTCAATAATTCCTATATTAACCACTTGCCTCCTTCCACATAATTTTATCTGTAGGAATAAAAATTAAATTTGTGACTGAATATACCATTGGACCATTGGATATACTCGAGTACATGAATAAGCACTAAGGATGTTAAACATAATGTTCTTATTCTGTATGATCTTTAACACGCTTTCTTCATCACAAATAGCTCGGACGGTTTGATTGTCTATTTTAAGAACACAGTGAATGCAACACTATCTTACGGATGACATTTTAACATATGATATGGTATGATTCACGATTACTCCTTAATTGTAAAATAACCTTCCAATAATTTCCTTGATATATGAAGTATTACAATTGGAACAATGGTCAAAATAATTCTTCTATAACGAAGATGTAGAAATAATCGAAGAATTTAACGTAACAGTTCGTACTTCATTCATAGGTTTTACAGGGCGAGAGAGAATTTGCATATAAGACAAGACTACGTCATATTATTACACCAGTGCAACAACATCTTCGCTATACGGGTATGGGTCGGGAACGCGCGGGGGCGGGGGCGGCCGCGGCCGGCGTCCTCACTGACCGACACCCATGTGCTCGCAGGCTGAGGCAGAAGCGGACAACGGTGAGCGCCTTCAGCGGGTGCAGGCAGTATGTCGCCGACACAACATGGGCCTGTACCGGCACTCAGCCGAACCGTCTGATGTCCGGGAGCCACCCACACCGCAGTATAGCGTCTTCTACATCGACAAGTAAGCGTCCGATCTCGCACGAAGCTGCTGAAGGGCAAAGCTGTCGGCCTGGGCGATGGGGGCAGCAGCCGTCGGTGTCTCTGCCAAGCGCGGCCCGGCTCCGCTTGATTCCTTATTTTTGACCTACAGGGCCCACAAGTTGGCGTGGTGCCCGATCTACAAAGCGGCGTCCACCACCTGGCTCTACCACATGTGTCTGTTGAACGGACTGACGGAGAGTGAGTTGGCAGAGTCGAAGAAGCAGCTGAGCGCAGTAGCGCGTGGCGTGCTGCCGGAGCTGGACTTTCTCGAAGCTGAGGAGGTAGGATAACCAGTGAAGTGCTATCACACCCAACTCCGCCCTTCAGCTGTAAAGAAGTTCCCGACTCGATCTGGAAAGTGGGGAATGCATAAGAGGACTCGTATCTTTTATGCATTTCATTGTTTCCATATACAATGGGCTAGGTTTGAGAAAACATTTTATTTACTTTCTGAAACGAGCGTTTTTTCGATTTAACTTAGCTTAAGCTAATGAACATATCACCATTTTGGAAGGAAAGGCACCTCTACAGCGATATTTCTAACTTAACGTGTGTGTATATATATCGCTGTAGAGGTGCGACGAGTTGTTTAAAATCGTCGCTGTTGTCGTGGATGAAGTGGTTTTCACACAAAAACAAGCTACCACGATTATTTATGTTTCATGCAATGTGATCGACCGTATATTGCTAATGTTATTTTATTTAGTTCTGGCGAGACTACTATGTTTTTTATAAACCAAGATGTTGTTAAGTTTGAGAGAATTTTCGTCTTGTCCTTGAAAAACTTTCACTGAAACTATATTAAATAATTTTTCATACTTAATTTTCTTTTGTTCTTATAAATATATAGAGTATTTATTAGTCTGCAAGTGAACTATGTTCGGTGGCAGATAAAAAATCAGCAAAAGAGAAGTATACATAATAATATAAAGAAATTTATAAATAACAAAGCAATAATCTGGTGCGTAAACAGTTAATACGATACACAGTTTAAAACAGAAAAGGAAATCCGATCCCGGTCTGGGTTTTTCTCAGTTTTTTCCTTGATTAGAGGCGGATTCATATATTTCTACTAGACTAGACTCGGGCCTACGAGCAGGAGTGTCATTAATACTACTGTTGTTATTAAGCAGGAATTTTGAGTGATTTTAATAGTTACGATTTATTTTGGAAAAAATAAATTGGTATTTGTTAAATAACTTATTTAAGAAATATTTAATCCGCCACTGCCTCTGGGCCTTGATCGCTGAAAAATGAACACTGCAGGAAACAAGGAGAAAATAAATTTCATGGAAATAAACCATTAATTATCAAGAGAGTTCATGAGAAAGAAAACCGCCGAATGAAAATTGATTCAACAGTAATTTTTTTGTTTAAATAATACAAGTAATCCTCAAGTGAATACTCCAGACTGATTTCCAGGCAGACGCCAATAATTTAATCGGTTAATTAATTAATCAACTGATTTTGGATTAATTTAATTAATCGATTATTATTCATGTCAATCGATCAATCAATTAATCGACTTTTTCCGCGTTTGCTTAGAAATTATCGTTATTTTTCATATTATAATATAACAATTAAAATTTTATGAAATCAATACATTTAAATCAATACTACGTTATTGTGTAAAATCGGTATCAGCCAAGTTTTAAGATTATGAAAGTGGTTTTATATTGAAATTACTGTCTTACAACAAAGGCTTAGTTTTGCAATTTATATGCACACACACAAAGAGCAAAATGTCCCGTGCTGCTACACTCCAAGAAAACTTGAGAATTTACTTAAATACAGAAGTCTAAGGGTTGCAAGAAAATCTTATTCGAAATTGTATATCATACTTTTTAACACAATTTTTCGGAGTATTAGTGTCACTCGCGGAGCGCAGAGACCGAAAGGCTGAGAGCTTCGAAATTCAGCACACGCGTCCTTCAAGGTGGAGAAAAAAATTAGATATTACTTAACGGTACATGTATTTTGATTGTTTCGAATAGCACAAAGGTCCAGAGCTCGAAACGCGTACTCTAGGGTGGATCCGAATGGACCTCCCAGTGATTTTAGAAATTCGGTTCACATTATTTATTGTTTAATGTTTAACGCATTCATAGGCATGCGCGGATACAAGGGGATGGTCAAGGGGGTCATGACCCCCCCCCCCCTTAAAAATCCATAGAGAATGAGTTTCTAGTCGCGCAAAAGCGTTTATGATTTTCAAGGAGGTTGACGCATTTTAACGATTTTTAATCAGTAATTAGTACTGCAGTATATTTGTAGAAACGGTTTGCCAACGCACAACGAGCCATACCCAGTTCGGTAAAGTTGTAGTGGCGGCGATGATTGTGCCATTATGGTTGTGAGAGTCAGCGTGGCTCAGCGGGTAGGTGCTGGCTGGATGGCCGGTGTTCGATCCCCGGGGAGGTTGGGATTTTTAATCACACCTCAACATTCAGACTGACTCCCTGGCCTACTCAGCCTACTATAAAATGAGTACCAGGGCCTGGGGTCAAACCGGTCGGAGCGAGATGCTGACCACATCTCCTCCTTCTAGTGCCGAGGTCAAGTAATTGCGGAGCTCTATCCTCCGCGAACCCCTTGAGCACCTTCGAGGCCTGTTCAGGGATAGTTTGACTTTTGAGTGGGAGTTGATGCGATGTGAATGACAGGAAACACTCATGGGAAACGAGTTGTCTTCGGAGGTTGTGTTTTAGCGCAAGGGCGAACCCTGGGGGGGGGGGGCTTAGCTGGAGTCCCCCCCCCAAGTATCAATTTAAGAATTATTGTGTTAAATGAAAAATAATTAACTGTTAAAAATCGAATAATAGAGCATAATTTTATGATCAAAATTGATTTATAGACATATATGAACGTTAAGCAAATTCTCCGACTTCGAGAATACTACTATCCCCCTGAAATTTTTGACGAAACCAGGTCCCAGCCACGAATTCTCCGCTCTACCAGGGTCTTTGTAAATCTCACAACGTAGACAGAAATTTCAGCTTACAATCATCCAGCCTTCTCAACCTTCCTCTCAGAGTTCAACACTTCCTCCATGCGGACATGTTTGCATAACTTTTCGACGCTGTTCACACTAAGGCGATATAAGAGAAGCGATGTATTGTAAGCAATATATTGCGACGATATATTGCTAGGAAGGTTCATGACAGCGGGCGATAAATCGGCGCGACCTACAAATATGAGCTGAAGTGAGGAAGACGTTGTAGTGGCTTTAGTTCAGGCGTAGGATGAGAAGAGAAAGGAAATAATGGGTACATCCCTACAATCTTACAAAAGTGCACCATAGCTCGGCTGTTGTTTCTCGAGAGCTGTCTAAACATGAATCAAAATTCAGGGAGTTTTATCGAATGAATCCTGAAAACTTTCATTTGCTGAAAAGTTTAATGTCACGAACCCTTGAAAAAAAGAGATCCACGTTCCGGGAAGGTTATTTCTCCAGATGAAAAACCTTAAGTTTTTCGTGTTTTACAGTGAAAGGACTTACAGAACTGTCTTCTCTTCTTCCCGTCATGTTCACAGCTCAAAATATCGTACGATACTAATCGCTGAAGAGACCGACAACTGATACTTCGAGCGATATATCACTTACGATATGTTGTGCAATCGCATGGGCGTGAACCTTTTTTATCGCCTCCCTTTAGATTTTAAGTACCTGTCTGTGCATGTCGCTTATCGTATATCGCTCACGATACATGGCTTATCATATATCGCCTTGGTGTGAACGGTGCCTTACGCATTGAGGCGATATCAAGAATATTTCTCATTCATTCAAATACGTTAAAACATTTTTAGTACCCTCGGGCGGATTTTCTCTCGGGTAGGACTCTCATATATAATTCATAGGGCCAATTTTCTATTAGAAGGGGCTTTTCATAATATGTTTGTTTCCATGCTGCTCTCTTGCTAGACGGTTTATCATTCATGGGTAAACATAATTACTTAATTCAATTATTAGTTGTTCTTGTAACGTTTACATGAATAATTGCGTACTCACACGAAAAATCCGAGCAAAATTCGTGATAAAACATATATGAAGATACGTAATTAAAGAGTGCCTAATCTGCTCTCTTCCTGAATAATGTCTCTGAGCGTATTTATTACTATTTAAAAATAACACAATTTAACTGCTGTTTAAATGGAAATATTAGCTGCAATCTGTGGGCCCTTCCAAATTTCCTTTTTCCTCCAGAGACCGATATGTCATCAAATCGAAACAAATCAAAAATAAATTGAAGCTAGATTTATTAACACATTTTAATTAAAAATCCATACTTCAATATTCATAGTCCATCTTTCAGTTTCAATTTTATTTTAATGTTAAGGCAATTTTGAACATTTTATGTTTAAATCAATTTTTGCCCACTCGGCCAAAACCAATGTCTCAGGATTTAATGATGCTTTCAAATTTTGGGTTTGGTAGAGAGGAGCAGTCCCAGTCTTATGCAGCACTTGTTACGTAATGTTTAAAACATCGCAACTTCAGTGCCGTCTTTCACCAATAATTTTGTTCTTGTCCTTGAAATATTAAATGTTTCTGTACCTTATAAAGGTAAATACATTTTTTGCATCTTTAATTACAATAAATATTTTGCATATATCGCTTTCCCCTGTCGCACAAAAATTTTAAAATAATCTCGAAAGTAGGGTGTTACTGTACCGAACTGTATATTAATTAACACTTAGATGACCTAAATTTACAATTTGCCTTAGAATTTTAAAATTTTTTCTGAGGTTGGAATGTTTTTTGGAACGTACTATAGCCAAGACTATTATGACCACTGCTAATATATTAGTCTGTATCCGCCCCTGTTCATAAGACTACTGAATTCCTGGATAGTTGGGATGAGATGAGCTATGCAGTGGTGTATGATGGGTTGCATCTATAAAAATTCAAACCTGTTATCTTATCGGTTAGTGCTTTTGTATCTTATAGGGTAATACTAACAGGTACAATTGCATGTCAAATCAATTGATGGTTTCAAAAAACGAAACTTTTCTCTTCTATTATATCTTTGAAAATAACAGACAAAGGATACTAATGAAGGAGAGTAATGGGAGTCTTAATACAAAGCTACCTTTACAAAGAAATAAAATATAAGAGATTAATTCATGTTAAATAATTATTAAACAAATTTAGTAAATTGGATACAATAGATCTCATTTGAGGACTCTCAAGGTTAATTGATATTTCATGGTTGTCAGCTTTGCCTTGTAATAAAGTCATTTTTTAATTAATAGTTAAGACAAATGTGTAAAAATCTTACTACTACTTTATTAATACACTAGCTGAGAGCCCATGGCTTCACTTATGTCATGGTTTGAGTTTTTGTGCTAATATTCCTTTTTGAATTCCCTTTTATTTCTACTGAAACTGTTTGTTATATTCAATGTAAGGATCATAAAATAAATCTGAATGCCTTCCTAGCTATCAACATTAAGTTGGTCACACGTTTTCTCCCACCTCATGCATTATTCATCTGTTTCTGGTTGCTGAAGTCTTTGCATATACCCATTACAAAAATTCAAATTTTCTCTTTTATATAGCAGTACTAGCTGAGTTATTAATTTTATTATTTTTGAAGGAATATTCTTTCCAAAAAGTCATTCATCAATGTTGCATTATGTTAATCATTAATGTTGGTGTTATATTTTGGGTTTTCAACTTCTTTTATAATTTGCTTTAAAATAAAAATTAAACTTGAATTATCATAAGTTCTTAGTAGACCTCTCGGGTGGTGCACAAGAGTATTAGAAGAGAGAAAACATTAACAAACACTAATCCCATAAATTAAGTGTTGAACAGCATTACGATAATTGTGGACACTAAAATTATGGGCCATCAGATTCTCAAAAAAGAATTCTTCCTATAAATGAGATGCCAGAACCATCCTCAGAAGAAAAAAAATTAAAAGAAGTCACAATTTAAAATCTATAAAAATGTTTGAAGTATTTAAATGGGTGAGAAGAATTGTTAAGTATTGTATGGAGGTCTAAAGTTAATTGTAACAAAATTTTTACAAGCAATTTGGTTCATTTAATATCTCTTTAAAATTTTCCTATTTAATTTAATAATTTAATTAATTAAATATTTAATTAATAATTTAATATACGATTAAATGAATTCAACTGTAAATTAAAAAATATGGCTTCAGTTAATAATTTTTAAACTTATTTTATTAGTAATTAATAAATTTTTACTAGTGATTCATCGAACAATTATTTTTTTCTTGTGATGAATCAATAATGGAGAGATATTTAACATTATTATAGCCTGATCCCTCTCTTGTGGGAGTGAAACCCAGTAAAATATAAATGTATATCTTGAAGGCACTATGTAAATAAAATGGGCTCTGACTATCTGTACAGACAGTTGATAGGATCTGGTGGGCTGGAACAGATTTTGATTTTAGGAACCCCTCACCTTCCCCCATTCCAACCATTCCCTCTAAGTAGGACTAAGTAGTAAATAAGGTAATAAAATATTTCTATACTTTTAAACAAACATGTTTAATAGGACTATTATACTTAGAAGCTCATGAAATACATATGAAGAGACTTAATAGATAAATGAAGAAGAAAAACGTAAATAATATACAGTTTGTTTTCACAATAGGAACAAATGTACTCTTTCTTTAGTAACTGTAATTTAAACACTGTTGACAATAATTATTCAATGATATTAATGGACAATAATTTATCCTTTCCTGAGCTGAAAATGATGAATTAGTTATAGTTTTTCAGTGACAAATTTTCAATTTTTATTGATTTCATAATAAAAATTTCATTCATCATAGGATGCCCCCAAAGGACAACACTCCTTAGGATCCAAGACAAACTGTCCCGCCCCCTTCTTGGTGGCACTACGCATGCACATGCACACACCAATGCAATCATAGGCACATAAATACTTAATCTTTTCTGACTATGTAGTTTTTATAAATTCATACAACTGCCAAAATTATACATTTGATTTTACCCCCATTGTGATTTCAAGACACAATTAATTTGGGTGTCAGTAGAATATTTCATAGAACTACCACTCATACTTTATACCACAAGTGAAATTTAAAAGCTTTTTTTTTTTAATTCTACCAGGCATTAGAATTCTGAAAGAAAGTTGTATTAAGTGGCAAGCTATTAATCTTCAACCAATATTGAAAATTCACCCTGACATTTGTTTTACTACTAAGTTCTTTCATCTTCATTTAGCAAAAAGTTAGACAGCCCAAACATTTAACACAAATATCAACTTGAGATTATTTCTGATTGTCAATTAGAAGATCACTTTAAAACACTGACAAGGTTATGTGTCAATATTACAGACAATCAGTTACTATTTATTTTCTATTTTCACCTCATTTCACATAACTAACAAATGTGTTTAAAATAACATACAAGTCATCATCTCATAACTTTATAAGTCAGCCAATGTTTCGAGATTAATTGATCTCTTCATCAGGGCCAGCTGAGGTGCAAATAAATGAAAATCATGTATTAAAATTAATATAGTCAATTTCTTTAACTGAGTGTTCAAGAATGTTATGGCGGAGAGGGTTACATCTAACCGAACCTTCCATGATATCAAATCCTAACAAATGTTTTAAAGAAATTGACTATATTAATTTTAATAGATGATTTTAATTTATCTGCACTTCGGCTGGCCCTGATGAAGAGACCAATAAATCTCGAAATGCTGGCTGACTTATAAAGTAATGAGATGATGACTTGCTTGTTATTTTAAACAATTTAATAGTTGTGTGAAATGAAGTGAAAATAGAAAATAAATAGTAATTGATTGTCTGTAATATTGACACATAACCTTCTTAGTGTTTTAAAGTAATTTAACACAAATGTTCACAATTCGATAATTTTCAAAGTATAAGTTACTTCAAGTGCAATCACTTTGCACTTTGGGAGTTAAGATTGAATGGTTACATCAGATGCTAGTCAAATTACAGTTTTATTTTTTACTGTTTTTATTTGCCTACTTTAAACATTACATTATCTGGAAAATTAACTATATTTTTGCTTTGGTCTAAGCATACCACCCCTTATTTAATAAACTATCTCCCTCTTTAAAAATTATCATATACTCATAGTTTTCAAATACATAAATAAAAACACAATTTCAAATCATTATGGAAATTTGATGAAAGATTTACAAAATGTAAAACATATCTGTATCTAAGAAAACAAAGAATTATGGAGGGAAATTTTGAAATTTTCCCAAATTTGTATGCAGTGAAAACTATTTTTTTCTCCCTGGAGACCCAGGCCTCCTGGCCATGGATAGGGCAGGCACCCTTGATGTGGGACCTCAACCTATATCGTGGTTATGCCATACCAAAATACGTCCAATATATGGATGACTGAGCTAATTGCTTGGATAGAAATGATGTATATTTTAAATGGACACATGGTTTTAAATAAATTGTAAAAAATGTTAAGAACTATAAATGAATAATCAGGCACAAATGATGATGTAAACAAATAATAAATAAACAATTCCCCATGGTAGGACTCAATTCATGGATCTTGTGGTTGCCTATAATATGGCTCTAGCTAGGTGTGTGCAGTAGGTAAACACCTAACTAGAGTCATCTTATAGGCAGAGCAACATATCTTATAATTATGCAAGCTTATTATCAATATTAATAATTATTAAGCAAAATTAATCAACATTATACAGACATGTATTTGCTATATAATACATTTGTATTAACACATTAACACTCTCCATTTTGAGTCATCATCAGGAGTTAAATAATATGTTTAACAACTTAGCAACTTGACCTATATAAACAAATAAAAGAACGTATTGTTTGTAATTTACACAATAAACAAGAAAACATGTAATGAGTAAACATGATTACAATGTGCATTTGATACACTAGATAATTTTTCCGTGTCTGCACATTTTTCTGGTCCATTAGATTAAGGTTTTCCAAACATGTAATGACATGATATAAGAAACTCTACGAGAAATGAAAACATGTTGGCTTTAATGAGTCTACAGAAGTTATGCATTGGAGAAATGAATAATTTTATAATAGCACAACACTAGCAATTTTAGAAAATATAAAACAAGTTGCAAATTTCAGATTTCCAAATGAAGAATTTAAAATCGGGGATATGAAAAACTTTATTGAGCATCTGGAATTTAACCTAATGAAAATACCTCAAGATAAACACAATGACTACAGGAAAATATTAACTAAATTTTTAATATTGGCACAAAATAAAAATTGTACAGGTATAACAGATAATATATTATGTAATGAGATATTTGTAAAATACTTAGAAGAAAAAAATGTTTTCATGTCTTCTACGAACAGGGGTAATGTAAATTGTGTTAAAATCACCTAGTGACTATGTTAGAAAAAATTGAGAAATGCTTAATCCACATACAAAATTATTAGTAGGAATCAAATTAATAACTTACTTGAAAGTTTGAAATCAATGCTTAACAGGTGAACATAAAATAACATTAGTAACATAGTTTAACAAAAGAGCGTATGCAACATCAGGAAAAATTTAATTAGCAAATTATTCACCTAAAATATATAAACTACACATACCTTTCAGAATCAAAGTATCATCTTTGGATAGTCCATCAAATAAGCTTTCAAAATGTATATTAAACATCCTTAAGTCAGGATTAAATGAACAAAGTTATGGTATTAAAAACAGATTAGATTTCATCAATAAGTTGAAAGGTTTAGAGTTAGATAGTAAAATGCGATTAATTTCTTTGGTTGTAGTATCATTATTTACATGCTTAACAAATGATTTGAATCTCCAAAGAGTAATGTCTGGCCAATGTTAGACCATTTACCAGAAAGTGAAATTAAAATAGCTATAAAATTAATTTTAAACACAACATATTTCAAATTTGAAATCAAGATGTATCAACAAGTAGAGGGATGTCCTATGGGTAGTCCACTAAGCCTGATACTTTCTGAATTTGTAATGTGTGATTTGGAAAAAGAAAGTTTAGAGAAATTAGAATTTCAACTAAATTATGTAATGTTAAATGGATATTATATTTTGCAATTTACCATTTAACAAAATAGATATAATATTAGAAACATTTAACAATTACAATCCTAAAATAAAATACACATGAAAAAACAACAATAAATTAAATTTTTTTAGATATAACAATTATTAGATATCAAAGCAGATTTTAAAAAAATGGGATAGAAAAGAAACATATCCAGAAAGGGAATCTATAATACATTGGCACAAAAGAAAGTCATAGTATGTTATTTAATAGACAAAGCAATAAAACTTCCTAATTATATTTTTAGTAACAATATAAAACTAGTAAAAAATATATTTTTAGTAAACTTTTATCCTCTTAAATTTACTAATAGGAACTATAAGAAAAGAAGATATTCTTTAGAACATAGCTTAGAAGTACAATAAGAGGGAGAAAAAAATATGCAGTATTTCTCTTCAGCAAATACATATTTCCTAAACAAATTAGAATGTTAAAGTCAGAAATTTAGTATGCTTGTACACAAAAAGTCTAGATCCTAATAATTAAAGGGAAGGATAAGAAAGATATGTGGTGTCCAAAGAATATAGTTAACAAAGTAAGCTGTACAAATTGTAATCCATACTAGGTACATCAAACTAAGAGAAATTTAACAGAGACTCGAAACACCTTGGAAATGTACCCAGTTCATAAATAAGTGTGATTAAAACTCATTGCTTGGAAAACAATCATCTAATGAATTGGAAAAATGTTAGGATTGTGGACTAAGAATGTAGTTATTTCAAATAATACACATCAGAAATGGTGTACATAAAAGAAATCACCTAACATATAAGATCAGACACAGAAAATATATGAAGTCTATACGACAACATATAGTAAACCTATTCATGTTTATTCATTTCTTGTTTTCTTGTTTAGTGTGTAAATTATAAACATTATGTACATTTTTTCTGTTAATAGGTCAATTTGCTAAGTTGTTTAACATATTATTATACACCTGATGATGACTGATGACTGGAAACAGTCAAAACACAGTGGGTAAACGTGTTAATACAAATGAATTATATGACAATTCAATGCCTCTATAAGGTTATAGAAAATATATTTTTATAAATATAATAGATGTAATTACAATAACAAGTAATTATCATGGGTTAGTAAGTATATTCCATAATATACTCAATTCTTTTAATTTATAATATCGAACTGAAGTTTCAACAAAAATGAATACATGATTTTTGTATTCAAATGTGCATTTTTTTCTGATTTTCTCATGTGACGATGTTGGTTCCAATGCATATTATTCACTCGAAGCGAAATAAACTGCAATTACAAACAAAATGAAATAAAAAATAACTTTCTAAAAGTCAAGTGTCTCATACTAACGCTCATTATTTTAATTTCCCGAGCATTCATGACGATACCTGAAGGAAAGCACCGTCAACAATGTTGAAATATTTCATCTGAACAATGGCTGCCGTTTCTGCTTTAAGTTCTTTATTTTTTTCTTAAGGCTCCGTAAAACTTGAAAATGTTTGCATCATTAGATTCTCCATTGAATTTGAGAGTTTGGTTTAAAATTTTATTGATTGANAACAAAATGAAATAAAAAATAACTTTCTAAAAGTCAAGTGTCTCATACTAACGCTCATTATTTTAATTTCCCGAGCATTCATGACGATACCTGAAGGAAAGCACCGTCAACAATGTTGAAATATTTCATCTGAACAATGGCTGCCGTTTCTGCTTTAAGTTCTTTATTTTTTTCTTAAGGCTCCGTAAAACTTGAAAATGTTTGCATCATTAGATTCTCCATTGAATTTGAGAGTTTGGTTTAAAATTTTATTGATTGAACGGGATTCTTGCTCAGCTATTTCGAAATATTCGAGCTCGCGAAAGATTCTCCACATTACAAGTAACTTTAATACGTTATTCTTCAAATTTGGCAAAACGAAGGCCTAAATTATATTACATTTATTGAGACAATAGTATTTTCTTTCGATGGAACAAAATACGGCCCTTCATCGGTGTCACCTAAGCAACCATTCTACCTAAAGTAAAAGTTAACCTAACAATGTTGGTTCGTATAACGAATATAATCGACAAAAAAAATATATTCCTTCAATTGCAAGAAAAGTTTCCCCATTACAAAGAGATAAGCATTATATTACTTAGATCTCAATGTGAATTGAATTTATTAATTATATGACTCGCTCCAACATTCCTAACGAAATATTCCTACGTTTCATTTCACGAGTAAATGCCCTGGCTCATTTTCATACTTTAACTTATGATGCTGGTTTTGGGAATCTTAACTCTAACATTAAAGCGCATAAAAACGAAGTCGACTCACCATATCATCACGACGTGATAAGGTGAGAACGACACACACGGCAATGACTCAGACGATAGGAAGGAACATTCAAATCCTGGGGGTATCCCTCTCATTTACACGGAAATTAATAAAGGTACTTGAGTCAATACAATTTAAGTGTTCCAGAAGAAAAAGAAAATGTTGCCTTCAAAAAATTTTTTTTTGTTTATTGTTTTTAATATTATTGGCGTTAGGAAACATAAAAATTTACCATATCCGGTTATAGAATGGCGGCCGTTCGCGCGCACCGTGTTTGACCTTACATTAGAAGGCTTATAAAGATATTATTTCCAAATAACGCGTTTATGTTAACTTAAATATCTTAAGGACCTAGCCGCTTCAAATTAGTGACAAAGTGTTCAGCTTGTTCTATGCTATAGTTACCTCGTCAAATTTATTTCGTCTTTAATTAGGCGTTTCAAAACGAATCAATTTGTACAATTGTATTATATTTTCAATTCTCTAAAACAACTCTTTAAAGGAAGGGATAGATAAAATCTAAAAAATGTCATCCTTCAGACATGTCTCCTTGCCATGTTGTAACCATCCAAAACTCAAACTTTTCAATTTATCCTTTTTTGAAGGCTTGTAACATTGTTGGGAGACCAAATAAAAAGTTGATATTTATAAATTTTAAAGGTCTCTATTTCAGTAAATTACTGTGCAAATTTTAACTTAGAGATTCAGCTCAAATAAAAGATGTTACATTCAAAATTGTTCTAAAACATTTTGCTGAAGCATACATGAATAGTCAACTTTTAACCCCCAGAAAATCATCATTCTGTTTTTATAAAATATTTATAATAATATAACAACCACTTAACAATTAATTAAAAATAATAAATCATTAAACAATTAATTTAACTAATAAAAGCAAATATGTATTTTCTGTTGAAAATTATAGTGATGACTTTGCTAATCTAAAGGTTTCATGATCTTTTGCTGATGATGCCTTATAACATTTTGTTGTATGTTCAGTTTCTGGTTTGTAACAGTGAAAGGATTAAGTTTTTTTATTCTCAATCAATTTTTTGTATTTCTCTTCCGAGGTGCTAAAATGAAGGGCATTTTCTCCACTCTTTACACATAAGTGATTCCTTTGATATTATCTTTGCAAAATCATGTAAACAATAGTTAGCCTGCAACAACCTTGACTCCTGTAAGGTTGTTGCAGGCTAACTATTGTTTGCTATTGACTTTGTGGTACCACCAACTGCACCACAGGAATTTTTTCCATGACAGGATGCAAAAAAAAAATGCCATTCAATGTCAAACTCTAAATCATGCTTGTAATTACATATGTAAAGAAAATTCATTTTTATTTTGATACTGACTTTTAGCACAATCTGAAAAATACATTATTATTTTTATTGAAAATATTTGCTTTTAATATGATTTGTGTGTTTTGAAATGTATAAACTACTAATGTGTTATGTTTTAAATTATTAACAGTAACTCAGAAACATTCTCTCATCAACATATCATCTTCTTTACTAAAGTAAACAAAGAGATGCAGAGTAGCATGTTGTTTTACTTAATGACAGCCTTGAACTTAGATAACAAAATTTAAATTTTCTGAAAATCTGCCAAAACCATGTATTTATTAACCATCAAATATGGTATTTTGTGTTTCAACAACACAGCTTGTGATTTTGCATTGAGTGTTGTTTCATCATGTTTTCAAGGGTCTCATTTAATGTTTCAAAAACTTCATCCCTTGGCTTTATTACTACTAATAATGCTATTCCAGCATTTTTTATATCTATTTTTATTTATAATTCACTTATTGGGTTCTGTTGACAAGGATCTGTTGACAGAGATACTGCTGAATCATGTCCTGGAACATGTGTGGCTAATGTCTGTGACGTTTAAAAGCATGAAGATAAGAACTGCAATTGGATATTACTATGTTTCATCAAAGCTTTCTGTGCAAATATTACAACTGTTGAATGAGCACCTCTGATACAGTGTGAGTGCCACAATTTCACATCTGTAACTGTCATCAATAAAATTATAAGCTTCTTCTCTGCACAACTTTCTTGACAATGTAAAATTAACAGTTTTATTACAATTTATTTTGGCATTATCCATCGTCTTGACCTGTTTGAACATTTTCAACAGGTGTAGAACATATGCTACATTTCTATCACTCTGTTTCAATGTCTGCCTTCAGGTTTCTGGCAGCACCAGTATTCGAACCAGAATACTTTGCTTCTCAAGGTAAGGATGCTATCCAGTGGTCCCAATAATGTTCAAATAAATTGTAATAAAAACTATAAACGTTAACCAAGCGTTTAACTACAATTATTTTCTTTCTTATACTTCATACTGATTAATTAAATTGTTATTTATATTTTAGCATAGCGATGGTATTCTGGGTGTGAAAAGTTGACTATTTATGTGTGCCTAAGTGAAAAATTTCAGTAAAATTCTGAAAATAATATCTTTGTCCAAGTTGAATCTCAAAGTTAAAATCTTTACAGTAGTTTACTGACATAGAGACCTGTAAAATTAATACATAACAAATCTTTATCTGGTCTCCTAACAAAGTTATAAGACTTCAAAAAAGGGAATAAATGATTCATTTTCAACGTCTAATTCAAGATGAGAAATCAATTAAATATAGGTAACTGTAGAAATCAAATATATGCTGAAACTATAGCCTAGCATGTATTGAACATAATGCCACTAATTTGAATATTTAGAAACACAGAAATGTATTTCCAATAATATTGGTAACAATATTTTTTTTTTTTTTGTGGGGCTTTAGGGCTCATCAACATCGAGGTCATTAGAGTCCATAGTAACAATAAAAGAAAATGGAATTTTTCTGAAGGGGACAGGTAACATGCCCTGATCACTTTGTTGGGATTGATCCTCACCTTCAAAAATTTCATACTTCAATCAGTTTGTCAGATTTTTACAAGATGTGCATCATAATCAGAGTAAGTTTGACTACTTTTGTTCTAAGAAAATATAAAATGTTATTAACTCGCTGGAATTTATAGTAAATAGAGTACACAAATTACCCAGCTACATATTTCTAGACTTTTACTTGTTTTGAATAGTTTTGTCATCCACATCAATAATGTGCAAAAGTGGATATGACATTTATATTCGATTCATATTTTCATAAAACATTTTTGTTAGTTTAGGAACCAACATGTCCCATACCCGCATATTTTCCAGGTACGTATTTGCAACAAAATAAGACACTGGAACCAAGAACACTTAAAAATTGAATATACAGCACATGCATTGGGCAAGAGAGAGTTTAGATTCATAACCATACTGTCGTATCAAAAATATAATATAATTTGGTGTTTTATCATCCCATATTTACCCCAAATATTTATGTTAAATCTGAAATATGTATTCTGTAGGTGTGAATAAATAATATATACTAATAATTTGGACATTATGCTGTATTGTTTCAAAAATACTTCTCAGGCATTACAAAAACAGGACCCTCACTACAGGGGACACGGAGCACTCCCCACCCTAGCCCCTAAAACTTGGATAAGTCATACATCTTCTTGGTACTTGGCAAAATGAAACTGTTACCTTCTTTCAATATAAATTTCTTAATTAAATATATTAATATAAATTAATTTCTTTTATAAATATAATTATGTATAGCTACAAATATTGAAATGTATTTTGTTTAATCACTCAGTCATAGTCCAGTCATTCAGAGCTCAAAAAGCAGTCTACATAGACAATTTTGGAGAAGTAAAGATTTTTGCTCCTTTATGGTTTTGAGGTCACTGATTACGAATGTCAAATTTGTTCTCTTTTGAAAGTTCGGGAAATAAAAAGAAATGTACATGAAACATTTATTACATGAAAACTGTGCACTCTATGAAGAAAATAACTCTTTTGTAAAAATAAAAATCAGACAAAATTTCCTACAGCAAACATTCCTCTGTTCTTTTCTCAGGTGAATTACTAGCCAACTAGGGGTGTAAAGTTTATACTCCACCATTTGTAAATTTTTGTCAGAAAGTTGTGGGCAAGTTCTGAAAGTTGTGGACAAAGTCCGTCATGTTGAATATGATTTTTTCCTTTTCCACTTTGAGAAATTTCTGGAAATATGAAAAAACATTTTTTTTAACTTCATAAAGTCATTCCTCTTTTTAATATTTTTGCTTATTACAGGAAACAGGCATGTTTCAAAGGAAAATATCAATAACAGAAAATAATTCCTGTAATCTTTTCCTCTCCAAGTTCTTTTACCAGGCAAATATTTTACCCGTGAGAACATGTTGAATTCACAAATTCTTCTGGAGTATACATTTGATGCAATGTATCGGGCAAATTATACAGAAAAAGCAAATTAGTAATTAGTCAGAAATGCTTGCCTCTTTATTTTTGTAATGAAATATTTTCTTTGAAAAATGCTTTGTTATTGCATTAAAAGTAAAAAACAAAAAATAACATAAATTCAACATGTTCTAACAGGTAAAATATTCGCCTGACAAACTAGAGGTGGAAAACCATTGCACATACTTTCTCATATACGTTTCTCCGTCTGCATAGTGAGAAAAAATTCTATAGTGAAAGGGTAATTTCTGGTATGGTCCTCTATATTTTGATCGTCTGTCAGTGCTCTATTCATGTTCGCTCAAAGTCGCTAGCTGAACTTATTACTGTCTTTTATTTGAAATTTGAAAGTAAAATAAATGTTCAAAATTTTATTTCAAAACCTACAGCGACATATAAGTCTTATAAATACCGTAAAAGTTAATGTAAATGTAATTTCGTTGTAGACAGAAATTGATGTATTTTCGTATCTGCAGTGCGTTTATGTATTTTATCCTCCTATGTATTTTATCATTATCATATCTTTCATTTCAGTTTTCGAAAAGTGTATTCTACGTCTGCTTGGTCCATTTATACTGCTAAATATTATTGAAGCTTCTTGAAAAAGTAAACTACTGTATAAGTGTAGCACACAGAAATTATTTTACTGCGTCTATATCAAACATTCAAGCGAAATACCGCTAATGTGGATGTAATGCACACTAATTGTACCTTACGTACAAAAAATTTAAGCAAAATAGTTTGAGCCGTTTTTGAGAAATACTTGAAAGAGTACTTGGACCGTCATGTGAAGTAACCTTTGTTTTAAAGTAAAAAAATTAGAGCACGTGCATCGACAACAAGTAAATTCTACCGTCAATACGAAATGCCAATTAAATTAGTTCATCCGTTTACTCAGAATCACTGCGCACAGACGGACGGGCGTTATACCAAAAACAACTTTTTCAGAATCAGGGATCGCCACAACGGTTATTTCCGTCGAAATCTCGCTTTCGAATTTTTTCACGATTACAATACTTTCTATATACTAAGTATTTGAGAAAGTAAAAATCGCACAGAGGAATACATTACAGGAAATATTGTCTAGTTTCTTGCTCTTATTATTTCTTATGTTTTTTCATATTACTGGAAATAGATCGAAGTTGAACGAAAAAAAAAGTTCAATCGGCAGCTGTAAATACATAAAGGACCAAAGTTTCAGAACTTTTCCATAACTTTCTGACAAAAATTTTTAAATTGCTGGAGTATAAATTCAACACTCTCTGGTGGGCTAGTAATTCATCTGAGAATAAAACAAAGGAATGTACACTGTAGGAAATTTTGTCTAGTTTATTTCTACATAGTGATATTTTCCTCGAAGTGTTCATGTAATAAATCAGTTTTCATGTAATAAATCAAAAACAAAAAGGGTGAGTATTTTGGAATTTTTTGAGTGTTTCTCAAATTTCACGTTATTTCTTGAGGGGCAAAGTTGAAATTCGTAATCGACGCTCTCAAAACAATAAAGGAGCAAAAAATTACTACTTCTCTAAAACTTTCCGCGTAGAAACACCTAATGACTGGACTATCATTTAATGAGCAGTCAAAATCCTCAGTTAAGGAAATAACTAAATATTTATGTTATGATATAAAATTTGATATATTACATATTTTACATATATACAAATGTAACAAATACATTTGATGTATTTTTTAAAGAAAACTAGAAATTGGCAAATTACATCGCCCCGCTTCCGCAAGGGCCTTTGCGAGGGCCCAGAACACATGAATAATAATCAGTATCATCTGCAATTTCAGGCATTGCAACGGTCCTTGAAATTATTAGTGGTACGTCATCCATTTGCCCGTCTCTTATCCGCCTACCGTGACAAACTCGAGAACAGTGTCGATGGCAGAGAGCATGGGACATTCCACTACTATAAGCGTTACGGCCAACGTATCGTGGCGAAGTATCGCGCGGGGGGTAATGCCTCTCGAACAGAGACGTTGCTCCAGCCCGGTCAACGAGTTCTGGAAAAAGGACGAGCACCTCCAGCAGAGATTGAGCCAACATTCGAAGAGTTCGTTAGGTGAGCAATATTCTTGTTATTCCATAGCGTCATGAACATGCATCTTGACGTTTATCGCTGTAATATGTATTACTACGCTGTTTCAAACCTCACCCTAAAAAAAGATGGTAAGCATACTTCAGCAAAGAAATCATCTATAACGTGGGTCATACTCCAGGAAAAATAGACATTCCACAAAGCAAAAATTCGCATAGAAATGAAACTTGATACACATATTAAATTCATCATTTCAAATGAAATATCAAAAGTCCTCATCGATCCCACTTGTGCTGAAAATTTTATTCGAGCTCAAAGGTCACGATAAACGAGTTTTCGAGAATATCTCTTCAGTGCTACGTTTTATCGTAAAAATGATTATAAATTTTACACATTACACAATTGCCTATAAAAAGGTTTGTATACGATTTTTACCTCCGAATTTGATTTTAAAATGTTATTTGATTTCTAAAATGTTTACCAAGTTATATGTTAAGTCTGTGAATGTAATTATATTGGGCAAATGAAAGGACTACCTAAGACAAGAATTAAATAACATAGGGCTAATATTTACGAGTATATCAATCGTTCTGCTGTCTCACACCATCGTTTAAACAATGGTCATGAATTCAATTGGGAAAATACCAAGATACTTTGTGGTGAAGAAATAACTGTGACATTTAAGAGATGCTATGTATAAAAAGTAAAAAATATACCATTAATTTACAAAATGATTCCTCAAAATTACTTAATATTTACGACATTGTATTCTGATAATGTGTTATTTGTATTTGATTGTTTCATGTTCTATGACTCCCAATAACTTGTTTGTTCCATGGATGCTTACCCTCTCCACAACATTGAATATACCAGTAGTATCATTTACTAAGATCTTCTTAGTTTGCTCATTTGAATTTTGTAATGTGATTGCAACATTATTCTTTCTGAGGATATCGTGCCCCTATGTGATATAATGTTGAACTTAATGACATTGGTAGTTTAAATATCTCATCAACTCTAAAACTATGGATCCGATGCATTTTTTTCATGTTTTAAAATTAGTTTTCAATTATTTTCATCCAAAAACTTATTTCCACTCACCCCCTCCCATCGGATGCTAGTGGAGTCTTTCTTTCATGAGGGCTAAATTTAGACCTACACGATATCGGGATTTCATTATCAACTCGGTGACTCCTAAAATGTGGACTCGTCACTGGTATCTACCATGTTCGATAATTTTTTCATGGCGTCCTCTTCCCTAGGGGTGCTGGGGTTTGTACACGGTGATTGTGATCTTAGACGTCTTCGGAAATATCACTTCTAATATCAACGGCCCGGAAAACTATGAAAGAAAAGTACGTATTAAGTTTCCGGAGCATAAGTCCTTATAAGTGTACTCGCACTTGTGCGTATTGTGGACGCAACGCAGTATTTTTCTAATCGCACTAGCTCGCAAATGATGCTTTGGACGAAAAAAGTATACAAACATTTTTTGTAGGCAATTTTGTAATCTTAAAATTTATAATAACTATTTTTACGATGAAACGTATCGCATTTACGATAAAACGTACAGTTTCTCGTGACCTTTGATCTTGAGTAAAATTTTAGCAGATATGAGATTGATGAGGACTTTTGATATTTCATTTGAAATGGTGGCGTGAAGATGTATTCCAAATTTTGAACTCTATGCGAATTTTTGTAGAACTTCGCCTTTTTTCTGTCTAATTTTTCTTGGCTATCAACCATCGTTGAAAGCCTTGTACACTCCAGCAGATTCGGTCAGGCGGTCGCGCCGTGGGAGTTAGATACTGTCGGCTAGCTGACTTCAAGGCGCGTAGCAATGAGGGGTATAGCAATCGCCACGCTCTAGTAAAAATGGCCATTGATGGGCCACCTGTTAGCGCCAAACGACCATTCTTTTAATGGCCAATGGCCGGGCGATTGATGGTTATTCTCTTCAATGGTTGTTTTTACTAGAGCGTCCACCATCCATAAGCATGACTTTCATGTTTTAACGAAATTTGCGGTAATATCTTCCCTCTTTTCTAGTCTCAACAACAATGGATAGCTAAGCAGCTAACTTGTTTCGTCTCGTCCAGATTATAGTTTTACTTTCTCATATTCGTAGTATATAGAAAGTATTGTAATCGTGAAAAAAATTCGAAATCGAGATTTTTGCGGAAATATCCGTTTTGGAGACTCCTGATTCCGAAAAAGTTGTGTTTGGCTGCACGTCGGTCCGGTCCGTCCGTCTGTGCGCAGCACTCCTGATCGAATGGAAAAATATTTTGTTTTCATTTTTCGTATTTAGGGTAGAATTTACTTCTGACATATGCAAGTGCTTTCAATTTTCTTTTTACTTGAACACAAAGGGCACTTCACATGAAGGTCAAAGTACATTTTTCAATATTTTTCAAAAACTGGTCCAACGATTTTGCTTACGTAAAAGTACGTAAAGTAGAATTGGTATGCATTACATCCGCATTAGCGGCATTTCGCTTGAAAGTTTGCTATTGATACAGTAAAATAATTTCTATCTGCTAAATTCACGCATTTGTTTACTATTTCAAGAACCTTGAATATTATTTAACATGGATGAAGCACAGGTAGAGTAAGCGCGTAGTTTTAAGTTTGCCAATGGTGTGAATCCAAAGAGGATATGTTTGTAGATGTGTAATTTTAAATGTTACTTTGATAAGGAGAACAGAGGTATGTCTGCACGTTATGTTTCTCTTGGTATCGTGTAGCTTCCACCCACGCGACCTTTACGCACTTGTCGTAACCTCACATTCGGTGATGCTGCGGAAGCTTACGTATCAGATGTGGCCACTGCTCCTTTTGCCGGTTTTGCTTGTTAATTCATTCATGCTGTGTGTCATATTTAATATTCGTGCGTATTGTTTGATGCGTGAGGATGTTATTTTATATTATTTATCTTTTTAAGAATTAACTTGGCTATGTTTCTTTTTTTTGTTATGAAGGTAATGTTTGATAAATCATTTTGTTTATTTTTCAAGATATTTTTATTCAATGCTTTATAGCAGTTTCAATCATTAAAAATAGTATTTTTGTTAAAAATATATTTTAACACTTACAGAATTCTTTGAAGAGATATATAAGCAGAGTTACGAAATAACAGGAAGTAAAGAAAACAAATAGAATCACCTATTTAACCGAAATAATTAATATATACGATTAGTGTTTATTAATATAATTTTTAAATTGGAAAAAAATTAGCTCTTTAGTTCCTAATTAAATTGTATAAGAATATTTATGGTCAGCTGGCTTTGGTCTCACGTTAATAATATCCTATTTATCTTTATATTTATTAATAAATATATCTTTTAAAATAGAATATAAATCTTGCTGATCCTATCTCCCAAAACAACAGAATTTGTATATTAGAGACTGTTTTATATAAATGCTAGTAAAATATTTCTTTAATAAACTTTTGAAATTGGGTAAAATGAAGACAATCAAAATATTGAGTAACATGTGAAAATCCTCCGTCTCCTAATAGAATGCTTTAATGCCGCTCTCTAGTCCAGACTGTGAAAAGTATGTACAATGGTTTTGCATCACTAGTTGCTTGTGCAAGAATGAGGGGAGCTTCTCCACTAATGAGGTTTCCTCACACGCGCCTTTAAGTCAGCTCCAGACAGTAGTAAGTAGCGTTGTAATCCGACAATATTTCTGTTGCGGGTCGTTCCATTTGAAATCAACCAATGGACTGAACATTGACAACTCAGAGTTTTATAATTGTTGGTTCTTATAGTACTCCCTAAGTGTACATCATAACTGAATATTTCATAATTTTTTGACTTTTGTTTTTTTAGTTATAGATTTCCAGATTCAAAAAATGTCTAATTTTGACTGCGCATTGCACGTTCAAGAAGTTAAATAGGCATTGTTCTTTTCAGCATGAAACGGGTTTTCATTTAATATCTATTCTGAGTATTATTTAAAAAATTCAAGAATTTTGGAACAATAAAAAAATTGTTTTAAAAAACCAAAATAAATTCCTCGTATTTTTTAAAATAAAATATATATTATATTACCTAGCAGAGAAAGTATATTAAAAATATACTTACCAAGCAGAAATAGTAGATCATACAATAGTCTGAAGTAGATTTTGAGTCCCATTACAAAATATTGTGAGACTTTGCAGAATTTTGATGAATGCCAGTAATTTAATAGGGTCACAATTTTTTTCTTACATTAATTGCTATTATTTAAAAATATAAATCAAGATACAATGTACAAAATTACAAGTGATAGTATAAAAATATGTATTCTGACTTTAAATTTGGAGAAGTCTGTAAGTAATGAATCTGAATCTACATTGTTTAACATTTCACTTTCAATTGCTACTGTACTCAGACTATATTCACTTGCTTTTTTAAAAAATTCTCACAATTGCTCTACTGAAACAGTCTTCCTTAAATAAGTTATAATTTATTTAAGTTCACATTATTTTTTTAGCTATCTACTGAAACTTGGACAGTAAGAATAATCTCCAGCAAACAATGGCAGTTCAAAACATGTCTGCATAGTCATTTTTAGCAATATAAAACAAAGCTTCAGTACCATGGCATTTTGGACACATGGAGGATTTTTTTTGCAATAGTCATTAACTTTCTGTCTTCTCTCTGTTCTTGTTTTTCCATGTTCCATTGAATAACAGTATAAAGTAACTTGTGATTAAAAACACTAGAAGTTTTCTTACACATTTCTTGCTGGTTTAGCTAGTGATAATCTTTAAGGAGCCCCAGTTAAATTATTAATTCCACCCAGTTTAAGGAATCATTATGCCCCAGTTTATCTCCTGACCTGTGATGCTTCTCAGAGCATAATTGATGAGAGCTTCATTGATCAATGAGCCCAACCCACCATTCAAAAAACAATAACAGTACAACATAAATTACTTTGGGAATTGACATTGGTGCCACTACAATAAATTATGGTAATAATTTGTCGGCCACACACTCCACTCACTTTTCAAAACTAAAAGTAAGTGGAGTGTGTGGCTGAAGAATTATTACAATAATTTATTGATAACAGTACATTATTTTTCCCCTCTGTTGGTGATTTTTACCAGCAGTGCAGTGCCTTGTTGACTTCGACATGTTCATTGCTATTTTGTCTTGACTTCATTCTGATCAACATGCTGCCAGCCCAACTCTGCTTAGGATTTCAATGCCTAGAAACACTACATCGTATTTTGTATGTAGTCATAATTCTACCAACAGTATTACTTCAAAATAATTTTCAATTATTAGGTTTGTGAAGAAAAACTGGACTGCTATTGATCCTGACAATTAAAGATTAAATGTAATTTACAGTACAATAAATATAATAGCCCTCACCATTCATGGCAGATTTAGGAGTGGGGAGGGACTCCCAGGTCCAAGCCAGCTCCACCCCCAAAAAGTGAAAAAATAAAAATGCCTTGTATTTTGTGAAAACAACAAATTATGTCTGATATGTAGACCTATTATTTGCATTGGGTAGTAAAAACATATTCTTATAGAAATTTAAATCGCCTTAAAATTGCATTATTTTATACCTAACTTTCCAAATTTTCCAAGGCCTCAGATCCCCTGGATATTTAAGCCCCCTCAAAATAAAATCCTGGATCCTCTACAGCTCATTATTAAAGAAGAAAGCACACTCTAAAATACTTTTACGGAGTACAACTTGGCACTAGCACACTTAGGTGGGGTTGTGGAGGATGCTCCACCCTGGGTTTCATCCTATAAAGGTCCCAAAAGAAAATAAAGACATAAATTTGCATTTAAATGTGCTCTAATTTTACTATAATAGTAAAATAATTTCAAATTTTTTGAGTGAAATCTTAAGTACAACATGCAAACAGGCTGATGTGTGGCTTGAATATGGAACCTCCAAAACGATTCTCGTCCTGGACCTCACAAATTGTAGGTATGCTACTAACACTTGGTGGCATGATAATTGATTATTGGTCAGTTACAAACTGAATTTGGACCATTAGCAATCTAAAGAATAGAACACTCCCACAAATAGTGTATTTTTACAACATGGCACCTGAAACAATAGATTAAACTAAAAAAACAAACTATTGTGTCATAATGTCTGAGTGTTTTTTCTCTTTATTTCCTTTTTCTTTCTTGGGAATTGAAATGTATTAGTTAGGAGATATACACTACTGAGGTCCAGAATAACAAGATTGAACTGAACTGCAAAGGTGCCCCTCTCCAGGTTGTATGGCTCCTCCTCTCCCACCTGTCGTGATGAATACATCATCACAATAGATCACGATGTTTAACCTTTCAGTAAAAACATGTTACAAGGTACACAGTAGGAACATGTACAGAATATACACTATGAACACCTGTCTGACAGGCAGATAATCATTATTTGTGTAGAAGTTATGCAGAACATCTGCATCACAAACAAGTAACTAATTTTATTGTTTTTTCTTCTAATAAGTGCTAAAATATCCATGCATTAGAAGACTGTTAATAAATTTCCTACTAACATCATAATTAGCTTGGCTCAACAGGATGTATATCAGTGGAACCAGTTTTAAGAATCTGCACCCCTATTGCTAGATACTGTTTATGTCTTGTAAATACTTGGTAGGGTGGTATGTGATTAATGATCACAGATGGACTTCATACTTCCAGAGAGTAAAATGTTCCAACTATTTTAAAACATTATATTTTTCAAAATGATAAGAAATCTAATAAAATGTTGTCTCATAAAGTGCACTAAATATATGTCATGAAAGAAAAAAAAAGTAATTTCACTTAATAATAATCACAACTTTTTTTACACAGGTACCTCATAGACACAGATTTGGCCCATTATGCAGATGACCACTGGATACCATACCATCTATTTTGCACACCCTGCCTTCTGCAATATGATATCTTAGCTAAAGTAGAGACTTTACGTAGAGACCAAGTATACGTCTTGCGTTCAGCAGGTGTATTGGACTTGACACAACCACAATGGTTACATCGCGTTGGAAGCAATGATCAATTAGCTCCAGTATACTTCTCACAGCTTAATACTGAACTAGTACGTCTGCTGTATGAAAAGTATAAACTTGATTTTGAATTATTTGGATACAGCCCTGATGAATATTATGACATGGTAACAGACGACAATCGTATGGCGTAATTAAACGATGACTTACTGTCTCTGAAACTAGATATAACATCTGGAATATCTGAACAGTATGGGGCGCAAACATTCTCATACCTTCAAAACCAACTGTAACAAATCTCTTAAATCAACAAATACCAAACCATCAAGCACAAGGGTAAACAGTTGAGGGCAGGACTAGGCAAGGGGGTGACCTTCCACTGTAATGAACGAGTAGCCGCTTATTATTTGGTGCAGTTTAATATGAACTTGTTACAATTCAACACCTTTGTATGGTTCAAATTGTTCAATTAAATATGTTTAAAGCATGAAAATATTGAAACTAATAAAAAGAAAATTTAAATTATTAATAACAATGCCTGAAATATAGAAAATAAATTCTCATCACCTACAACCAACTTAGTCCTATCAAAAAATGAGGTGAATAAAAACTAAGGTTGACCATTTGAAGCAGTTACAAGCTGAAGGCATGGATGCATAGGACTGAATCCCAGCAAGATGGTTTTCATCAGTTTTGAAACCCACATAACCTTGAAAATAAGAGCCAGAAACTATTCTTCAATAATAAAAGTACTAATATTCTTGTAGCACAAGTAACTGGCCCTTAAATATACCTTGTCACTGAATTGATAAAATGGCTAGAAATAAAATGAATGCAAGAAAAAACCCAAACTTAATATAAAAGGGTTTGTGTGACCAATTCATCTTCAAGTGATTCCTTGATTATTGCAGTCATTCAGAATTTTTTAAATAATGTATTACATGAATATAAGAGCATATAACACAATAACATAATAGCAAGGGCCTGTACAAACTACTTCACACACAACACAGTGCTGCAGTGTACATATAATTCTCAAAACTCACTGAAAAGGCTCTTCCTTAGCTCAGCATATTGTACAAAAAAAATGATAGAACTTATTCTAAACCTGCCACATAGATCATTGGTGAGAAACTGTAGTAGAAGACAGTTCATATGTGACTTTTTTATAAACAAATTTAATTGGTTGTGATTGAATTTGATTGTACACACATGTACAATCACCTAATAGATCACAATGATTTTTGACATTTTACTCCTTTGTTATGAGATAATATGTTCCAAAGATTTTATTCTATAAAGGTACATACAAGAGATAATGATCTTAACTTGCATAAGATGATGATCAAACACTCTAATTTAAGAATTACTCTCAACAAGAAGTAATGAAATATTATGATAAATAACTATTTACTCTCATATGTATAAACTATTATACACTATTAAAATATGTGAGTGGTGTACAAGTGGAGAGTGTGGCCGACATCACTCAATATATATTTTAATTGTAGTGACTCCACTGTAAGTTCCCAAAGTATTATACTTCGTATTATTCACTAGTTAAATCCATGTTAGATCAAAAGCTAATCTCTTGAAAATTAGCAAAAAATTTACAAATTTCTAATCCCTACCTCGTCTTAACTGTTTCACTTTTTGTATGAAATACTTTTACTGTAAAATATAAAATGGTGAGGAAATACTTCTTCTGTCAACTTTCAATTAACACTGCAAAATTACTCTATATGTGACTTCACATTATGAAATATATGTAATGATTCATTTCATACTTATCAGGTGACTTATTCTTTTAAAAATTCAGTTACATACTGAGATGCTCAATAATTATTTTTTCTGCATATGCTGAATGCTGAAAATATGACAAAAAATTCACCAATAATTCTACCTAATTATCAAAAGTATTGTAGGTGATATTTTTTCTCCCAATTTTACACTAGAACATTGTTTTCTCCTCAAGTTTTCTTCTCAACAAAATTCTTAACAATTGATACATATTCTAAAAATATTGGCTGACTAAAGGAATCAAAACATCATGTGAACAGAAGAGAAGACTCTGTATGTTAACTAAACAACCATCATGTCCCATTCAACTCAAAACATATTACAAACAATACACAGTTGTGCTTAATAAAGTAATAATTAAAGCCAAACACATGACAAATACATAGATAAATCTACCAACAAAATGAAAGCTATGTGGAATATTGTTAACCAAACCACTATGCAAGTCACCCAGAAACAACAACACACAGAATTGATACAAGACAATAACAAAATAGTTGACCCCATTGAAGTTGCTAATACACTCAACCAGCATTTCACAGGCATAGCCAACCAACTACAAAATAAGCAAAACACAACCACACTACAAGCTCTATCACTACCAATCGATATTCATGTAACATCAACAATGTATATCAGGGAAACTAATGAGTAAGAAGTCCTTCAGATAACTAGTAAAATGAAAAACAAAACATCCTCCAAAATTGATGATATACCAGACACAGTCATTAAAAGAATAGAAATGTACATAATCAAACCACTCACTCACTTGTATAGCAACTCCTTAACCCAAGGTATCTTCCCACAAATTTTTAAAACTGCTGTCATAAAACCTCTTCACAAAAAAGGAGACAAACATAATGTAACAAACAATATCACTTCTCACGTTTCTCAAAAGAAACTATTTAATAACAGATTTAAGCTTCTTAACACGTAACAAAATTATTACATACTCCCAATATGAATTTAGAGAAGAAAGATCTACTGAAACTGCTGTATTTGCTTTTCTCAATGAAATTTTAATTGCACTAGAGCAGAAAGAAATCCCTGTTGGATTATTCTAAGATCTCACAAAAGCTTTTGATATAATTAATCATAAAATTCTCACAGAAAACTAGAAAATTATGGAATTTGGGGAATAGGATACAACTGGTTAAAGTCATATTTATCTGAAAGACAGTAAATAGTACAAGTGTCCTACCAACATGAAAATCAAATAAAACGTCACCGGTCTCAGCCCATGCAAGTCACTCACAGAATTCCACAGGGCTCCACCCTGGGACCCATACTATTTCTTCTATATATTAATGACATCCCATCCATCATCAAAAGCCACAAAATTGTACTTCTTGCTGATGACACAAACATCTTATTTCATACCACAACTGCTGGAAACTTACTTAACACTATCAAATCCACTATCGCCACCCTAATCCAATGGTTCACCGGCCTGCAAACCAGGCAATAATCCGAGACCCAGTTCTAGAAAAGAAGACAAAGAAGCTCTCCTTCCTTGAATGCTACTATATTCGATATGAAGAACATGGAAATTTGATGTAGGAGTGTTGGATTGTAGAAAATAAAAAGTGAGTCTACACACCTCCATTAGCAAATACATCAACATATTTGAATACTTTTACGATCTTATTAGAAATAATGTAGTTATTATATCAATAACTACTTATAATATCTGCTTGCAATTTAACAAAACATTTATTAATATTAGCAAGAATTAATATTAAGCATTTTAGAAAAATCTATAGCAATGAAACTAAATTATTCAAACAAGCAATAACATTTTTACAATGAAGTATAAGTTAACCATAGATATTCGTCATTTTAAAGAGAATACTTTGCAAATCAGCAGAAGAGAGGAAATTTGAAAACCGCTCCAAGGTGATTACATGTAAGTAGCACTACTCTTACCTACTGAACAGGCTTTAGGATGACACTCACATAGGCATTGAACCACATAAATTTATTATGTTATCTGGTCAACTATTATTAACCAGATTATTACAGTACTACAGACTACTAATATTAAAACTAATAATACTTTTAAGTCTGGTGTTAGATTTCATAAAAGTAAACAATTTTTGCATTTGACTCAAATAACTATGACATTGGAAAGAATAAAACTAGGGTATAAATCTGCCACCCAGCACACAAGGCGTGCAGAGGCTCTCCTCATAAATTTTCTTTTTTTGTTTCTTTACCTCAGAAACACATCTAAATAGACCACTTTTTAAGTAATTCAAGTATAAATTTAATTCACAACATTATTACTTAGCGTGTACTTTTGATAAATTTAATACAATGTACAACATTTAAAAATATGCTAATATTTACATCGTACAGGAATTTTACTTTTTCATTAAATCAAATTACATTTTTTCCCCCAGTTCCACTATCTCTCATAATATTTTGGTCTCAGAACCAAACATTGCTTGTTTAAAGTTTCATTCCTTTTGAGCTTCATGCTAGTGTCTTGTCAAAACATAATCAACAGTGTAGCAACATTTGAAGCCAAAAGAAGTTTCAGCAAGAGAATGAACCAAACAAACATTCCTAAAATTAACAATGTGAAAATCAAGTATCAAATCACTAGAAAAATGAACTCTTAATTCCATGGTAGAGAGATTTAGTTTAAGGAGAAACAGTAAAATTATAACAGCCTGCAACAGGACACATTTTAAGGAATCTTCAATGGGTGGCACTGGGGGTACGGGGAATGGATGAGGTCTGAGAATCCTCTAAATTTATTTTGTCATAATACCTGAAGCTACAGCAGGACTTAGACCATAAAACACAATTTTCTGATTTCCCTAACTGTTTTCAGTTTTGCCACCAGCACGAATAGGTGTTACTAGGAGGCATTATGTCCCTCAGTAGGTGGCACTAGTGCTGTCTAATGTATAACTTAAAATATGCTGTGGTCTGCAATGGCAGCCTCCATTTTAAAGAAATTAATTCAAAAGAAAAATGGATGGAAGAACCCAGTATATTCAAGACCTTGAGTCTTCTTGATAGACAAGTCATAAATGTTAAATACATAAGTAAGCTAGACAAAAGTCTATCACAATTCTACTGAAAAGGGTCACATATTAGAGAAGCAAATCTATGGAGTCTTACTGGTCAATCTATTCAGATTCATTTGATACTTATATGAGCAATGTTACCCAAACAATAGCATATTTTGCCATTTATAACAGTTTAATGAACCTATTCAACTTCATAAGTTTGTTCCAAAGTGTTTTTAATTCAAGTTTTACATGAAGAAAAATAAATGGGAAAGGGAAGTTCCCGTTAATACCCATGCAACATAAAGTCAATTCATCATTTAAACTTTTGCTTTCACTTTTACTATTTGCAAAATAGAATACAATATAGGAGTAACTTTTCTATAACAAGTTGTTATTTACATAATCTGAGGCTGATAGAAGCAAGTACCTAGGTATTTGCTTGATCTCATGCCCAAGAGGCCATCTCTGATATATTTAATAGAAAATTACTAATTTATGCAATGACCCACCTTCCCTATAAACATCACCAAAACTTAATCATCTTTTGAACAGACTTTAACAGAAATTGACCGAATAACAAAGCACAATCAAATATCTTTCAGAAGAAAAGGTTTTTCCACTGAATTGTTTTGCAGAGAGCTATCTTACCGCGATAACGTGAAACCAAAGATATCAACAAAATAACTTAAAAGAAGTTGTACATAGTCACTGAAATGAAGAAACATTGAAGTATCGTGGACTCATTACACTTATTCAACATAACCCATACTCCAGTGGACTGTCGCATACAGAATTACTACGTTACTACGAAAAAAATGAACTGAAAAACGGGAGAAAAATATTCTTTCCAATTTACCCTACTGTTATGAAAACTTTCTTCGACCTTCACAAAATTTTAGCCCGAAATTTTATAATTATTTCCTTGTGACCTGATCAATAACTTGCAAACCTACAGGATAGTTGCCAACATTTCGTCTTTCCTTCGCCAATCAACTTGGGAAAAATAAGTTTCTTACCCCGTTCATTCTCATGCAAACAAGATTTAAGTCACATACATGCGAATCGCTTCATAATGATACTACGTAACACCACTTATGCACATGCAGTCCTGAGCCTTCAGGGAACAGCGTGTTGTGATGGCGCTAGGGTGATGCCATCAGGATGTGGTTTGGAGGTGGTATACTCGGTGAATTTACATTATAAATATTTTAAAACAATAAGTTTACTCACGTATATCTCTGATAGCAAAGATGAATATAGTAACGGACAAAACAGCCATAGGATTAGTAGGAAAAGGCGGCATCTTGGTTAGATAAGATTCACGTTCACGCAAACTGCATAAGAGACGGCAGAGCAAATGCAGCGGAAAATCAATTGTGCCGACGACTTGCACATTGTTGCGTAGATGTTTAGAAATCCTACTGAAAGGCATATCAAAACATGTCACAAATAAATTAGAACAATTTAAAAATGAACATGAATTCCTGGGGGGGGGGGCAGAATCTAACTATGATCATTGTTTACTTAACGATAAGTGCATTGTTAGACAAGGACAGTTTCTGAAGACTATTTGCCCTGTTATGACAAGTCAACACTTAAAAACGAGTCCTATTAAAGACTAAATACCACATCGACACAGAATTGAGCGAAAGAGAAGATCCGAGACTTAGGATTCCACGAGCATATGACGGTCATCGTTACTTCCAAGAATGCGACCATCTTGAAGAGAGCCACAGATATACCAGAACCAATTTTTAAATGAGAAGAACGTTTGAATTCCAAACCTAACTGAAATGTGTCATAAATACTTAAGTGGTCTAACAAAATTGTTACGAAAGATATTAATGTTTTCGCAGTCGGAGATAGAAACACTTCGCAATTGCCCAGTTAAGAAAATAACATTTTGAAACAATGTTTTAAGACAGAGTTACCAGGTCTTCAAAATGGAATTATCGTATAAACCTTCCTAAATTCTCGTATTTTGGAGGCTATTATCGTACATCCTGTTTCACGTATTAAATCATAAATTAAGTTTTATTTACTAATGTTTTAATAATCCTAACCTTGGTATTTACCGCGCTGGCGTTGATAAATTATTTGTTTTTTCCGTTTAATGAACTGTGTTTTGAATAATGTGGATGAACAAGCTCGAACACAAGTATTAGTCTGCTTCTCTTAAAACCGAAAACTTTTCTTTGAGCAACATACATAAATGTACACATGGTTCCAGTTCTGAAATTGATAACTCATTTTAAATGCGCTGCTAAGTGGATCATCCCTAATATCATTGCTGTTTATTTATAATTATAAAATATTGTTTTATTTTCCTCATTATCCCATTCGTATCTCATTACCCAACTCCACTTCCCTAAGTACACAACGCTTCTTTGAATTGAATAAATAGAGATGAAAAATATACGTTAAAATATTGAGGAGGTATAGAAAAAAAGAATTGTTACTCGTTCCCAAGTAATTAATTACTTTTATAACTAAATTTGGACCTTGCTAATTGCATAGATGAAGTAGCTATGCTGGAGAATAAAATGTAATGAATGCTCACCGAATCGCAATACCATTCCACGCGTTGGTTACTCCCCGGTCAATGATCCAGGCTTCCTACATTTACCAACAAAATAACTTTCTTCAAACGTAACTTTTTACTGAAATTTTGGGCAAATTTTTAAAGAGGATACGAACCTGCAACTCCAAACTTGCGGGGTCCACTTTTTTAAACAATTAAGCTCACAGAGACCGAAAAATTTCGTCGATTCTGATGTATTATCATCAATATATTAATAAAATCACACACCACCAACCAACTCAGCCTTGTTAGATGAGATGATATTATCAATGTTCTGACGAGGCCTGCGTAACAGTGTTTAAGATTCAATACCCATCGACAACACGCTCTACATAAATATAGCGGAGTTGGTGTTTGATGTAATATTTTAAGTTGTTAAAAAATCATGTTTGTCCTTTTAGTCATATACATGCCCTTCAGTGAAATTATCGTACAATTGGCCTTATCGTACGAAGTCAAATCGTACATCGCACACGTGGCTAATTATCGTAGAAAACGATAATTATCGTACCTCTGGCAACTCTGTTCTAGGAGATTTCTCTAAAATAATGCCCGCTCCCACAAAAGCTCTTTACTGCACGTAAATCAGCTGCAGGGTCGTACCCTACTTGGTTCCAGGGCCCGATTCAGGGTTTACGCGCCTTAGGCTGATAATTTTGCCCCTCCCCCCACCAACGAATTGAACATTTTAAACCTTGCCTCTTTTCCCACAATCATATATTACTCTTGACGTGTTTTTGCTTTCTCATATACGTAGTATATAGAAATCGTGAAAAAATTCGAAAGCGAGATTTCGACAGAAATATTCGTTTTGGTTATCCCTGATTCAGAAAAAGTTGTTTTTGCATAACGTCCGTCCGTTCGTTTGTGCGCAGAGATTCTCAGTAATTGGATGGATCAATTTAATTTATATTTCGTATTTACGGTAGAATTTTCTTGTTGTCGATGCAAGTGCTCTAATTTTTTAAACTTTAAAACAAAGGTTACTTCACATGACGGTCCAAGTACTCTTTCAAATATTTCTCAAAAATGGCTCCAGCGATTTTGCTTAAATTTTCTATACGTAAAGTACAATTAGTATGCATTACATCCACATTAGCGGTATTTCGCTTGAATGTTTGATAAAGACGTAGTAAAATAATTTCTGTGTGCTACACTTACACATTAGTTTACTGTTTCAAGAAGCTTGAATAATATTTAGCATATATATGGCCAAAGGAGAACGTACGTGAAGTGTATTAATCCGGGTAAAATATATTAAAATCTTTAAATAAAATAAATTTAAAAAATGAGGGGTGAGGCCTAATCTCTGGTTGCGCGCCAGGACAGCTGACCGGCGCGGTGCGGCGAGGGAACGTGTGTCGACGCATTAGATGGATTACGCCCGCGGCGCAGGGTCACTGGCTCTGCGCAGTAGCGGTAATTGGGATTCAAAAATGAGGGGGCAAAAAAAATTTGACATTTTTCTGCACATTTCCGCTAAGTATGATTTAAATAATGAAATAAATTAATGTATAGACAATTGGTGATTACCACATCAAGAATGTTGTATTTTTTAAAAAGTAATCCCTAGTTTTAGACGGTTAAAATGATTTTTTTTATCTTTCCTTAAAAAAGTTGGGGGGTGGCAGCCCCCCACGCCCACCCTAATCGCCGCCACTGGCTCTGTACCCTGTGTGGTTGTATAATATTTAGCAGTGTAATTCAGCAGCGTCTGCTTGGTTCAAGCAGACGTAGAATACACTTTTCGGAAACTGAAATGAAAGATATGATAATGATAAAATACATAGGAGGACAGCAAACGCACAGCACGTACGAAAATACATCAATTTCTATCTACAACGAAATTACATTTACATTACACGTTTACGATATTTTTTGTCACCCTATGCTGCAGATGGAGAAACGTATATGAGAAAGTATGTGCAATGGTTTTGCACCACTAGTTTATCGACGTGTTTTGACCTACTCGACTTTGCTCATCCACTGTTTTTGAGTGCAATATTTTGATTTTGCAATGAAATTTTAAAAAAACAGAAACATTGTTTCTTACGCCTGCAGTTCGGCACTTGTTACATATCCGGCGGGCAATTTGAAATCTGCCACGGTACCAACACAACATAAACAAGCTCAAATATTCCGTTAGTGCATGAGGTGGTATTTTCGAGAGGTAAATTAGATTTGGCAGTTAACAATCGGTAATAAAAGAATAAATATCACAATACCGGGATCAATGTTTTACAGATTTTATTATTGATAAAGTAATTTTCCCTATTCATAATATCATATTTTCTCTGATATTTAATAACGTAAGAGAACACGACAAAATAGTAGAAATTAAATGTATTTGAGAAAAAAATATTAGCACCTCTTGTACTAACGGAGTATTTGAGCTTGTTTATGTTGTTGGTACCATGTAGAATTCAAACTGCGCGCCGGGTATGTAATAAATGCCGGCGTGCATGCGTAATAAACAATGTTTCTGTTTTTGAAATTTTATTGCAGAAACAAGCTATTGAACTCAAAAGTAGTGAGTGAGCAAAGTCGGGGAGGTCAAAAAATAGCTTAATTATTCCGTGATCATATTAACAGAATTTACGTTTAACCGAAATATCGAAAATTTAGAAAATATTTTCATTGATTTACTGTTAAAATACTAAGGCGAACAAAGTATAAAATTGCCTATTTAATTATCTATTGCATATGTAATTAACTAATGTATCCACCTGGATCAAGGAAAAATTGGAAAGTAATGGACACAATGGAATTGAAAATGAGGTCTACCTAGCGAATACTATGAAGCTAGTGAGTTAAACAATATTTCTACTTCCTATGATAACAATGGTATTAACTCTGAAGTATTAAATGACTTGAGGGAAGAAAATTTAGTTTTGAAAGAACAATATGAAAATTCATCTACAGGAAAAATCAGCTTTTAAGGTTGAAAACAGTGTTCTGAAAGAAGAACTAAGCAAATTTCAGCGCCTTTATTAAAGATTTCAAATAAATTACGGCTAGGCAACAGAGGACGGGAGGAAGAAACGTTAATTAAACTTCTATAAACTGAGGTACGTCAGATTTATATACATTTTTAACTGTTTTAGAAAAGTTTTTCTTAATTTATAATGGTGTATCAATTAATACGTCGTAATACAGCTCTCCAATTCTGAAAATTGTTCGTGTAATTATGGGTTTAAAATATTATAAAAATGTAAGTTCAAAGAAGAATACCAAATTACTATTCTTTTGAGTTGTCATTGATAATTTACTATTAAAAATGTAAATAATATTCGTATATAAGATGCCCAATAGTTAGAATTGGAAAATACGAAACTGTTGTTTCAAACCGGTCATTTAAAGGTTTAATATACTTGCGGACGGCGCGACGCTCGGATCTTGCACCGTTGACGTCACAGTGTGATAGAGTGGAAAGGAAGACAACCGCGTAATCCCTACCGTGTTTCCGTTGTATGTGTCGGTTGTCCAAAGGACAAAAAGACCGCTAGGTATATTTATATGTAAGTCACATGTATGCATCAGCCACATCAGAATGAAAATATTTGATTATTTATTTCATATATGTAAATTTGTCTAATAGTTAAAATGAAAATAACCGTACCCGAATCTGTAGTCATACCATCAATATTACTCCTCGCTCCTCTGGGCTCATCGGGTGATGAGATGTACCATACATGAGTTACCGATGTATGCAAAACACTTTGTTGAGTATCCGATTACCTATAACTGTGAGATTCTATTTCTATTCTAAAGTATTCTATCAATAAACAATGGGAACTTTATTTTTCGGTATAATTTTCAATAATTCACTTCTGCAACTTAACATTTTAAACGTT
This sequence comes from Laupala kohalensis, assembly GCA_002313205.1. Classification (NCBI taxonomy): domain Eukaryota; kingdom Metazoa; phylum Arthropoda; class Insecta; order Orthoptera; family Trigonidiidae; genus Laupala; species Laupala kohalensis. The sequence continues at coordinate 264,847 of NNCF01132399.1, read as the reverse complement.
TGTTGTTTTTAGTTTTCTTTGTAGGATATAACGCTTTTCACACGGACTACAAAAATGTTTTATTTACCCAACTTACCGTACCTTAACTAAACAACACAACTAAAACTATGTTATAATAAAATATAGTGTTGGAGTGACAATAAAATCCTTGTCTATTTGGTTAAATAATTTAATAGTAATTTTTTTCTCCAGTTAAAGGTTAGCATTAAATTACGATTGCAACAGTTCATGTACTTTATTTTTCGAGAACTGAACTATGGAATTTTAATTTTTAATTGTTTTTAATATTTTCGTGTTACAATACGAAGAACGGACGAGGGAATATAAAATGTTTTGGTCTACAGAATACGACAGTTTCAGTTGACATCTGAAAATAAGAACATTTAATAACACGATCGGATTTCGGGTTAGATATTAAGAGACTTCACCACCCGAAACAGAAAATGTTTCGGTCTAATCGGTTTACTTGACCACCCCTAATTTCAAGAGAATTGAAAACTATTTTGCAGTGAAGATGAACCAAGCGCGCCCTAGCGTCGTTATTATTCGTCAAAACGAAAAATTGTTAATAAACAGAATTACTTGGTTTTTTGTCTACTTTATTTAGCAAACAAATACTTTCGCTGTAAAACCAATAGGAAACGAAATATTTCGAAAAAACTAAAATTTTAGCACTTTTTTGATTTTTTCAAGATGCTGAGTTATGCGGTCGAGATACTTTTACAGATTATGGCAAACTTGAAGTTCAGATTCAGCGACCGAAAATACGCGAGAATTAGTCAAAATAAAAATTTCTAAATTTTCCAGGTAAGATCCCCTTTTTCCTGGACTAAAGCTCCGCTAAGGTATTCATAGTATTCTCGCAATTCTGTCCGTCTGTTGTCTCTCGAATTGATACACTAGCGGCTAACTCACGCTCATGTGCGTAATCCATTAGCTGGGCAATGTCTCATATCTGGCTAACTCCTCTTTCTCGCTTTGTCTTCGATTTCTTAATCACGTAATTAATTTATCACGCTTCCCATCTACATAAACCGCAAACGCTTTGCGTACTTCCCCCCACGACTTGACATCCGGACTACTAGCAGAAAACACTTCGTACCACCTATAACGTCGCCTCCCGTAGAAAGCATGGAAATTATTGAATCATTTGATATTCCGTCCACCCATAGATTTTTGCCGCCTGCATATACCTTTCGAGGAACGCTACTGCACTGGATTTATTCTCGTAGAACTCGCCGATGTCTACTGACGGAATTCGCCGTCGTTGCGCTTGCATGCGACCGAAGTCGTCTGCGTCACTAGCTTCTTGAACGCTTGGGTTTTGGTTCGGCATCGTCGGGGTTTCTTGCAATAAGGCCCAATTTCACCAAGTTCGTTTAATGTCTCAAACGAGATTTTCTGTGCAGTAAATCGTGATTATCAAAATGCGCGTTCCACCATCTTCGATTTACGAGAAAATCGCGATTAACGCTTAAACGTTCGGGGACCCTTCGATTACCAGCGCAAATCGCGATTTTCTTCAGAACTGCGAGAAATATGGCGTCCATTTTGTTTGTTTGCTCGTAGCTCGGTTTATAGGTTATGTTCAGTGGCACGAGGGAGGCCCGCTGCTGCCTATGGTGTCCTTAGGTGGCGGTAGTGAGCAACATGATGCGTTTTCCTCCCGTCATTTGTCTTCAAATTACCCATAATGCACTGTAAAACTACTACCAACCCAGAGATTCTTCAGAAACATTGAGCAACTTAATCGACGATTAGTTTTGCTTGGTGAAACGCATAAAATGTAATCGCGATTCCATTTACCTAATCACGTTTAAGGAAATCGCGATTATTCTACATTTGGTGAAATTGGGCCTAAGTGCAATAATGGAAAATCCTCACAAGGGGAAGTTTGAGTATCTATTGAAGCTATTGGACCTGCGTCTGTAGGATCGATCATTCCGACTGACTTTAATGGCATCTGCTGTCTCGCGATTCGTCGGTCTGCTACCGACATATCCCTGCATGACACTTGGGGGGAAACGTTTAGCTAGTAAAAGGAAAATAAGAGTTCCAACCATGAGCAGGATAATTCCCCCTTACGATCTTCGTCTCTACTTTTCCGTTTAGCATTTCCTTCACTTATACCGCGAGAAGTTAGATTAAGCAACTATTGCCGTGGCACATTTCTTCGTACGCTTGCAAACTCAGCTGGTCTCCGTCATAGCAAATTTAAAGACATACAACATACACCAATCAACAAAATAACAACAGAAATAAAATGTCATTTATCAACATAATGAAAATCTCTTGCTGAAATTACAATGTGCAAAAGCAAACAAAATATAAAAACGAAGATAACACACAACGACTATTTTGTGGTAACCTCGTAGGAAAGTGGCAACTGATATTAATATTAAATATTAATAATAAGAGGTGCGTCATTAAATATATTTAAACTGAAATCGTATATAAACTACCCGTATTTCACGAAATATCTCTATCTTCTGTGCCGTCTATCTTGAAGAGCACTTGCTTCACTCTCATAAATAATATTTTTCCTCTCCCCACAACCACAGAAACCTAGGCACTCCACCATATTTTGCGTGCTCTGTCTCTTCTGTTCATCCCCGTACCAGGATCTGGTTCCTGACGGGGAAGGAAAATTAGGGGTAAACTGCACTTCAAAGAACTTATTTTCCTTACAACAACCATTTATTAACTAAATATTGCAAGAAGCTCCAAGTATTCATTTTCCACCAAACCATCTGAATCTATTTCTGCCCATCTTACTACTATCTCATCATCCCTCCTCCATTACTGGGAATACCATTATTCCATCACCTCTTATTTAATGTATTTCACACCCTCTTTTTTAACTAACATTTCGTATTCTACTATTAACATTCTCACCAAGTCCATTCCATCGACTCCTATTCTACTTTCACTCATTCCCAAGCGTAGCACACCTCTACAGAATTATCTGCACCCACTTTCCTTCAAATCAAAATCCTATTTATTCCAGCAACCTCCGACGTCAGTACATTGTCCACTCACCCAATGTGCCATCTTCATCTTGGGCCGGATTCCTGTGTTCTCATGCAAGTCCACCACATAACCCTCGGTCTGTCCTCTATGTTCGTCCAAACACGCACCAGATTATCAAGTCCCTCTTCTTTCTGTCATTCGCCCCCCACTCCAGCGCTACTCCACCCTTCTCATTTCAGCTTGCGTTCTCCCTATTCTCTACAAGCTCTACTTACGCCAAGGCCACACACATGGCAAGTCTTGCCAAAGAGTCATTGGCAAATATTTGCTTCAATGATTTGCCTTCTATTGCCTCAATGAAGCATCAGCGGCAAAGGCTGGCCACACAATTGCCAAGCCTCGCCAAAGAGTCATCGGTAAATATTTGCGAACACAACTTTCAAAATATTTCAAACAAAAACTTTAAGTTGCTTGCATCGCCTTCGTGAAATTTGCTCATATTGGGATTCATATTGTTTAAAAAAAAGAAGTCGTTACTGTTACCTTTTTGTTGCAATTATTATTAAATCGAAATTCACGGAATACGTATTTAACCTATAACTCTTGTTCAGCAATACAGGAACAATTTTCGGAGCTTTATTGTAATTAAAATAGGTTATAATTATAATAAAAACTTCAATGAATATTATTTGAAGCTCATATAACTGTTATAATAGTATACTTATTGATCGTATACCCCCACATATTTGCTTATATACAGACTTGATTGAAGATATAATTTACGCGCATTATTTGGCGTTCTTCGACGAATGCGTAGCCAGATCGACAGGTAGTCGACAAGGAAGGCGGCTCCTTTGTCTTGGGCTCGGGGCTGGAACGTCCTTGAGTTAGCAACGACCAGTCTTCCAATACCTCCCAGCATAGAATATTTGACTATTCTTGCCAATGCGGAAGCGGTCACACCACTCGCCAATGATCAACTTTGGAAGGTACTTGGAAATGAACGTCACATATGAGGCCAAGGCTTTAACAACAATCATCACGCACTTTCTGAATCTTCACTACACGTGCCAGCTTCGATCGAAAATCTCTACAGCTGAACTAGTGGCTCCCACGCCTTTTACTCTTTAGACCGGATGCTAGCTAATGCAGTCAGCATTGCTTACTCGCACAAGTATTTCCATATCCGTTTAAAATCTTTTCTCAAAAATTCCCTTTCATATAATTCCTTTTTGTGTAACCTTTGGCATGAACTTTTGTTCCGAAATCCCCCTTCACGTCAGAAGAGTGGAAAACTCACGCCACATACCAAATTGCACGATTGTGTGACTACAGTGTGATTACATTTACTTTATACGTATTACACTAAGCAAGAGTCTTGTAATATAATTCATGAATATTTTTTTATGTTGCAAATATAATAAGTATGAAGGTTGTTCAGAACCCGAAAGAAGATTTAGTTTTAGATACTGTCACATTTATTGAATTTATTAAAATAATTCATATTTTTGAACTAAAACTAAAATCATAAAATTAATTGTGCTATTTCGAAATATAATTGCGTCTAGAAGGAAAATTTGGGTCAACTGAGAGGGGAAAAGGAAAAGTCTGGTTAGTTTAAGTCGAGACAAACGAAGGACGGGTGCGTCAGCCTCATTTTTAGGAAGTAGGGGCCCATTGACAGCATTTGGCGATCGTCAAAATGAAGGTTTCTCGAGATCTTCAGCCATACAAAGGAAGAGAAAGCTGGGACCTTGTGCCACACTCCAAAGAATTATGACCCAGCTACCGTCTTGAAAAGGGGGAACCCAGAGTCTGCGTTATATCGGCGGCGGTTGGAAACAAAATGGAACATTAGGTGTCAAGTCCTGTAAAATTCAATGACGATAAACAAACAGCCAGAAACTTTCGACTTAGTGTCGCTTAGTCGAGGGAGAGGACAGATCAAAACAGTAAACAGATACCAATGGTGACAGGGGTGAGTGTCTTTGTGATCAAGACATCACATGACGGGAAACTAGGAACGGAATTGGTCGAAAGAATGTGTGGCCAAAAAATCGCAGACCAATTAGAAAAGATAATGTGAAATGGCGTGAGGCCTTACAACAGGAAATGATTGGTCAAGAAATGATGACGTATGCCAAAGGCGTGGCTTGCTCCAGTCGTTTAGTAGGACTAGCGAGTAAACGAAACATTACAAAAGTTCGTGTTGACTTGGTAGCAGGTTAGAACTATCTATAGCTTAGACAGTAATAAATACAGCTTAGTGAGAGAGCTGAGAGCTTAGTGATCAGTGACTGCTGAATGATCCGCCTAACTGTTCGTGGGAGATTGTTCCTCGGTGAGTGTTGATACGTAATTGAGAATTACGATTCGAGAACTGATCAATTAATGATCATGTGGGCAATGTTTGGAAAACAGAGCACTCATTAGACGCTTTGGGTGATGATTCGGGAAATGGACATTTGTGAGACATCTTAGATTCATGGGGGTCATGGAGCATGCATCAATGAACTTCGTCTGAATGCGGCCGTTCATTCATTCCCGCATAGCATTGGTTGGCGAACTTCATCACCAATCTTGCGGCAACTGACATCCCATTACTGTGCCACTTTGAGGTAGGAGTTAGGTGTACCATTTAAATGATGGATCTTGGTGTTAGTTTCATCTTGTAACTTATAGTGCGATTCAAGAAATTAGAAATAGTAAAAGGAGTAATAAATGTTATATGATAGCCTTCCGCTAGGTATGACACATGTCCTTCAATTGTGTTCTCAAAGTTATTAGTAAATTTTCAGTAATCGTCATATAATTAAATGCAATTTGTTGATATAATCATTTATTCATTATTTGTAAAATTGCATGGTGTTTTTTTGGGGTATGTGCCATGGTGAAATTACGGGCTTTTGTGTAGGCGTGAGGACGAGATTTTATTATGTATTATTTGTAACAGGATTTAAGTATACAATTATCTTGAAAAAATGTGACTTCTTTATAAAAAATTAATGTGTTTCATGACAAAGTAACGGTCGAATCTACGGTCTTGTTAGGAAATTCTGTTTTTTAAATAGTCTCATTTTTTTCTATTAAATTAAAATTCAACGAAATCCTTAATTATCAATCAGTTAATTAACGTAACTAACAAATCTAGTTTACCTTCATTTTAATATGTTTATTTCAGTACAATTGATACCCAATGTAAGGCTACATTTTTATGTTGAAATTGCTACCATTGAGAAAGGCCGCGAATTTTATATAAAGTTTTGTAATTTTAATATTTGTTACAATACGAGAGGATGCATTAATTACATATCCTGAGTGTTTTTCAAATTAATCAGGTACACGTCTTCAATAAAATGTAGGATTTTAAGTCATCTTTCAATAGGTTTCAATATATTTTAGAATTTTTGTGACATTTAAATTGGTAAACAATTTGTAACAAGTTTCCTCTATCGGTGATAACACACTAGCCAATATCAGTCTTTTTCACGCTTCTTAGACGTACTCTAAAAGAGGTGAGTGAATAATTCTTTAAGAAGAGGTGGGTTAAGAATATGGAGGTCCCTATTTTTATTAAAAATTGCCATTTAAAATATTTATTGTCTGTAGTTAATCATCCTTTACAAAAATCTGACTTGGCCCCCTCTGAGTAAAGCCCAAGCTATGGCCCTGATTAAGTCCGCGTAGAATAAACGGTAGGATAGTCAAGTTTTGTTTCATTGTTTATTCCATAATTTTTTCGTGCTCTCATTCTTCCTCCGACTTCTTTATAATCTTCTTGCCTTCTCCATTGTTGCTTCTCTATCACTGTTCTCTAATGTAAAAGTACCCATATACTGATTTCTGGTTTTCCTCTTCTTGATCACCATCTCAGTTCAGTCCTTCCAGAGTTCAACAACCTTCCAGAGTTCTATCTTTTCGTTCGTCTTCCCCACTGTTCCCTCCACTCTTCAATTAATTTACTTCATATGTCCTAATGACGTGTCCATCAAAACGTGCCCTTTTCAAGTCTAATCTTGAGTATACACATAGCAACGAAAGCACCTTAGGTGATGAACGTGTGGGTAACAGGCGAGTGGCATAGGCTCACTTTCTAAGGTCGGTCTGCATCCGACACACCCAATGAATGGGACTTACCCTAAGGATGCATGCAAGTTGCAGGCGAAATTAAGGAAACAACACACCATTAGTCGAAAGTTGTCTTGGCCTAAAATCGCAAGAATTGATGCAATAAAATTCCTGATGTATGAACTTGTTTGTTTGGGACAAACCGCATCTTAGTAGATAAAACTGCCAACGTTTCTTATGTATGTGCTTGGTTGATATACTCCAAGAACCTGTCGATGTTTTCACGTCCATGTTGCCAGACGACTAAAGTGTCATCCATGTATCGCAACCAAACTAGGTTTTAATGAAGCATTCTCGGTAACCTCATTTTCGAACGCTCCCATAAAGATGTTAACAATTACAGGAGAAATAGGTGAACCCATAGCAGCTCCTATTTGGAAGAAAAATTTAGCAGTAAACTAGAAAAAAGTGGAGTTAAGGCAAAATTGGGCACTTACTCCCCCTGAGCGCTTGACCGCGCTCGGGCGCCAAGCGGTGACCCCCACACAGAGTCCCGCGCTCGGCCAATCACGATGATGCCCCCAACGGAACCCATATAACCTATGCGTGACTCGTTCGACCTCTCCGAGTACGACAGCGACTCAGGTCTGTACTACTGGCATTGCCCTGAGGAAGGCTATAGCATGATGGCCGAAACGTTGGTAGTTTTATCTACTAGGACGCGGTTTTTCCCGGACAAACAAGTTCATTCCGACTCCGGCCACGGAAGCCTAAGTTTATAAAATTCTTGATGGTGGTTGTGAAATTGAACTCAACTGTGAGTTTAATTTTATATCACAATATCTCCTAAAGAAAGGTTACTCAACCAATATTTTGTCGCTCAATTTGTTACAGCTTATTTGAAACTGTTAGTGAACTGATCTAAGGCAATATAACTTTTTAAGCAACTAAAATGTTGTAAACTTATGATTTGTCAATAACAAACAAATATTCACTAAAGAAATGATATTTTCTCCAGTATGAAGATCTTTTTCAAAGGAATTAAGTTATGAAAACTGGATTAAAACAATTAATACCAATTTAATACATCACAATGTAGCACAAATATAGAAAACAAGAAAAAAGTCTGCTTCCTTGTTGTACAGAGATAATGTATTCAGAAGCTTAGTGAAAGCTTACAAATGAATATTGAAAATAGCATGAATAATTATGGGGAAGAAGGCAATTTTTAAGTTCCATTACAAAGATGGATTACTACAAATACTTTAAACATTTACATCATGAACTGTAAAATGAAATTACAGAAACGTTAAAGTAACTTTTGAGCTAAAAATTTACCAACTTCAAGTTAGATTTTATCTAGTATAACTATGCAAAGATGGAAAACAAGAGGAAGAGCTATTCACACAATAATGCACTGCCATGCTCACTGGATAACTTAATGTTAATTAACAAAAACAGTACGTAAAGTTAATGCAATGTAGAAGTTGGTCGTTTCCAATATTCAACATGAAAATTTTTCTGAACATAAAAGTTTTAAACATTGGATAATATTTTCTCTCTGATAATTTATCTAGTTATTGCACCTTATTAGAAAAATTCTCAACAGAATTTTTCTGAAGCAGACACATTATATCTAATGGCACTTCCCTGAAACTTGAAGCATAGCTGCCTTCAACAAAGTCTCATATTCACCAAAGAACTTAAGATAACTGCTCAGGATACTTTAAAACTTTTAGATAACTTTTAACAGATGGAATGATCACTTGCATTACGTAACAACAAGAATATTTAATTTGTTTATACTTAAACAATCTTAACAACAGATTTGATAACTTTTTGGAAGATAACAAGCATAAAATATTTCATAAATATATTCTCCCTTTCTTTCCTTCCTTCCTTTTTCTTCATTACACCATTTAACATTCCTACAAATATGAAGTTTTGTTAAAACTATTTATCAACCAGAAAAGTTTTGACACTTCGACAAATACATTTGTTACCATAAGCATTAACATCTTCATAAATACAGCAATACGAGATGAAAGTCCTGGAATGTATTTAAGAAATTATCAACCGGAAAACATACATTTTAGTAACAGTATTTTCTTATGGTTGCCAAGGGAAGGATAGTAACTTCACATTCAAAAAACTTATATTTTCATCAAATTTTAATGCAATAATGCATAATTAGAATCTTAACGATTTGCAGATAATACTCTAGATTATCAAGATAAAAACATGTACAATAAAAACAAGGGTATGATTAAAACATCTACCTTGTCCTGCAGTTTTAGAGCAACCTGAAAGGTAAATTAACATTCCCAGAAATATAAAGCACATACATGAAGTCAATTTTTTTCAATTTCCACCAAAAAACAATCGGTGATGAGTAATGAATGTAGGCAAATTCTTTCATTTGATATATATTCTTTATATAAAAATCAAGGCATGGAGGTAAAATTAATATTTTAACAATAGAAATCTAGGAAAACGTTTAATATTTAAAGCGTATGATAACTAGCTAATTGATTACCTTCCTTTTTCCTTCAGAGAACATCACCTGAGCCAATTATTCAGTGAAGAGAATACTTGAACCTGGATAATGTTTCATAAACAAACAATTATAGCACTCAATACCTCAAATTAAAAAACACACAGTTCTTCAAATCTGCTCAAGTTTTGTTATTAACATTTTAAAATATCAGTATAATAATTATTTATTTTAACTAAAGAACATAATGATTCAAAATTTCTCTGAGGGAAAACTGTTAACTGCTTGAGAGAAATATGGCATTAAAATATCCATTTTAATTTAAGTTCTGAATTCACTATTATTAAGTGAAACTTAATTCCTTTGTACATATGTAGCACATGTTGATAATTAGGAATTATGTCATCATACAACTCCAGCATTCTTTACACACCCACACACATTACACATTTTCCCAATAAAAGATGTTATAAATATACCTATATCATATTGATATATTAACACATCATTCCTGAAAGTATTCATAAAAATGAGTATTAACATTCACTGATAAACTCTGAGAAAAGGAAATCATTCAACTAGAAAAATACTGAAGATACTCACAAGTAAAGACATTCTTACATAACATTAATAATCCAGTAAAATTGATAAAAGATTAGATAAAATATAAACTAAAATTGAAACAAACGAACTTAAGAAAAACAATATATAAAAAATAAAATGTATATACCAAGTGGCAATTAGTATATATACTTATATAAAAGGAATGTGAGATTCAATATTTCCATGCTTTCACTTAACAAAAAATGAGTAAATAAGTAAAAGCATTCCAAATGCTAACTAACTCTCCAACATTATATCCAATTTTGCAATACCGTCAACATGAATTATAACTAATAATGAATTAACTAAGGTTCCATAAAATGGCTAAACAAGTTCAGAAAATTACAATTGATATCACAGGATGTAATCCTACTGGAGAAAAACATATGGAAGTTTTGCCAGCTAGTAGCTTGAATATTCCATAAAAGCAGAATTACTTACAACAAAGCAATTCAAACAGCAAAAGATTATAAAAATATTTTCCTCATTTATTTCACAAAACAATCATTTTTTCTCATCATACTTACAAGACTTCAATGAAATAGGGAAGACTTAATAAGAAATGGCACAATACTTGTATTTCTACTAGTAGAGCAGATCAATATATTTTTCTAACAAGATCTAAAATTAACGATAACTCTAAACTAAACACATGAATACAACCTTTCATTAATGATTTTTCCTTTATGAAGATTACAGTGGTAGGTAAATTATAGACCTATTTCAAAACTATCACAACAAAATGGGTATTTATACACATGAATAAAAGAAAGAAACAGTAGACTTTACACCATTTCTGCTGAGCACACAAAACACAATGAAACACTTTATTATAAAAAATGTGATTAAATTAAGTGAACATAACAAGTTGGCTTACAGATTAGATTAATGAAAAAAATTGCAAAAATGTACACACATCTTAAAAATATAATTATGAATAATTTAATACCATAATTGACTAGATATTTCCATATGTTTTCCAACAACAAGTTACATCCAAAGCAAAAGAGTGCAAATTATGACAGTCAAAACAAATACATATAGGCGGAACTAAAATATTACAATTTCAAACAGTCTTTGATTACAAGTTGGGGCTCAATTTATTCTTGCATTACATATCAGACTAGTTATACTGCCTCCAAAAGTACTCATTTGAAAACTACCACAAGTGAATGACATATTATTAATCGTAGATCTGCAGATGAACAGACTGAATGATTTTTCTAAAATGTGTATGTCAGGGAATTAAATCACTGTATCGAAAATTAATAATATACAATAATTGGAGAGTTAAAAATATCAGAAGGCAATTTAGACACATCCCAATGCTCTCAGTTCTGAACTAAGAGTATATAATGAATATATAAAAGATAAAATTTTACGTAGAGTAACAAATTGAATGAACTAATTTAAGATATGATATAAAATCATAGTAAAGCTTTGTATATTTTTAAAATTAGATTATAGTTAAGTTTTTAAATAGAAAATAATTAATATGGCATGTTAATGTTTGTTATACTGTTTCTGCAAAAATCAATAACTAGTTTTAAAAAGTTTTTGCATTTATATTGAATATTAGAAATGAATTAAAATTTGTCATTAGTTGTAAATACTATTTTATAAAACCTTCAGTTTCACAAAGAAGTGAGATTAAGGAATTTTGGTGTCCTGCAAACTCCTTTTGCACCTGGACTTTCCCAGATAATCACAATACCATCAGCAGCAGATGCATATAAGTGTTGGGAATCATATGAGTATGTTATGCTGAGGAAAAAAGTACAATCAAGAAATTATTCTCACTCCATCTAAGAGAACAAATATTAATAACAAGACAATAAAAAGAAATTTGAGAGAGACTAACCTTATGATTGGACGGTTAAGTAAATTACAAGTAATCTCACGAACAAGAGATAGGTCCCAGGTACTCCATAATCTAATAAAATTGTAAATAATTTAAACAATTATTTCAGATATACCAAGTCCCAGTAAATAAAAATAAATTGGTGAACAATTACTGACAGAAATCAATAAAATAAATTTTACAGAAGGGAAAAACTATGATAATATGCTACATAAAAGTCTATAGGACTACACGACCAGTAAAACAATTCGTATAATTAATTTAATAAAGTAACTGAAAATATAATTTTGTGACATTAATTAACATTTGGAGTAAGAAACAAATCAATCCCAGAACTAACATTAAAAAGGACGCAACTGCCAAATTTTCACAATTTTCTTTTTTGCCATGGAAAAATTCTTTGAAGACAATGGTTCTATGAAGGTTATTAATGGATTTCTCGTCTCTTGTAGTAGTAAAAAAATTAGTATCACTGGAGGTACCAGAGTGATTCTACTCCATTCCTTATTTTATTCCATTTATCATGTATTTAATAAAAGCATTTGTACATAAAACAAAAACCTTTATAATTACTCTTTAAAATTAAAACAAATTAAATTGTGTGAGTTATTCCTCCACAGCACTCAACAACAGTGTTTTCTTCTCCAGCAAAATTTCATTTCTAGAACTTACCTTCTTTTAATTGTCAATGCCTCAATTATTAGATTAAGTCATAACATAATTACAGAAGATATATTAAAGATCAATAAACAGAGAATTCACAAGTGTATTACAAGACCTAGTTTTCAATACAAGTATAAACAGGAAAAAAGCTGTGTAAAATTTATTGAAGGAAATAAAACCTACGAGATTCCTAAAAATGGCATTCCATTGAATACAAAAAAAACTTTATGAAAACTGACTTGTAACTTGGGCTACAATATGAGAATGTGGACCTGAATGCACATGAGTGTTGTGATGAAAATGTAATCAGAAATTATCAAGAGTATGAAATAATGTATTTACTAGTCCCAAGCGCTTTCATGAGATTAACTTTAATGTCAATGACTTACCTCTCAGCAATGAAAAGAAATAGCTCATCATACTTGAGTAGTTACCAAATAATGCACTGATACTTTTGTCCTGTAATGATATCTTTTGATGTGACCGAGTGAAAACAAAATGACGGGTTAACAAAACTTCCATATACAATATTTCAAGAGCTTATCTTTCTCATTTAATTTTATTAATGAGTAACAACTCTTTTTCATCTATTTCGTATATGATGGAAGAACATATCTCTACATCTCTATAGAATAATATTTTACACTAGTACCTAGCCTTAATGACAACACTTTAACAAAGATGTCTAATTCAATTCAACCAAGTAACTTCATCCTATGAAAAACTGGATGCTTTAGATGAATAATATTTGTAACTTTACAAATAAACCAGATTTCATTTCAATAAATAGAAAAGTTTTTCATTTCTTATAAAATTTACTAGTTTTAAGAATAAAATGAAAAAATGAGCAAGCATGAAAAGATGGATGAAAGAGGACAAGTCAGAATTGCATGAAAGAAAGGTTAAAGAGGAGAACTTGTAACTTACAAATTAATTAATTAATTAAACATACTGATATACTTACCGCACAACCCCATTGGCCAAACCAGTAGCAACCACATTCACTGAAATTCCTTCTGGTGCAGAGGAGAAGCATAATGCAGTGATTGGAACTGATGAATTAATGCTATCCACAAGAGATGTATTGATGGTGTACAACCGAAGAGTACAGCAACTTTCTGAGTGGCATACAATTGCAACATCCCCCATGGTCTCACTTATACATACAAGACGCACAGGTGCCCCTACTTTTGGTGTGGATCGGACATATGAAAGACTGAAATGGAGATCAAAATGAACTCATTAAAAAGTCACCTAACTGAAAGGGACTTATCAACAAACCAAGAAAAAGTGAAATAAAATAGTTTTGATAACAAAATACATCATATGAATTTTAAAACCCAAGTTTAATTACACTATAATACGTTATAATATAATATTATTTGCACAACAAATTACGATCTATCATTGTCAGCTGATACAACAATAATCTCAAAAGATAACATTTTTTTATCACTCGGTAATGATTGTATAAAAACCTTAGCTCAGAAACATCTACATATAAATCTGTAATAAAAAAGGACATTAACTTCCATTTATTAATAGATTTTGGATGAAATTTAAGCTTCCTTGACAACGAAACTAGAGATTCTAGAAAAATCTTTCAGCCATGCTACAATTTCTATCCTGCTCAGATGAAGAAAGGGAAAAATCTGCAAAGCAAAGAATGAGAAAAATTCTTGTGTTAATTTATTATGAGAGACAATTTTGGAGTAAGAGTGACTCAGTGGGTAGAGCGTTGTTACTAGCTGGTAGGTCAGGGTTCAATCCCCGATGGGGAGTGGGATTCTTCATCATATCTCAACACCCAGACTGATTCCCAGGTCTACTCAGTCTACTATAAAACGAGTATCAGGTCTTTCCGGGGGTCAAACCAGCCAGAGCAAGATGCTGGCCACATTTCCTTCAAGGTATAGTAATTGTGGTGTTCTACCCCCATAAACCCCATAGGCAACTGCGGGGCCCAAAAGGGGACAGTTTGTTTGATGTAATTTCAATTTAGTTTTATACTCATAAAAAAGAAACTGAATTAAGAGCTTTACATTCTAGAACAGAAGTACCTCTTGTATAGAAGTGTTCAACCCTACATATAACATTAAAGGAGAGTACACTCACTTGTTCAGGTCCCAAAGGATAGTAGAGCTATCAAGACTGCCACTTGCTACAACACTAAAACTTCGGCAAATGCACAGACTAGTGATAGACCCAGAATGACCCAGTAAAGTAACTGGTTCATTACGGAATTCTAGTACACCTTTCCCAGGGTCAAACTTGTATTCATATACTACGAGTTTACCTGAGCAATGCCCCAACCATAACTGATTGCAATCAGGAACACTGGCACATATACATATCTGAAAGAAAATGCAACGTTAATTGAGATATGAACAAAGCTTACATAAGAATTTTATTATAAATCAATAATTAACTGTCCTGAATGACTCACTCATTCATCTATGCAAAGCATAAACTATTGGAGTAAGGAACTTGGAATTTTGAAAGCATATTGTTTTCATATTGCATAGGCTCACTAAAAATGTAATTGTGGAAATTCCTATTTTAAAGTGGTAAATTAGGGTGAAATATGATATTTCACGTTTTTGCAATTTTCAAAAGATCTCACCAACTAATTGATATAGGTCTATCATCTAGGTTTTCATAAATAAACATTGTTAATTTAAATGTCCAAGAATGGGTTTTGTGCTCTTTGGTATTTCATTTGTTAATGGGTGAAAATATAAAGATTGCCCGCAAGAGATAATTTAACATCTCATTTATGTAAAAGACTTTTAAAATTACACTGTCAACATCTTCAGAGTAATTTTACAAGTACTTAAGACCTGAATAAACAAATCCTGAAATAAGAAAATGGAAAAGATGCAGTAATATTCTTTTAAAAGGAAACTTTCAACAGCAATTTCCTTTAAGTGAAACATAATGAAATGAAGAAAGAGCTGATGAATGTTCTGTGATTAAAAGAAAACAGAGAATAAGAGAAAGAAAGGAAAAAGATAGGAATTTCATCTCTCAAAAGAGTGATACTTATTTACAACATAATAACCATATTATTATTAACTATAAATACAAACAAAATGACACAATATGTATTAACTAACTACTAACACTAATTGAAAAGTTCCTGATTGACAAAATATTTAAACCATATTCGTTTTTTTTAATCAGATTTTCTAGTAGTGTAATTTTCTGGCTTCTGTATCACATTTACATCGTACAAAGAAAACTTTTGAATAACATGATGTCACTGATTTGCTAATAACACCACCACATTGTTAGTGATGTTAGGAAGATGCTCACAATTGGGGTCTATGAAAAAAATTTTTCCACAATATAAATTTTCATCTCACTCACAAGGTTTATGTTAATTTCACAACTTTTATATTTCAAATGGTAATTTAAAGTTGACAAGCTTATGAAATTATAGTTACCATACCTTAAAATTTTATGAAGAATCATTAAAAAGGTTTACGTGAATCTCAAGGTATAAAAATCTCACACTATAATACAATCTAAGAAGACACAACCTATTTATAAAAGAGGACAATAAAGGAGAGGCAAAAGATGTTATGACAAACATACTGGATCTAGTCCTCCCGATTTCACAACCGGCCAAGGAGGTTGTTCCTTTTTAAGTTTTGCTCTGATAATGGAATCAGAGTGACCCCAAGTAACTAGTGCAGCACCTAATACAGAAGTTGTATTTATCATGCTGAGACCTAGAAGAAGAGAAATAATTTCAAGATGATGATAGTGTTTTATAATATACACTGACCTCATACCTCATAAGTAATAACATAACTATAATTGGCACCTTTTTCTTTGCTGTAACACAGAAGCAAAGATGTTTGAGGAGCTAGACCAAATACATCATTGGTAAGAAGAGGAACTAAACTAGCAACAGGTGTTCGGTGTAGGTTCTTCCAAACAACAACAGGCTCAGGGTCTGAGGGAGACCCAACATAACTGCCCCAAATTAAACCTTTAACTCCTGGAATGACTGAACGCTGTAAAAAACATTAATAAAACTAAATTATGACAGTTATTATAAAACATGATTGACAAGTACTTTGGTTCTATGATGTAAATAGCACAAAGAATAATCTTATTTCATGGCGAGATCCAGAATGGAACACAAGAAATTAACAATAATTCACCCAGGATTTGACTAGGAGGATAGTGGAGGGTGGGGTCCATGAAGGTCAGTTCGCCAAGGAATGGATATGCATTTATAATGGGATGTTCAAGTATGTACATACACTTAACAATATGTAAATAAACTACATATTTAGAAATATAAATGCAATTTTAATAATTTGATTTTAATGCATGATAGTAAACTGTAAAAACTAAAGGTTCTAGGGGGTGTTTGTTATTTCTCTCAATAACAAGTTTACACTCTCAAACCAATTCTCAATGAGATGATACTGGAGTAATCAAATAACCCCAATTGGTCCTGATAAAAAAAAATTATATAGTCAAGGAACAAAATACACAAATAAAAATCTCACATCGAAGCATATCTTTACTAACTAGCTTCCTAATTTTCACATAGCTGAGATAAGCTGTTACAGATCTTTTGATTAGAAGATTTAATACAACATGATTTGTAGGCAGGATTCAAGGGTTGGGACAAGGAGAAAAAATGCCATTCCAATAATTGTAACAGAATTTAAGATTTGAAGCTATTCTTTAGATTTTACTAATAACTTGGAAACTATGAATTACACCTCAACAGAATATATTGGGGGAAGTTCTGCTATAATCTGTGAGGGACAAAAAAGGTGTCATGAACTACTCATGAAATTCATGGACTATTAAATAATGCCAGAACTGCATTGTGGCAAGACTAATAATTTTGTCATTTGACTATTCCTCAATACAAGCATCCTTAGGTGAAGGTAAAAAGAAAAGGCAAAAAGAAAGGGATATTATATTTCTTTTTGCCTTTTCTTGCCCAAAATTAATCTGTTATGATTTCAGTTCTTAGAAGAGTGACACTTAATGGTAAATGTTAACAGTGGACATCTTTCTTCCATGTACAACTACAGCCAGATGAAAATGGTGACAAGCCAGGAATCAAACCCATGTTATCTCCTGCACTAATCCCAGGGGTGTCAACAGTTACACTACTAGTTCATCTTCCTCAGCTGTACACCACTTCCATCCAGTGGAATTCATGGTCTGCATATAATCAACAGACTCTTTTCCAATAACACTTTAGAAATGTACTAATAAAAAAATTACGTAAAATAATAAATACCATTGTCAGAACAGATGCATGAGAAGACAGAGATTGGACAACCATAGGATGAGCAGAGCGGAATAATTGCCGTGGTGTTTGTCCATATGTCCTCACCATTGTTTCCCAAGCAGTTCTTTCCAAAGGATCCTTAATCGTTTCCACATTGAAACCATAATATGTCTAAACAAATAAAGCCAATATCAAATTTACAATTTGTACCAACATCTCCATATTACCAAAAAAAAAATTAAAGTAAATTTAAAACAAAGTTATTTAATTCTGGTAGTTCAGCTCGTAATTTCCACAATTTTACACTTCAACTTATTTAGGGTAAAAGAGAGAGGGAGAGAGTGAGGGGGGAGGGGAGATATGTCCCTATCTAACATTTCAAGAGCTCACTTGAGATTCTTGAACATTACTCCCATTATCTTTCCTTCACTATTTTTTACTCTCCACTCACATACTTTGAATTGCCGCTTTTCATGAACAATTTTTCCTAAATGCTGATTGATTTTTGGCTCATGCTCTATTAAACACCATAAAAGTAATGACTTGGCCTTTTAGTATTATTTCTAACACTTCCTCAAGAACAAGAGATAAATTTTTTGTTCAAAACTAACTTGCGATTTTTAGTTTTCCTAGTTTTGGGACCAGAGTTACCATTGACTTTCCCCCACCGTCAGGAAAGCAACCTTCTCTTAACAAATCATTTTTATACATAAAATTCCCTTTTCATTGCATTAAAGATATTCCTATAGATTACTACTTGTTTCCATACGAGTCCTTTCTCTATGCCAGTTTCCTAATAATCTGTTCTACTTCCTGTGTCATTTCAGTTTTCTATAAGTCTCTTCATTGACAACTAAAATAGTCACCCTTCTGTTATCAACAGTCTGAATCCCATCTATAGTATTCATTACATTTTAAGTGCTTCATATGTAATAATGGTTAAATACATCAGCTATATTGCATACTACATTCAAATCTTATTTCAAAGCCTAAATTGTTTATTCCCCATCTAACATTTTGTACCAACATTTTCTTTTATTGATTCATGTTTTCAACATAGCTGTCCAATTTTTCTTATCGAGATTAATCTGTTTTTCATAGTATTCCTTTTTCTTTATTGATTGAACATCTATTTCTTTCACGCTTAAATAACACCTGATCAGAATGAATAAACAAATAAAAAAATAAATAAACCAGAATTATTTACTTACAGCAGGATGAAAAACATTTATAGCATCTACTGCCATTTTCCCCGTTTGTTTGTAGCCAAATACTAAATCTATCCAGTGAGGTAAATTTTCACGGACAAAGTCAGATTCCAATGCTTGTCTGTGAACTAAAACAAAGCGTCGTGGGTCTCCCTCACACCAAGGAGGAAGAGTAACATGATGAACCCTTTCACCGTTCTGACGAATCCCGAAGTTAAAACCTACATTAAAAAATAATATGCAAGCTATACAAATAGGCATAAAAACAAATGTAAAATGCAACACCAACATTTATATTTTGTTACAAATTATGGTACAAATAATACAAATAAAAAAACTTGCAAATAAATGAAAGTTTTAAAATATTGTGTCTCAATAAGAATTGCAAGAAAATAAATTTAAATAATGTAACACCTAAGAATTTACCCTCATTGTTGAGTAAAAATTCTGGAAGAAAAAAGAACTCTGGGATAAGTTCTTTTACATCAGTTGTTGAGTCTGAACTTGCCAATCGCCATGTAGTATATAATGAGTGGAAAGTACGATCGGGTAAGTCAAAATTATTATCTGAAAACAAAAAAGTTGAACAATGAGTTGAATTTAATAACTAATATTGAATGTTGAGTACTTAAGTACCAGATAAAATTTCACGAACTAACCTTGATATGTTAGGAACATCCGAGTGAAAGGAGGCAGACGAACCAGGAAATGCAAGACTGTACCCGAATTGGAATAATGAGATCCATAATGATAAGGTTCTTGATTTAATGAAACAAGATTGTGACTCTCTTGAAGTTCTTGTTTGAGGTACTACAAATGAAAAGACAAATATTGAATTTAAATCTATAACTTTGATGTTTTCAATGTATAATAATAACAAATTAAAAGATTAAAACAATGAAAGTTCTTTATTGAAATAATGAAAGTTCTTTATTGAAATAATGAACAAATGGAAACTTATTCTAAAGGAATTTCACGTAGTGAACTCTCCATAATATAATAAATTACAATAAATCATGAACATTTCACATAATTTCTCTAGAGTTCATGTTCCAGCAAATAATTAAAGGGTATAATTTGAGAGGACATCATTACAGAAAGTCGTTCTTCATAATAGATAGTGGAAAATGAATTTGACTAGCAAATGACATGTTAGAAATGTTATACAAGAAATTAAGTCCCTGATACAGTGATATCTCTGTGTAACAGACCCTGGTTTTGCGGACTTTTCAGTAGTATATCTTTCTAATCCCCACAAAAATTTCTTATAATACATATGGTGATACAATTCTTTACTCAAGTTTTCTATTACTACTTAGTAATACTTCACATAAGTTTTTTCTTGTTTGCATTTTATGTATGATCGGCTGTAGATTTTCTACAATATACATTTTATAACATATCCTATTTGATTCTGAACATTTTGTTGTGAAACGTCATCTCCTGCCTTGTCTGTGACCCATCCGAGGTGACTTGCCATGCTGCCACTACCTATGCTGATGCCCTTTCAATTGTCGCTAGGGATACCTGTCACAAGCCTCATGATGACACTTCGCGATCCACACATTTCACTCTTGATAAAAAGTAAAACATACGGATGTTTGTTATGGCCTTTAGATTGCAGCACACCTTTGCAGTGATATAGCAGTTAAACAGTGTTCTTGATGTCTCACATAAATATTCAACTTTGCTTGCATACAAATCTGTATCCAGAAATTTATTTCTTAAGTTTTATTGATGTTAACTCTAGTTATTTGTCCTTAAAATATTTTTAAGTTGTTCAATTTATGAATTCATGTTATAAATAAATTAATTAAATTAACAATACATTAACAAACAACTTATAAAAAACTTCACGAGTAGCCTGAACTTCCCTCCATTCCCACCCTCGCTAGGTTGTGTGCGTGCTTGCGTTATTATATCCTTCCTTGATATTCAGAGCTCCCTGCCACAAAAGTGATGAAGCACATTGTAAATTATGTATTCTGGCAGGTAAAACAAAGTCTTACATTTACATTTTTATTACAACGAACCTAAATACAATTTGAAAACTTTGAAATTGAAAGTAATGATACAAAGAAGAGATTTGAATCCACAGCTGTCCTCCATTTAACAGAATAAATCAATAATATACATTTTACAACATTACAGGATCAGTAAAAAGCAGAAGAAAAAATTGTGAAATTTCACCAGGCATTAGAGATTTTTCCATTTCAAAAAACAACATTCTCATTTTATAACTCAAGGAAAAGAGCACACGTAAAAAAGAAAATTAAGTTGGAGAGCAGAAAACTAAATTTATGATAGCATTTTGTAACAGTCAACTTTTGATTATCTTGAGAGAACAGGAAAGAAATACTCCCGGATAAAAAAAAATCCCAGTTAAACCATTATACAGGATGGTTCAGTGTGAATGAAAACCTCATCTACTACTAACAGATGAAGATATGGAAGTGAATCTGATATGGAAAATGTGGAACTAAAATAAGTCTTGACACAGGGCAAATAATTTGACATATTAAAACGATTGCAACTTTTTTATCTGCAGAGATATGAACACTTTTGTTCTTTACAATGGAACTGCAAATTTTATTTCCATACTGCTTTAAAGCCCAAGAAAAGGCATGTACAATGATATAACGTTTATTGAATATGTACTTACATTATAGTTATTAATATAATGTTGTTCATTTTTCTTATCTTGAACAGCCATAGGTTTTTTGAAGTTTCTAGACACAACCAATAGTAAACAGATGAATATGAAGATAATACATGTAGTATTTAATCAATATTAAGACTATGAATACCAAAAAATAAGGAAAATCCTAAGTAATTTTACCTATAAACTTTAGGATCAAGGAGATTTAAAGACTGGCTTGTATAATCAGACAATACAAATGGGAAAACTGGATACTGCATGAGATCATTGAAAGAGCGACCAGCCATTTTATTTAACTGGGTGAGATATTCCCAATTAGTAATAAGTCCCTCACGCCACATTTGAACAACATCGCTCAAATTATCTCCAACAACTCTGTTGGGTAGGTGACATTGAGACAATTCCCATACAAATGTGTCACGTTCCTGAAAATGTTGAGACACAAATCATTATATTTGTTAAACTTAATGAAAAACATTGATAAAAGATCTCTTTACCTTCACAGACTGAAAAGCAACAAGGTATGTTTTTCCATTCATTAAGAAGATTTCTAATGCTCTTTCTTGCAGTTGAAATCTCCGATTGTGAATTTCCTTTACATTTTCGAACTGCCATGCAGTAGAAGAAACATCCAAACTGCCAGCTGTTATCTAAGTACGTTCACAACAATTACAAGTCAGAATACACGGAATCAATGAAAATTTTTAAATAATTGCAAACTGAAACTTGTAACAAATTGAACTTACTTCTGATAAATCAGTTCCAAGTATACTATCATCAGCAACAAAATATAAGCAACTTTCCCCTATAAGTAGTTCTCCAGGGACTTCATTTGCTGGGGTGATAACTCTGGCTGGACACATGTGCTGAATTTTTTCATTTGTGTGGAGTCGTTCAATAAGAACAGTGGAAGTGGATGATTGTTTGTCTTGATCAAATAAAAATGATAAAGGGTCTTCTTCCTTGGCTGAATCTGCTAAAAGTATAAATCATACATAAATATTTTACAAAGATGTAAAAAGTAGGACAATTTGATACCTCACGGAGGGTAAAGGATCCAGCATCGTAAAGTCTTTTCAGTTAAAACAAGGTTTATCAATCCTCATGTTATTAGCAACAGAAAATAAGTTTTACATTACTAAATTATTTACATAAAAGATACTTGCATGACTTGTGCTGAGAACCAGGCATGAGGTATTTCTTTTGAACTCCTAAGTGACATCTCTGAAGACGATTTCTCACTCTTGCTGGCCCTTCAGTAGCATCTAACTGCCAAGACTGAGGGTAAAAATCAGGGAAAAACCATACTGCTCTTTCATGAGTAAGTTGTTGCACAATTTTTTGCCACTTGATACGAATTTGAACATTTTCACTGTACGCCAATTTTATGTGTTCCATAAACACTTTTCGTTCACTATTTTGAGCTTCAACAACCATATGCGTTATATTCATTGCAGCTTCAGCAACTGTCTTCATAAGACCTTCAAACTTATACACACTCCTACAGAGAAGAAATATTATTTATGAGACATGTTAATTCTGGATAAGTTCTGTTTTAACAGTTCAAAAATTCACGTCATAAAATTTATACTCTGATAATAAATTTAAAAATTTACTTCTTTTTCAAATTCTTAAGAAGCAAGTCCTTCAGAAAACTCACACATAATCAGTGTCATTCCCATTATGCTTCTAATTCAGAGAACACTCTCAGAAGAGAATTTAAATGGTCAAAAACAAAAGTACATTATAGTAGACAAAAACTGCAAAATTTAAAGTAATAGAAAATAGTGCTATGAAATGAGTGAATGTTACCAAAGAATCAAGCTCCAAACAACAAAATTGCAGAAGCAGCAGGAACAACATGTGGGCTTGGTACTGAAGACATGAATGTTTCATCAGGTATGCTACCCGGATATAAAATGAGACTTAGCGTTTGTAGTAATGAATGAGTAGAGGGGAAGTAATTGAATGGATAGTAAAACTGTACAGGTTTGGAAAATAAAAGAAATAAACAGATCTTCTGAGACAATTTTGAATAATATTGAATATACACAAGACTATTATGTGAACATTTAGTATCACAACTTAACCCATTCGTGATGAAAGATGGGCATTGCCCGTCCTCTTCATTTGGGTGACTTCCTGATGAAAGACTCACAGTGCCCGTCCAGTACTTTGAGGTCATATTTTGACTTATTGTTACTAGATATCATTCATGTCTTTATTTCTACTGGTTCTCTGAATCTTTCAGAAGTTTATTGTTAAATATCGATTGGTTTCTGCCAATATTTTATTTTATATTAATGTCTGAGTAAAGTGGTTGTAGTGTGTTGCTGAAGTACATGATCGTGGCAAAGTCAAGGTGTTTACAGAATAAAAAATTTGTGGGACCTAGTGTGTTTGTGGAGAGGGTGATAGAAGCTTTGAATGACCATGATGAGGAATTGGACAATGCAGACATGGGTGATATTGAGGGTACTTGTAGTGAAAGTAGCGAAGGTTCAATGAGTCGGACACTGAGAACATCATACTAAAATTTTTTGTACTAAAAATATAAAAAAATTTCCAACAAAACACAGGTAACTTCAATTTTTCTATTTCATAATCCTATTACTCATATTTTTAAAATGTCAAAATGAAAAGAAACATAATTTTAGTGAGTTTGATAAATTGTCATTAAATGCGCTACTGGGGCAATGAAAATAATTCAGCTCCAGCAGTCAGAAAAATTCTAAGAAAATTCAGACAACAATGTGTTAATGTATCAGAAGGACAAATGCATAGCGAAAAAAACATAGGTAACAGCCAAAACCAAGAGAAAGTAGGTTTAAATTCTATACTATAAATCCCTCATTATTTGTCCATGCAGAATTAAATACTAATAGACTTAAAAGTAAATTATGTAATTAATATAGAAATTTCTCATATTTCTGTGCTGTCTGTACATTGAATAATGAGTTTAGAACCTGCTTTTTCGTATGCAAATTTTCCTTAAATAATGTCCTCTGGTAAAGTATATGAATGAAGTTTATTGTATTTTTGATTCAATATTATGGGCAAGAAAGATTTCATCCATTAAGCTACATGGGAAGATCGTAAAACAAATGTTTCATCTTAAATTTTTGAGAAAGGGTTTCTTAAGGGATTGAACCAGTTATCTGAGAAATTGTTGCTGTCAAGGGCGTAATTTCTCTGGGATATATCACATCAGTTAGAATAGATGGGTGTTTCTCTAAAGAAATTGTGTGATAGGGAGAACCTCAGGGAAACCATTTGGGACCATTTCCTTTTCTCGCATAGTTTAACAACATGAACTAAATTAATTCTGGAAATGGGCGATATAATTAAGATGATGATAATCTGTCGAAAAGCAAAGCATTATGTTTTTTAGTTTAATTGTTTACGTTTGTGATTCTCAAGGAAGATACAGTAGGTAAATAATTTTAAAATAGAAAAGAAATTAATAATTGGAAATATACTCTATATATCTTCAAATATTTGGATAGTCTGTAATGTCAAGATCATGTATCCCCATGCTTATTAGCCAGGAGATGCCATGGCATGTGTATATGTGAGTATAGGTATAACATCTAGGTTGGTATGTAATTAGTGATTTCTTATTGTAATTCCTTTTTGTGAGTTTCCAGGATTGGTTATTTTCTTATCTGTTTAATGCTATGTGGTTTTTTTTAGATGTTTTGGCTTAAGATTATTGCTTTGTGATTTATTTATTTGGGTTACTATGTATACTTCTCTTTTTTCTTTTTTTTATTTGCTACTGAGCATTGCTCACTTGCAGGCAAATAAATATTATATTATATTTAAAAAATTATAAAAGAGGAAACATATGCAAACACATGCAAACACACATGAAATGTTATAAGAAGAAGATAAACTATAATATAAAATAAAAGAACAAATGTAATTTGTACATTAAATTAATGAAAAAATAATCATTCTGAGGAAGTTAAAAATTGAATAAATGTGCAACAATAACATATTGAACAATTAAACCACTTGCAAAAAATCCAAAAAGAAATGAAAAAAATTGAACACTAACACTGAAGTAAAAAGTTAAAGTTTTCTTTGAGCTGTAGTACATTTAACATATCACTTTGAGCTGTGAGCAAAATGAAATATACCTCAGAGTTGCACCCTCCGTCTGCTTTTCCCATACTCTCGGTTGTCTCTCTAACTCTTCCATCAACAACCGCACTTCATCTTGCAATGTACCCTGTTCCAAGTTGGTGGCTATACCCCAATGTTCTAACTGGCTCTTAAGGTCTTGACACACTCTTAAATCTGCAGGTGGTAATAAAGTCTCCTTCTTAGTCATGAGCTCCCATAGGAAAACCACAAATTTATGTTCCATCTGTAAAAACAGTAGCAGTAATAAGCAAAGAGTTGTTCAATTACAAAAAACAACAACTAAGAGAATTATAGAACAATTGTGCTGCTCTGATCTCTTAGATTACAGAGAAAAAGTCAATATTGTCTAAATTGTTCTTAAATAATCCACCACAAATTTAAAAAATTGAATACGGAGAGAAAACGTACATAAAAATAACTTAAGTACAAATGTATTCAAACAATAAATAAATAAATTTCAAGTTCCAAGGTAAGAAATAAACATCAATATATTTTCCTGCAAAAGCATTCATTTGTTTCTGGGTCACTGGTCCTTACCAGAACTATTCTCTTTTCCAGTTTCCCACTGTTCTCCAAATGCTTTTTGCTTTCCAAGGAGAGTAAATAACACTTTATCCCTCCAAAACCTCCAAAACTGAGTCGACAATCTCAGTTTGACAATGAAATTGATAAATTGAAATTATTAATTTTATGGGCAAATTTACTCATTAGCATAAATAGGAAATGGACACAAATCCTATTTATTATGACTACAAGTCTCTTATCCAACCCCTTCTTCTCACATCATACTTAAACGATTGCCAAAACGAGCTATTAATACAAAGATAAATTTCTGAACAGGGACCCCATAAAATTTTACGTTTTAACTATGAGCTATTTATTTAAAAATTTGAAGACTAGTCTTCAATACAGAAACAAGTCACGAGCAATGATTTTGTAGAATATTTATTATGAGTACAAAGAGCTTTCATAATTACACCTGTTATTGAGTTTGAAGAAGTATTGTAAATTATTTCCTCATACATTATCATGTCAAATGCACATGTTCCATTATTAATGATGTTACATCATAAAATCTATTATTTGAAAAACAACAACAATAACAACAACAACAAACAAACAAATAACTAATATCCATTGGCAAACAACTTTATTTTCTTAATTTTGTGGCAAAAAAATTTTCATTTCAAAGGTGGCGGACAGTAAAATCTTTGCATGAGCACACTAATATATTTTGTAAACATTTAGGAAGCCCACATAACAATATTTTTCCACTTTTTGGCATCCTATTAGTCATGAAAACGCATCCTTCCACTCATTAATCCATATTTTAAAAAATTGTTCAACATGTCAAGATCACACATTCAAAAAAACAACCACAATAAATAATGACACAACTGTCCATCTCATTGATTCAATAATGAAACATGAGAACATGAAGTACTAAAAATTAAAATCTCGGGTAAAGATGATTCCCTCTCCAACAGATCAAAATATAATAAAATATATACATCCTGAATCTTAGGTAAGATTCCTGAGACAATGACTAACTCCATACAAAAACAACCTTTTCCTTTGGAACACATATTTACTTGAAGCAGTAACTGTCCCACACCCAAAATCCCATCCCAATTTTCCTAATAAGTGTTGAAAAGATGTAATGTTCATTAAGTTTGAACAGTGCAGTTACAAAAACATTTGAGAGAGACAGTGGCACCAAGATCAGAATCATGACTCTCCCATTCTCCCAATCCCACAAGAGGCATCAGCTAGTAAATTTAAAAGAAAAAGCTTTCTAGAAATTATGTACCACCATATACTCACATTACTATAGCTTAAGTGTATAAATCTAAACTGAAATTTTAAACACAATTTATCGTTAATTTTTAACAAATAAAAAAATAAATAAATGAATAAATTTGTACGAAATGGCAGTAACTGCAAATATACACAGGGAAACCTGATTATAAGAGTTTCCCACTTATAGAGGACACTATCCATGGTCCTGATGATGAACGTATAGAAACAATGCATTTATTTCCCCGATATAAGAGAGCTGCTTACAGTAGACAAAATATTATTCTGCACAGACACTTCCATCCAGTTTGCAAGAGATTAACAAGAAAATGTATGTGAAATCTTATCTAATAGACATAATCATACAAGCATTTGGTTACATCCGCTCATGCAACAATGTACAAAAAATGAGATATTTCGCAGAACCTTTGTTAACTGTCTCTTACAAGCAGGTCAGAATTGACTCGCATATCCACTATCAAGTATGTTAGTATTGGCTCCTTAAGTGTGTTTGTAAGCAGGGTTTCTGAAGTATAGCTTTGGGTGGCTTGTTTTGTTAAAGAATTTTTTTGTGAAGTATGGCTTTGAAGCAAAATGTGATATCAATTGGTGACAATGGAAAAAGTTTTGTTAGAACGATTCCAGCAATGCAAGGCGGGGTCAAATACCACATTACAGTCAAAACAAGGTTCGAAAATAACTTTTGATACCATCTTACATCTTATTGTGGTTGGGAAAATATAAATTTTATTTGTCGCTTGATATTTACGTTAAATATAATTAAAAAATTGTTCCGAATTATTTTCTTCTCTCTACCGCCGACTGTAATATTAGCTTAGGGTATGCTAATTTCAAGATCTACTAAAAACTGTGTATGGATTATTTAAGAACGCTCATTAACCATGCATCGCAGAATATGTCCCAGCGATTTCATTTACGAAAACTTGGCTCAAGAGTGAAGTTGGAGCTGATGGAGGTGGTTGCAGCACTCGCGAAAGGATATATGAAAAATTGTTAGGATTCTACAGCCTTCGGACCGCATTGTGGCATTTCGAGATTGTTTGTTTTTTTCTCAATGTTTTGTGCTCAGAAAATCTGGCAAAAAGAGCTCTAATACCTTTCAATAATTAAAATACTTTTAGTGATATTTTGGGACTATTCTAATTTGATGTAAATATACTATGTTATTTTTAACTGGTATAAATTTCATTTCCCACTTATAAGAGATAAATTTTCATTCCTCCAGGTGTCTCTTTTAGGAGGGTTTCACTATGTACTAAATGACTGTTAGTGTCATTAAAATGAATTGTTATTACCACACCACCTCCA
Organism: Laupala kohalensis; assembly: GCA_002313205.1. Taxonomy (NCBI): domain Eukaryota; kingdom Metazoa; phylum Arthropoda; class Insecta; order Orthoptera; family Trigonidiidae; genus Laupala; species Laupala kohalensis. Next base: position 235,777 of record NNCF01132399.1, on the reverse strand, counting down.
CTCACAATACAGACAAAGTAAATCAACAGCTGATAGCAAATCGACTACTGATACTCTTTTTCCATAACAAGTAGAATATAAATAACAACTATATTTTCTAGTATTAATATGCCAAAGGTAAATCAGGAAATTGGTAGAAAATGTTTTAATTTTATATCACTTAATTTATTTAATAGCCCTCCAAACAATCTGAAGAAACTGAATAAATCAAGTAAAACTATTTCACATATACTGAAAAATTGGATTTATAACAATTTGAACACAAAAATCCAGTGGTAATATATTGTTGTCTATTCCATAATTTTTTTTAATCTATCCACAGCTTTACTTCTTGTAATTCACTCTGTTTAATTAGAAAACTGACCTACTTTAATTACCTCTATCTGATGGCAAATGTTCTTTTTAGTTTATATAGTTTTATAATTATTGTATATCTTTTCTATACTTGTAATGCTGTACCCGTGCATGGATGTTCTAAATCTCCTGTAGGTGCATGTGTTTGTAAAAAATAAATTTATTGTCAAAAAATGAAATAGATACTATCATATCCAACCTGCGATTGAGTGTGCAACATTGCAGATACAAGCTCCTTGCACCGCTGTTCACCTCTCAAAGAGTGGACACAAAACATCCGCAACTTAACAGGTTGTGCAGGAGACAGAAGCCATACTAAGAGCCGTGAACTCTGAACACGCAATGTGTCACGAGCAGCCCACATAATTTGACTCCACGCAGTTCTTTGTGAAGCTCCCCGCTTCTCTAATACTGTGCGCAATCCCTGGAGAAGTGAAGCAAGTAACCGTCTAGAGAAGTTGTGTTCTGCAGCATTTGTCACAGGGCTTCTGCCATCAACCAATTCTGTAAAAGCAAAAAAAGTAGAATATTATCAACACCCAAGAATATGCCACTATAAGAGACAACAGTCTTTATAAACTATTGCATAAGAAAAGCACATTTAAAACATGTCCCAAATTGCAAGTCAGTCCAAGCAAATCCAAGTAACTCCTATCTATGTTTTCATAACTTAAGGCGCTAAATTGTACTACATACTAAAGATTTTTATTACCTTTTTGTGTATAATTGTTAAATGCTATGCTGTATAAAAGAACAGTTTTGCTGTTCGTAAATCAAAATCTTACCTTAATGTTATGTAAAACTAAGACTTACTTTAGACACCTGTTCGATACCTAAGATTGAAAAAACTATAGGGTTATAGACTTCAGCATTTTCCCATATGAAGTAGAAAAATTCAGAACAACAAGTAAGCTAGGTTGAAGTCTGATGCATTGTTTCACAATTTTGAAATAAACTGCCGTGGTAGAAACTTTGGTTACTACAGAAGCAACAGAAGTCTTGAATACCAGTAAATTGTGTGAAAACACCAAGAAGAGATCGTAAGCGGTTTTTATTTTTACCCAGCACTTGTGAATGAAAATTTACAGGTTTTCCACAAAGATCTTTACTTTTACAGCATTGTAAGTGGCATGATGAAAGATAATACAATTACAACTGTAATTATTTTACAAAAATAAATTTACAATAATTACACCCAATTGATTCACACATTTATCAAGAATTAATTCTCCTTCATAAACAGTCACGTATGACAAGAGTGAAACTGGATAAATCAGCTAAAATTTGATAAATTTCTTTGCATTATTTGGGATATTCAATGTATGTACAATTCGTTTTTGCGTGTAATATTAATAAAAAACTAGGTACGTTTAGATCAATAAGTCAAAATGGCAAGTCTTCCCTTAAAATACACTGGTGAGGAGAACAAAGAAATATTTTCTGTTATTTTTTCTGCTAATGGTCCTCAAATAGCTAATGCAAGTCCATCAGACATTACTCACCAACATTTGTAAGGAAGTCAACAGACTTCAAAATAATACTCTTTAAACGGTCATTCAGTTCACTTCGGGGAACTTCTTTGCTCTGAACACCGCTATTGTGTCTACTAGTTCCTGGATGAGTAGCACTAGACGATGAAGGATGGGAAGATGATGATAATGTATGATCTAACTTGGATGGCTCATATGCTGCTTGATAAAGCTGTTCTTCATAATTGGATGAAAGAACTACAAATCAACAAGATATGCACAAAATATCAATCAAGTTACACAAAAAAGAACAAAATCTGTTTTACAAAAATCAAAGAATGAGAATGAAAATCTTGAAATTACATTTATTAGGAATTTATGCTTTTAGATTCTCTGTCTCAAAATTTATTTTAATTTAACTCCACGAGAAATTAACTCTTGACTGATCTATTAATAGTGACGTATGTGAAATTGTGAAAAGTTTTGTGGTGAGCACCATAAAGAGAAATGCAAGATGTAGTGTTGCACACAGGGGATATTTTAAAAGGGTCAGTCGAGGTGCATAATAATGAAAAATAAAGTTTTTCAAAAAGAGTCTCTTACTGGTAACGAATTGAGACCAAGTGCACATTTAAAATGTGAGACTGGGTGCCAGAGTGAAAACTAATTATATAAGACACTATTTTTGTCCACTGTATTATACATTCCGGTTACAGCAAATGAAATTTTATGGTTTAGGGAGGTGAAAGTTTGCCATCTCTCGCCATCATAATTGTTTTGTAATAGTGGATTTCAGGAGTAAATTAATTTCATACTGTCAATATTCTACAAATAATTCTTAACAATTGCCACAAAAAAAAATTTATTCCAATACAATTGACAAAATGTACATATTTATGAAAATACTAAATGATGCGTACCAGAAGACAAAAATGAAGTGGTATTTTTCAACTTCGATCCAAAGCTCTGAACAGATGATATCTTGTCTTGTAAAATATCAAGAGAACCTTCAAGAATAACGCATTGAGTTTCTCGCAATGAACTGACACAATTTGCTTCGACTCCGCAACTGGCACGTTCAGTTCTTTCCAAATAGCTTAACTGAAGCTGTAAATCACTAATCACCTAGAAAACAGAATTACCAGGTATAAGGGCAAATTTCATAATTACAAGCACTACAAGATTTGCCCTGAGAATAATAGCTTGAAGCAAAACACTAAACACAATGAAATAAAAAACTGTCCTTCAATAACTTAACACATCAGAAAAAAAAATTTCTTACAAAGTGTCCACAAACTTGTGATATCTTCATTCACTCATGTGGATTCTTTGGATGTTTTTCAAACTGTAGGTAAGAAGGTGCAGGCAGCAGATGCTTCAGGAGCAGACATATTGCAAATTTATTCCAGATGGGAGAGAAAATGTGCGAATATATTGTCCATAATGTCTAGTGATAATAATACCAGAAACTCTTAAAATTACTATGTAATCTGGGTACCTCACTTTACATTTCTCAGATTCTCAAATAGAGGAACTAGATTTTTTTGACAGAATTTACATAAATAGTTTATGAACTGCAGTTTGAAAGATGTCTGATGCTTTACTGATGCTTTACATATAAACACAAAATCACTAATATTTCCATTCAACATGACATTTCCCATGTACCTAGTATTTAATATTAAAAATTTATTGCACATACTTGCATGTGATGAGCACCAGGTGTCCGTAGAACCTGTCCAACTATGGTCATTAGAAATACTTGTACATCACTGACAAGTAAATCTTGTTCAGATATCCCACACAAATCACTAGGTTCAGGAGGCATATGGGCAATAGCAATAATTGTTTTTTCCAGAGACTCCAATAAGCCACAATCCAATAACGTGCGTAATGACTGTGACTTTAACGACTAGAGAACAGAAATGATAAATATAAGAGAAATAACAAGATTTTGTCCATAAAGCCAACCAAATATTAAAATATATTCCAAATGATTTTGTTTTCTTGGTACACTTTTAAACATTCTCTGTAATTTTTTTCAGTACAAACAAGCTTGGCGTAATGCTAAGAAGCAAAATAATTATTTGAAGTGCATCGTAATCCGGAAATATTGGAAATAATTACAAAAGTTTTTTCTTAATGATTAGGTAATCTCAGGCATATGCAATTACTAAATTGGACAAAATATGAATGTTTGCAACATGTTCAAAAGACAAACATCACTGATATACAAGACCACTTAAAAAGTCGTTATATTTCCTCGGTCACAAAAGGGAGCAAAGAAGCAGGAAGTATTTTTAAAAAGCATAATTTGAGGCAATGTATATTTTATTTTTACTAAATTGGTAAAAGTTCATTCCCATTCAGAATACTACAATGAAAGTTCAATGAAAACTAATAAAGAAAGCTTAGTAGATCAGAAATCAGATATGACAGTAAAGAAAACCTTTGATAATTTAAAAATATTTCAAAAATATGAATGAATGTTATAACAGTTAGTATTTGACATAGCTATTAGCTTTATTTATGCCAAGAAAAAAGGGGAGCAAAGGAGAGATTTCACATTTTGATAAGACCTGATTGAAAGTATTTTTGGCAGATAGAGTAAAAGCAAAAAATTTAACATCATGAAGTGATGAAACCAGTATATTTATAAATAAAGAAGTACATCAATAACAAAGAGAGTATAAAAACAAAACCCACATGATTTGTAATAAATATAAAAACTTATGAGCTCTAAAAACTACAGCATTCATGAAATTAGTGATTCAATTATTAAGAAAATAGTATCACAACATCTAATTACCTTTGTAAAAACTTCACGAAGAAAGATAATTAAATTGTGAGTAAGAGCCGTGTCATGCACACAACGTGGCAGCAAAGCAAGTAAAGGTGGAAAACTGTTTGCTTGTAGAAATGTTAAATCAGTAAGCAAAGAAATCTCAGCTTGCTCTTCTAGACTCACATTGCAATGAGTTACAAGAGCAACACAAGCTTCAACCAACTCTAAAGAAGCTGGAAAGAGACTCAATTGATTTGCTAACTGATAAAATCCTTTAATCTTCAAAAATTTATTTATTTCTTCATCTGTGGAACGTTGTAAATATGCAGATAGTACCTACATAGCATCAAAAATAGAATTATATGTATGTTAATTAAAATATATATTTTTAGCACTGAAACATTGATACAAAGCTAAGATTAACATTTTTTAGACATTGAATTGATAAGAACAAAAATCTATATAAAACCTAGGTGAACAGGCTAGGCTATGAAAAATAATTCTCAAACTTCCTTGGTTNAGATGCTCGTTCAACCACCCGCCCACACACGCACACGCGCGCGCGCGCACACACACACAATATACACACATAGTACATCCAGATGATTGCTTAGGTTTTCCTAAACTTCTTAAAATGTACATAGTTTTAGTAACCAGATTTGTAGTATTTTTATCATTTAAGACGGATTTATTATTATTAATAGTATTTTGTCATAAATTCAGAAAAGTAAATGTTATTATGATTTGCTTATGTTATTTACATTACAGTTATGAGGATGGTCACTTAGGAGAAAAAATGCTAGATTAGGCTTGTCACCCAAACTACCCATGGTGGTGTTCTTAAATATCTGATTTCACACATAAAGGAAACTAACAGAACAAAACAGTGTCAAAGGCATACAGAAATGCAACGTGAGAACTGTGAATTGAGATAAAAAGTCAGGTACAAGAGAACGCTTACAGTGGACAATATTAGAGGTCTCAAGAACAAACATACAGAAACAATTATTTATTTCCCTGATATAAAATAGCCATTTATGAGAGATTCCTGCTAGTAGTGGACAAAACATATTTCAACACAGTAAATTTCAACCCCAACAAGGTAACTTTTTGTGAAAGTTCTGAGAATATTTCCATGGATGCTCCATCTGCGTAACGTCAGCATCAGCACTACCAAGCCTCGCTGGATCCACAAGGTTATGTATTCAGAAAAGCTACACGAGCACATATGAAAACTCTGGGTTTTGTCCACCATGGAGTGATGGGTTGATCTCGTATAATTTTTCTACATATACCATCAAGATGGAATCCGGTACGCTCTTAGTCAGGAAACCTCTGTGATTGAACACATTTTACCCTACATGTATTGTGGAGGCATATTTTATATTACCCCAGGATTAATTTTCCCCAAAATGAGTGTTAGCTGAAATGGGGACCTTATTGTTCATCTTGTTTTATTAAGACAAAATTAACTTTCTCTAATTTTTTTATTGTTAAGTACACACATTTTTTAATTACTTTCCATTTCCCAGTAGCAATGAAGGGAAAATATATTGACAGAAGTTTTACCTTAACAACAGCAGTGCGTACACGAGGATCAGCATGATTCGCCATAACCAACAGAGTTTCTGCCTTCACAACATGATTCAAAACTTGATGAGCCATGTTGTCGGGCAGGACCAAAAGGGTGTCTCTCAATAACAGCAATAAACCTTCTACAACTAAGCTTTGTGAACTGCCTCGAGAGGCGTTAGGCCCAAGCCATTTCTCCCCTTCTCCTGTATCTGTTGAATTATCTACAGAAACATGGGCTGTAGTACTAAAGTTGTCCTGCCAACCTCTACCAGTTTCATCCTTCAATTAAAAAAAGAAAGATAAACATTACATTCAGTCCACAACTTAGAACATATTTCATTCTATTTTCATATAACTTTGGAGACCAGCAAGGTAAATAATAAAAAGCTAATGCTATTTCATGCTAATACATAATAAAATGAACATTACATCATCTCCAGTTTCTGTAGTAAACTTTTCCATGTCACATGAATTTTCATTATTTCTGATGACAAGTTTATCATCTTCCTTGCTCTTTTCATCTTGGGAGATATTAGAGATGACAGATGGAGAAAAAGAATCTCCACCAAACATTCTTTTATTTAAAGATGAGCTGTACACTGTACTAGTTATACTCTGTGTATTGTCTCCACATCCTGCAGCTTGTTGAATTCTTTCCTGTTCACAACCAGTGCTTTGATTTTCTTTGAAACTGCAAGCTATTCCTGAATCTATGGTTAGTTCATCCACTTTATTACTGTCTACCACAGTACTAGAACTGAGACTTGTTCTTTGCATAGAGCAGGAGGTATCACTCTCAGCATGTACATCTCCGGAACATTGCTGAATCTAGAGAAAAATACCAAGAGTACTTTAAGAAGATAGAAGTTAAGTCAAATTTCTAGCTGGAACTACAGAAGAAAAAATTTCATTTGTAAGGACTATCTAACTATAAGGACACCAAGTCCTTTGAGGGATTGAAAGGAATTATTTTAACAATATTTACTACTTATTTGATTACAGCACTGTATATGATTTACATATAAAAGGAAAGCCTCATTGTAAAGCTATATAATTTGCAAACTAATGAGAAGATAAGAAGAGAGAGAATTCAGATACTTTTCATCCATTACATTTAAACTTTCAGAAATTAACCAACAGTAATATCAATGTTGTGATAAAAAATTTAATGAAGTGTAAATCATAATTTTTTTTTTAATAAATTCCTCAAGAACATCCTATTTGTGCCTATCCTTCTCAATTAAAGTAGAAGTGGCAATTAATCAAAATTTTCCCACTTCATTGCCATAATTTCCCCATTATCCAAACACGAAAGGTCAGTATAACCTCTCCAAAATGTTCCTCAAATAATGTTTTCCTTATGATGGCATCAATCATCAATGGTCCCGATCATTACAAATGAAGGCAAACTACTTCCATAAATGATTTTCCTCTGCATAGTTTTTAATTCCACATAACAAACAATTTCTAGGCCTTTGACCACTTAACTGCCTCTTTATTATGCTCATGAGATACAAATATATTTCACAAAATTTCACTTCCTTTTACTTTTGCAAGACATTGATCTACAATTTCTGGCTGTAAATGGTCATATTTGAGGTTAATATTCTTACATGGAGTGGTACTATAAATATAAAATCAATGACCAGTTAACAGTAGATATTTCATGGTGATGTTTCAAGAAATAGCAGCCTTGCAGCCCAATACTAATTAATTTTCAATTTTCTGGCTCTAACAAAAAACCTCAAAAAGTGGACATTTTCCCCAATTCAATCATTTTCCTACGCCCAACAGGCAACAAGATGAATTGAATCCAATAAGCCTGGACATTAGGAAGTACGACATTAGGAAGTAGTTACTCATAAGTGTCACTGTGCATAATTTCACAAGATAAAAAACGAAGGTAGAATCTAAAAATTTCCACTCTGGAGTTTTTCATTTATTGTACTATTAAAGCTACCAACATGCAAAATGTCAAATTTCTGAATTTTTTGGATGTGGGTCAAAGTTTTGATCTGCTGAGCATCTAAAAAGGGCCACAATTACTTGGAGAAGAATTGTACAATTTGTGTTACCTAAACATGTATCAGTGTACCTACACATGGAGAAAATATGTGCAGATTAAAATGGCAACAAGCCGGAAATTGAACACAGGACATCTGCTTTGATCACAGAGACACTGACCATTCCACCATCCATAATTGTACATCATTTCCACACAGACCACATACTCCAGAAGACCCTTCCCCATCCAGGAGATAAGTGAACCCAGACGGCATACTATTCTGTGAGCACTAATTACTGGTTTCACATATGCCAGAGTGTTAAGTCTGGTTATGCATATATTTGTTCTGTGTACCTACATGTGGAGATGATGTGTAATAGCTATGGTGACATGAAAATGGCGATGAACTGGGAATCGAACACAGGATTCCAGCTCATCACCATGTCACATTACAATTGAATTAAAACATTTAAAACTATTTGCTCAGCCTCCATCAAGTGATAAATAAAACCATGTTTTGAATAATCAGCCTGCGGTGCATTATAGACATGCGTGTTGATGCCAATTCAGTTGACAGCTGTGGAGTCCAGCCTGTTAAAGCTATACCAGACAGGGGAGTGGCAACAATGCTTGTGACTGAAATCCATCACTGGTCGCTAATTGAAAACATGATTTTATTTATCACTTGCTGGAGGTTACACAAATAGTTTTAAACATTTGAATTTAATTGTAATGTGATCATGGTATTCTTCTGAGTGTGAGTGTATAAATTTAATTCCTTAATAATGTGTCTGGACGTTTTTAGCAGTGTTTACGGAAAAAATTAATAACTCATTACAATGTAGAAGCTTGAAATTAAAAAATGTTGTCACAAACACAACAGTGATCATTCGCTGAATAAGAATTATTTTTGTTACTCTTAGTTTCTTTCATGAAAAATAAAGTCGACGTATTGGCAAAAACCGTAAAAATATCATGCATTTTGAAACATTTCAGGTTAAAAAAAATTAATATTCATTCATAAAAACAAATTTTTCATTTGTACATGCAAAAGTTCTGGTCATCAAATCATAAGGTAACCTGTGGAAGTTAGGGCTCCCAGTAGTAAATGCAATTAAGTGGCAACAATCATAACAAGTGCTTTGAACACGAACTGAAATGGCCTATGCTCAGGACTCTTGTATCTGTATAAATAACAAAGGCCTTAAGAATGACGAGCAATTATGGTGATGTCTTCTTTTTTAAATTCAATCAATATTTTGTGATTTGACTGGTTGTTAATTAACACTCTCAAGTCTTCAGAGGAATAGTCATGTTAGTTTTGTGTGTGTTCTATGTGAATTTTTGGTGTTTTTTTTTTGTGCATGGTAATGTTTACTAGTAGAGGGTAGTTTTTAAGTAATTGAGTCAATCTTATTTTGAAAAAAGCAATTTCCTGTAATAAGGAACTCCATATGTGGGACATACTTAATTAAAAATAATACGTACCCGCAGTTTATTTCATTAAATTCCCTGAGATTTTTTTTTTATCTGTTTCATTGCTTATTAACCCACTTATGACATTTTCCATTGTGTTTTATTACAAATGACACTCCAAAGTGAGGGTTGATCATTTATACCCATTTTATCCTAATTGTTTCATTACAATATGCAGTAAGGAGATGACAAATGAAAAATGACTAGAGATAAACAGAACTTAAGAAATAACATTTTAATATACAAATTACCATCACTCATCATCGACCAACTTCACGAACAAACTGATGATACATCATAATAAGTAGTTTCCAAGCTGGTGCTTTAACTAATTCTCTCAGTATTTTATATTTCAAATATTTTAAAACATACCTGTAAGTTGGTAAGTGCCTTATTTAATTTTTGCGGATCCACAGGTTGCGCAAAATTAGTTTTTGTTTCCTTTTCTTTTACTTCATTCACCAACACTTTTGAAGAAGTTTTCACTTTTGTATCTATATCAGGATGAAATTCACCTGCACAGTGAGAATAACAGCTTTACAAAGAACAAAATGAACATACGAAAATCTAATGCTCTCTATAAAATACATTCTTTAATGCAAAACTCAATTTCATACAACACAAACCTGTTTTCTCAGAACCAAGGCTTGAGTCCTTTATACGTGTACGAGAACCAATATTTGACAAGTTGGTAGACGTATTAGGAGGTTGAGCTGGCAATAAAAAGTAGAAACTTGGTCGAACATGAGTAACATAAGTAGCACTAGCTTGGTGTAAAAGTGTCAAAAAATCGGTCACAGCTACTATGTGAGAAAACTCAGGGGGTGCTCCCATCAAGGAACGAATAAGTTCCACAAGTGAACAGCACACTGACACATGCAACTGAAGAGCTTCTTCATAAAGAAATCGTTCCTGTTCAAAAGAAAAGAAGTTCTTAGTGACATTCATCTAAAAAAATCTTTTTATTTGCAACATTTCCAATGCCTTAGGCGAGATAATTCCCTCTTTGTGTGAAATGAAACAACACTTTGTGTGACAATTCATTAAATACAAAGCTTTTCTTAAAACTAGCCATACCTTGCAAAATAGTAAAAGAGCTTCTACCATTCTAACTCTATTAAGTTGAGTAGCATTAAATTCCCGGAAAGGATGATCATCTCTCAAGAGAACATGAAGAGATCGAAAAAGTGTTCCCAGAACACCACCTCCTTCGTAGAATAATTGTTCCTCACCCGCCTTCTCCCAATCACGCCATGAACCAACAATGGTTGACAAAAGGAAAGAATTCACAATTATTGCATCAGACTGACTCGTAATATGGAATTTCCGAGTACCAGGATGATACTGTAATACAGATTTGTCACAACATGTATCCAGAACAGCCTGCAAAAACATAATTTATAAAAATATTTACTAACAATAAATATGTAAGCAATATGATTTACAGTTCAAATTAATTTTATATTAATACAAAGAATATAGGGCATTAAGAAACTAAAAAGAAAAGTAAAAACACACATGCCTTTTCATGTATGCATGTCTTATTAATAACTATGTCTCATATTCAAAAAGACTATAATACAGAATTTGTTAGGGATCAGAGATTGGTTTACTTTGAAACTAGGGCTTATTGAGAACTAATAAGAGAAATTTATGACCCAAGTGTTTACTTCACTTATCTTGAGTAAGCAAGCAATTATCTCAAAAAGATTGGAAGTATATTATACCATGAAATAAGTGAGCCATTTCTCTTAATAGATATTAAGGTTTTAATGGCTATCAGTTTTTTAATAAACATTTCTTATAGTATTAAATAGGAAAAAAAGATTAGATGATGACCACTTCATATCACTCACTGATGGCTTCTTCCAAATATGTTTTCAGTCATTTTGAACCAAAATGTATACAAAGCAATGATAAAAAGTGTCTTTGAACATTTTGAAAAGCCAAAACTATTAAACCCACTAACATAATGTAATCTAAAGTAGATCACAGAAAATCCCTATAGTGAAGTGTTGAAGGATAGCTTGAAAATACAACAAAATCCTACTCATCTCAAAAACCAGTTCTATACAAAGAAGCTAACATAAAAGACCTAACATCTACATCAACATTAACATTTACGTCTAAATTGACAAAAAAAAAAAAGAATTAAAATAAATTTATAAAACTACTTCTTACAATTCTATATACTCTGATACTCACTTTCAACATGTGATGACCGGCAATGCACCTCGAAGATGATAAAACTTTTAATAATAATTTATGACAATCTTGATTGACAAACTGTGTGAACAGTTCACTATCAGCTTGTACAAGCTTCAGCAATAAAAAAAGTGCCTTTGCTTGAGCTTGCTGACTTGCCTTAAGCTCAACTGTTCGAGCCAATAGAAATAAGAAAACTGGAGTGCCTCCCAAAACACTGGCAGCAGCTACAAGGCCATGATACTGCTGGCTATTGGGTGTTGCAAATAAAATAGGTTTAACCGCAAGTGGAAGTTGTTGACTTGCACGCTGATCAATGGTCACAACCCGAAAGCCAGGTTGTCCAGGAAATAATGAACCAACTACACCTGCAAGAAAGAGTCTGAAATGAATATCCAAATGGTACAATTCAGGCAATGACACAGCTCAGAAGAAATTTATTTCCCATTGTTACCTTTGGTTAATTAAAATTTCTAAACCACCTACAAGCAATGACTCTCAATTTTCAGATCTTTTAAGAAGGCAAAACAAAACATAGAATACAACCCTACCAGGAAATATCACCTTAATGTACCACTGTTTGTGTGGATGGAGGGTTTGTGTGGGCCAATGAAGTTCAGGGCTATGCCGGCAGTAGCACAGCTACCGGTAGGGGATTCCAAGCCAGACAGGTCTCTATAGAGGCTCCAGAATGCCCATTATTCTTAACCTTTCCTTTATCCTTTCCATACCCTAATCCAACCCTAAGATGTAAGGTGATCCATGCTGATAGGGTGCAGGGCACATGAGAGATGTGTCATAAACAGAGTCTTGGATACCTGGCGACCTCCCTTGAATAATGAGATGAACAGTCCACTTGTGAAGAGGAAGAAGTCAACAGGTAGTTTCAGGAGGAATACACACCTGGAACACCTTAGCAAGACCCATAGGCTATGGAATAGATTTAGGGCCCAAAGGGATCAGGTGAGTAGGGAAGCCTTTCAGGAATCTCAGAGGAAATACAAGACGGAAGTCAAGAAAGCTTCCAGGAAGACCTGGAGGCAGTTTTATGATGACATACAAAACCAGCATGAAGCAGCTAGACTTCATAGAGTACTTACTAAGGACAGGAATAGAGGAGTTAGTCAATCTCTAGTAAATTGGTTTACAGCTTCCCTGCAGGGTCGCCACGTTATCACAAACAGGGGGCGTCCACAGGGAAGAGTTTTGTCACCAATTTTTATGGAGCCTGGAGATGGATGATTTACTTACCAAACTCAATGTTAGGGGAATCTATGCCTTGGGATTCGCTGATGATATCAGCTTGGCAGTGACAGGTAACTTCCCCACAATGATTACGAAGCTCATGCAGGGTAGAGAAGTGGTGTCAGGAGACAAACTAAACAGTTATCACAAGTAAAAACCAAGATAAAAGTAGTAGTTTTCACAAGGCGAAGGAGGCTCGTTGGTTTGCCGGACCCCCTTCTATTTGGGAAGAAACTAGTCAGGACAACTTCAATCAGGTATCTCAGGGTGATCTTGGATGTCAGGCTCAGTTGGACAAAACACATTAATAATGTGAAGGCTCATAAAATATAGAGGGTCTGTCACAGAGCTATTGGAAGGACATAGGGACTAGGATCAAAGGTGGTTAATTGGCTCTGTTGCTGTGATAACCCCCAAGATTACTTTCACTTCATTGGTCTGGTGACCTGGCTCCGGGGTAGGGGCACCAATTACCATGCTAAATACTATACAAAGTCTAGCTTGTCTAGGAATAACTACTCTGCTCAGTTCTATGACTCCCCCACTACACTTAAACATTAAGGAGCTGACAAGCATGGGTGCATATCACCTTTGGTCACTTGGTGGGTGGTCCTATAAGAACCCACTTAAGGCCGTGTCCTGCGTGTGTGACAAACGTGAGCAACAAGATTCAAACACGCTTGTAGTTACAAGACTGTCCTAAGTGAACGACAGCAACACTGTAGTGCTACAAGCATGAAATTCGACGACTCTTGAACTTTAAACATTTGAGTTTTGTCATGTGTCAGATGCTACATTTCACAATGAGACTATATATCACACAACCTACTTGATAATACTAGAGATTATCATTTGTAAACAATAAAATGTAGTAGTATCAAGTAGGTCTTGACATTTCTTCGTGATCTCACTTGAAGCTACTGTGTTTTATAGGTTAGCACATGTAGTATTGAAGTGAATATATCAACACACTGGTATATTCAAAAACTTTTTAGGATGTAAAAAACAGTTGCGAGTACAAATATTAAAATTCAATGTAATTAAGAAGTTATTTTCTGATAAATTTATTGAGTGTTTTCATGGCATCTTTGCCTTAGAACCACACACTGTACTATAAATCCATCTTGCCACATATATTCACGTATTGTTTGTGGTGTGGCGCCACCTTGCTCAAAGAGTCGACTGATCGCGCATGTGCCCACGCAGGACACTCAATCCTGGTGACATGACGCTACACTTCTGTTGCTCGCATTTGTCGCCCACACAGGACACGGCCTAAAGGCCACACATCAATAATTCAAGGCTCCAGGAAGAAAGACCCATAGTAGAGAAGATTGGGGAGTAGATGTGGTCTGGGTATAATTTGGATTACAAATTCTCTGTGGTGATCCCCTCAAGGGAGGACTGGGTCATTGGCTCTGGGACTAGTCTTCAAGATGTGGGCCGCGTATGATTTACAAATAGCTCACAGACAGAAGAGGGGACTGGTGCTGGGGTCCTAATTCTAGGCTCTCTCCACCGTTTTCCAGGAAGAGGTATTTGCTATACTGGTCTATGCTAATTATACAAGGAAAGTGTGTGGCTGCATTAATATATGCAGCGACAACCAGGCAGCACTAAGGGGACTATGTGCCAATAGAACAACATCCATACTTGTGTGGCAATACCAATGGATGTTAGATGCACTGTGTGAACAGAACCCAGTTACCCTTTGGTGGGTTCCTGGGCATACGGGAATCAGAGGAAACAAAAAGGTGGATAAACTGGCAAAGCTGGGATCTAAGGGACACTTAGTGGACCAGGAACCCCAATAGTGAAACATGTTAAGTTTCTTGGAATAATTGTAGATGGGAAGCCAAGGATCAATTATCTGTTACCTCAACTATTTAGAATTTTTTATCTGTTGCTATGCTGCCAGTCTATCTTCTTTGCTTATGTTTGAAGGGCTAATTTTTGTTATTCCCAAACAGAATTAATAATTTGGCATATTGTAAGCAATAAAAATAAATTGGCACAGAAAAGTGCAATAAGGGTCAATACCTGCTGCATAAGAGACTAATCCTTTATTTAAATCTTAAAGTTCTAAACACTGTTTAATCTATACATCTACCTCTGTAATGCAAACAATTAGTCTCTTGGAGGCTAATCATTAGAAGCAACCACAGATGGCATAGGAAGTAAATTATGACCAGACACATCATTGTTGGATAAAAAGTTAGAAAGTTTGACTGACTACATATACGTACCTCCAGGATTAGTCATTACTTGAGGGTAAACATTGACAATGGAAGGGTTTTGAGCACAATAAGAAAGCAGCAAGTTATCCTGCAAAACAGACCAATGAATTACTATCAGTAATTTTTTCCATAAGTATCACGTTAATTCCTTACAGTACCTGTAATTCTTTTAAATTCGAAGTCTTCCCATCTAATATTGCTTCCCAATCAATTCCAACACTTAATGTCTTTGATCCAAATACAGCAGTAAAATTAGGGCTAACTCTATCAACTTCACACTCCGTAAGATTAGTGTAATTGGGACCGAGTCCAACAAGATAAACGGCCCTTTCACGATTGAATACCGGACTTCGAAATAACATAACATTGCCCAAGTACCAAGATCCCATTGGTTTTGTACTTCCTCCATCAAGGGTATGGCCCAACAAAAGACAAGAAGGTCGCAATTTCCTGATCAACAAACCAGAATATGTCATAAGAACTTTCACTTCATGCCAGCCATCTATTAACAGGAGAACCTAAAAAATAAAACATTTTAAACTGCAATAGCTAAATGGCAAAAATGACAAAAAATAAGGATACAGACAGAACTGAAAGGAAGCTAATCTTGCATTAAAACTAAAAAATAAATAAATAGGACTTCAATTATCTATAGGAAGGGAAGAACATTTTCCCCTAGGTTTCTAAATCAATAAAACTAACTCCAGCACAAGGATTAAGAATTACCTATAAATTACTGCACAATGATATTTTATCTTCAAAGAGAAAAGAATCAATAAAAACTATTCATTAATGTACATTAAGAAGTCAGAAAAGTATTGAAAATTACCTCTATCACAATTTTCTTATTCTGCAAATAATCTCTCACATTTACAGCCAAATGATGCCACTGTCCAACAGAGAGGCAATTTTCAACTGTTGATTCACAGATCATGTCATTATTCTTCCAATCTGGACGTGTCAACCTCAAGGTCAATGTATCTGAAAAATTGTAATGAAATAAAATTAAGAATAATGATACTAAATGATTTTAAATGCCAATGTCATGTTGAACAAATATTCCTTTGAGTTAATGTTTTCAGAACTAATTCATCAATAAATAGGTTTTAATATTTTCTTTTTACTGTGTTTGGACACAAACTAC
This sequence comes from Laupala kohalensis, assembly GCA_002313205.1. NCBI lineage: Eukaryota > Metazoa > Arthropoda > Insecta > Orthoptera > Trigonidiidae > Laupala > Laupala kohalensis. The sequence goes on along the minus strand of NNCF01132399.1, from coordinate 219,282 downwards.
ATTAAATAATGCACCACTGAACATAAGATGTCTGAATTACAATATAACGTTTCCTTTTCATTTAATCCAAAGTAAACATCTTAACTCATGAGTAACACTTTTTTATACATATCTAAAGACATGTGAGGTCACAAGTGATAAGACTATGAATGCTATGGCAAAGGACAGTACACTTCACATGCCATGAGTTGCACTTATAATTTTTCAGATAAGTTTTAATAACTTACCATTGGTAGGATCAGCCCATGCCTCCAACATCAAGCTCTCATAACCCATAGAAAACACATGTATAACACTTGCAGAGGATACTGGCTTAAGACCTGGGGCATTTTGTACACATCCTATTGAAATGAAAACATTTTACTATTATAAGAGAAAAAAGAATAAAGAGGACAAAAAGAAATAAAAATTACATTTATAATTATTACTCAGATTTTCAACACACACGATATTTGTGCAATAAGAATGGAGAAGAAAGGGGACTGGGATAAGATGTTTTGGTAGAAGAGACTTAGTAAAATTAAACATCTTGAATGGAAGAATTTACATTATCTTGTTTAAATTGTTTCTGACAAAACGTGTTTAACTGAAACTCTTGTCACACATAAACATGCAAAATGGTATAAATGAACTTAAAATAATACTTTTTAAATAATAAATGGAGAATATACAAATTAATTAAGTATCTGGTGACAATTGTAATGAAACATCTTTTGTAAACATTGAAATACATGTATATAAAATTGTGTGTATATAATATTGACAATATTGGTGTAGATCAGGGGTCGACAACCTGCGGCTCATGAAACCGTGTCATACAGCCCACAGGGACTGAATTGTTTTGGTCATGAGAAAACTAACACTGAGTGAGTTTTCATGATTAATTATTGCAGTAGTTGACACTGTAATGCACATTAACTAGACATTTACAATCTGTTGAATTTGAATGATTATTATGCATTTCGAGTTGCGGATTGAAAACTGTTTCCAACTGGACTATTTGATTTACTTGTTTCTTCATTTTAATTTTATACCTAAACATCTACAGACATTTTTTCTGGGATCAATGGTATAAAAATATAATCTTAATGGCATAATAATTGTTAAACACTTTATTTAACAATTTTAAAACATTACACTGGCCATCTAAGCGACCTACGAGGTATTGAAGGTTTGACTAAGCGGCCTATGTGGTACTGAAGGTTTGACTAAGCGGCTTATGAGGTATTGAAGGTTTGACTAAGAGGCCCACGAGTGTGAAAAGGTTGCTGACCCCTGGTGTAGACAGTACTATACTTCCATAGTACGTTTTAGGCACAAGCCTGAAAAAATTGCAACTGACTACCCACCACTTTTTCCACACTCTTAATTTTCCTCATTGACACAACTTAACTTGATAAACTGGTACAAATAGTTTCAATGTGGTACAAATAATGAAAGATATTACTCAGATGGGTAGACCAAGTCACAAATGAGAGCAATAGAAAGAAAAAACCTTTAGCACAAATCAACTTTTGAATATGATATTCTTCACTTTCTTAATTGGAACTTATAGGGTACTGTGTTGATGGTCATGGAATCACATATTCGTTCTAGAAAACTGATTATTATTAAAATTTATTAAGTTAAAAACTTCACAACAATCTACTTACCATCTTTACCCCAATGATCAGAATTCATTCCCCAGTCTGAGAAGGAGCCACTAGCACTATCAGAAATAAGGGAGTTTGGGTACGATGGGGCATGAACCAGAGTTGCTGCTCCTGTATTGCCACCACGCTCCAGTCGAAGCCACAAACAAATTGAGAAGCCATGCACCCACATACTCCAACCTGAGTCTGTATTTATGGGTAAGGCAATGGCACAAGTTGACCATGCTGATGTCAAACCTGTACATGCAAAAATGACACTATAAGACACTTTGACAGCTAACATGAATTTATTGATAAAATATCTCTGTTGAAGATAATACATACTTAAGAAGTAACAATAATCATTATTAAGTAACAAAACCCTAAGGAAAATAATAGTTTCATACATCATTAGATTTCAAAGCTCAAACATAAACCTTAAATATACGTTGAAATATAAGAAAGGAAAGAAATATTTTAAACTATCATTACATATTTTCATAATGTTGTTAATTTAATAACAATAACTGAACATTTTCTCAAACCTTAAAACTAGTCAAAGTTCAAGATTCAAGTTCCAACTAAGTACAAAGGACAACCAAGGAAAATCAGATGATACAATAATGCCAAGAATTATCCTCAAGGCTTGACACAAGTCCAGACCAAAAATATCAATGAATTGTAATAAGAGTTCAATTTACAAGAAATCAGGAAGTTCCCCAAACAAACTCAATTTCTAATGCAATAGAGATCGATTAAATCACTGTATTAAGGACGATTCATTGAAAACCAATCAAGTACTTTACATAAAATTGACATCAGTTAAGATAATAGATTCTCAATTTTCAGCTCAAGCCAGAATAATTTAGCATAAGAAATTAATATGCACATCCTATTTTTCATACTCCAATATATTCTTATCTTTGAGGCAGTGGCAGCTTGTGAATTTTTGTCCAAGAGGCTCCCACCTACCAGGGATGGGGGTTATGAAAAAAAAAATTAGAAGTTCAAGGTTAAAAATTACTTGTTTTGTCATTAGACTGCAAAATGTTGAAGAAATTCATTCATAATTTTCAATAACTTATATACTGTAACATTTATAGGAGATTCTTCATTTATCACTTTTTATAATACGTAGATAGGACTACATACGTTTTTGTGAGGAGGGGAGATTGATATATAGGGGAATAGAGCTGGTTATGTTAGAGTCTCAGCATAATATAATGGCTAAAACTGTAATGAAAAACATAAGTCTTACTAAATAATTGCAGGTATTGTAAATTTAACAGCTTGGACAGAGAAGAAAAATAGCAATCAAATTTTAAATGCTTGTAATATAATGGCATGACTTAGGTTTTTGACAACACAAAAAATGTATTATGTGATTAAAGGATATTAGAGCTGACTTAAAAAAACTTTTCAGACAAGGAATTGGTTGAAATTACTCCAGACACTTGAGAGTTATGGTCAGATACATACATAAAGCATTTCAATCCCCATTTCACCCTCTTAGGGACAGAGTTTCATAAAATCCTTTCTTAGCAGATGTCTACATCCCAAAAGGAATCTACCTCCCAAATTTAAGGTTTGTAGGCTTTGTAGTTTCTGAGATTTCGTGATTAGTCAGATAGTATGTGAGTGGTATTTCGCTTTTATATATAGAGATTAACCATTAAAAACATATTTTCGATCAAAATTCCTTTACGTAAATAAGTATAACAGTCATTTGATGGATTAAAAATATCTTAATTAACACCCGTAAGTATGTTAATGACACTACCACAGGAAAACAAATATTTTCAACATGTGCTACAGTAGGTAATCAACCATTTGTCAGGCTTGGAACTTTGGGCAGTAAACAGTACTAAGTCAAACACAAAATAATATCAAGCTGAAAGATCTTGAAAATCCGGTAAGATAAAACAAAAGGTACAGAGCATTAACAAGTACATAATCTGTGAATGTAATTTTTAACTTTCAAGATGGACCAAAATAAATTTGACAAATATGCAATCAAATGCAACCATGAAATGTTCATAATGATGGATTAAAGTTTCATTAAGGAAACAAAATTTTAAATCCTGATCTAGAGAAAAAAAATTCTTGAACTTGCCAGCTTCAGTATGCTTTAAATGTAATGAAGAGGTCAAAGCTCCAGCAGTATCCTCCCCAATAGGATTACTTGGAGTTGAAGTTGGAGAATGAGGAGCTGAATTCTGGGTCTCTTGTATCCCGAATGAACTAGATTTAATTTTTGTACTATCTTTGGGTACAGGTACTTCCGGAGTATTCGATGACCCTTTATTTTCCACAGGGAAGCACAAGATATAATTAGGTTGAGGTTTGCTTGATGTTACAAGAGAAGTAAGAGGGGTAAGTAATGCCTCCTATATAAACAAAAAAAGAGTTTAGTTTATAACATCACATAACATCATTAAAACAAAAATTAAAACCTGCTTATAGGAGATTCCCAATTAAAGTAGATAATATCCCAAGAATGAATGCATGAAAATAATGCATTTATTTCTGTGATACAAGATACCTATTCATATGAAATTCCCACTTATCAAGAACCAAACATATTTCCCCACAATAAATTCAAACCCCCTCATAAGAGACAACCAATTCTATGAATATTTCAATGGCTACTCCACGTGTGTCAACATTGTTGTCAACCATCAGCACTGCAGAGCCTTGCAAGGGTTAGGTCTGGAACGCTGTTTATATGGTGAAAGCTGTGATCAAGCACTTGTTTACTTTCATTTAAGGGGGTAACCATTGCATTTGCATTGAATAATTTCCCCCAAAACAAGCATTTGCTTGAGTGGGCATCTATCTTTTTTTTCAGAACAACAAACTTAATTTTATCTAATTTTTGTTAAAATGTAATTCTTATTTTTTGAAAGAAATAGGACAATTATGAGGGAAAGTTCCTCCTTTGGGTCAAGATTACATATAACTAGAGACACCGAGAAGTATGAACATAGTGGGCTGTTAAGGAAAGCTTACATATACCAGTTTTCATGATAAGCAAGGTTATGACGGAAGATACAATTAATTTCAAAATCCAACCCATCTCTGAACGTAGCAGAATGAGCTTTTGGAAACTCAGCAAATCTGGATAATTGGGCTCTGGTATGTTTTAATACGATTGAAATACGTATAGGAATTGCAACCCTCCTAATTCAATACAAATAAACACAGTTATGTTTAACTTGAAAACCCATTTCTCACTTAAAAGAATTACCACATGTAAGAGACAAATTTTCTTTACCCTCAGTATCTCTTATAAAGGGGTTTCACTGTATCATTTATTTTAAATGGTACTTGAGAAACAATAAGCAGATGAAGAACACAACTAAATAATTTTAAAAAGTTTAAATAAAAAAATACTATGGTCATTATGTCAAGAAGATATAATTAAATAAATAATGACTTTACAAGTGGTGAGACTCAGGCTGAGGTCTGCTCTTCGGCCTAACCACTTTGAAAATATTTACGATATCATTTCAAAATTAGGCTCAATGGGAGGGTACATACTACATTCATTACTGGGAAAACAAGCTAGGGACATCCTGGTATTAAACCTTGTGCAATTGAGGCAAACCCAGCAAATACCCCAATATACTTTCATGACTAAATACCATAATATCTCAAGTTGCATGTTCTCTCAACCTTGTACCGAAAAAATGTTTTCACATGTTCCTTACCAAAGGAGGATTTTCTGCTTTAAAAAAATTCAGGTAAATAGAGAGTTCTTGAGGACTAATACTGTACCGAGCCAATAGCATCACCAATTCAAGAATTGCATTTTGTAGCTCTGAAATACAAAAATTACTAATTAATAACATTAATTATGTTTTTAAAATGTAATTCAAGAATGTCAATGTTTTACAATCACAAATACCTGCATAACTAGGATTCTGAACTTTGAAGAAAGAACCAAATCCATCCAAAAAAATTTCTATGACATTATTCTTTGCCAGAATAATACAATTCTGAGCATTATCCCTGCACAATGCAACCATTCTCTGAATGCAATGCACTAAATTTTGTAAATGAGTACTTTCATCTGGCCATTTAGACCACACAGGACTATTTCCATTTATTTCAGTTAAAAAATCATCAGGGTCATTCACAGTTTCCCAGTATCTGAAAATTAAGAAAATATTTCAGTATCTACAACTTATAATTTGCTACAAATAGAAAAAATAAGGACATTGAGTAGATAATAGATCTCAAATTAACAGAACACAACTAAACAGAGATGAAGTGACAAGTGCACTGGTGACCTTAAATATAAGAAGATTAAGTCAGATCTGCTCTTAGCATTAACAAAAACTGTGGACCAAACCAGGTTCACTTTCACAGTCTCATTTTCTTGTTCAACAATTTATACACCTTATTCCTTCAGTTTTTGTAGAGGGAAGCTTAACTGACAGATCCTGCAACAACTACTTCTTTCTCTTCACTATTACCGCTCAGAAAGTATAAGTATAAAAAGACATTTTCCATCATTACGTAGTAAGATATCAAAGTTCCTTTAAGTTATTGGTAAACCAGCCTCTTTCTCGTGCATTGCTTCCTTTTCTCTTTTCTTCTAAAATTATATCCTGACACTGATATTTTGAGGCATATATGAATTCTTTGGATTCTTCAAGAAATCACAGACATGAAAGTAAAATGTATTTTTTCCAAATTTAACATTTTAGGAAAAATTACCTTTAAATACGTTTGCTGAAATGTTCAATACAGAGGGCAAGTTCTTTATGTTATTAGGATGGATTGAAGTTTTCGAATGACAATATTAATTTTTTTTTAAATCATGGCATAAAAAATCTATACATTATGAATGTGCCTTGGTTGTACACTATGAATATGATTCATTACACCTCATTGATTGAGACTAAAAATGAACAATATCCAATGAATTTTATTTCAACTCATACACTTTTAAACAATCGTAATTAGACCTGAAAAAAAAAATGAGAAAAACTTGATAACACAAAGAAATCACCAATTATGTGCCTTTCTTGTCAGACAAAAGAAGACAAATTTTGGTGTTAAGACAAATGCCACATTATGCTGTGAAACACTCGAAAGTTATAGTAAGTAAATCTTCTCTTTATACCATCCATTAAAATTTATTGGCAAATATTTTAACTACAAACCCAAAAACATTATTAACAGACTATCTCACATGTCCATATTTCAACTACTGGGATGTAGTGAGCAATAAAAATCACTCACTTATGCTTCAGATAATGCAGAACACTTGCACCCCAATTAAAAAATTTGAAAATAATCAGATTACCAACATAAAAATGATATGAAGGGTTTACCTATTGTTGAGGTGAATTAAGAAATCAATAGCAATAGTGCACAAGTGAGGCTGTACAATATTGTGATTCTTCCCATATTCTGACCATCCATAGCCAGAAACTCCCACAGGACTCCCAAGTGAACTGCAGTCTTCATGAACTGAACCAGCTGCAAACACTTGAAATCCACCATCAAGTAACTCTACATCTGCCTCATAGCCCTCATCAGCAGTAATGTATGTATCATCAAGTGAACTGCAATCATTACTAAGTTCATTAGTGTCCAATTCTTCCTCTGCATCAGAGAGGCTTTCATCCCAAGTAGTAGCTATAAAGAGTGGTGGAATCTGAAACCATTCAGATTATAGATTACTCTAGTACATTTTATACTAATACAGATTTGTAAGATTACATTACTCAATTAATTTTAATGTAATTCCTAAGGGGATAGTTTCATTAACTAGTTGTGATTTTGAAAAAAGGAAAGAAAGAAAAGAAGAAAACATTTTTTACAGCTTGAAACATTTTAAAAGTATACTTAATTGACATTCATTCAAAATAAAATCTTAGAATAATTAGACCAGGGATTATGGAGATAACTGTGTTACTGTGAATTGGCTCATCTACCATTAGGCAAACCGCATTTTTACATACTTGTAAGTTTCATAACTAAGAATAAAAAAAGGAACCGAGTCTGAAAATCATGCAGCACAATGACCTGTTCTATATTAGGAAGCTGCACTACCTAGCATATGCATTGCGTTTTAATTTAAATTTCACATTTTGAATACCGACAATGTTCCTATTATGGAATAGAGAACCCACTACTAACAAATAAAAATTATTTGTAATTTTTAAAGAATAAAACATCAACAAAATGACATTTTGAAGAGCTACTGCACTCAGAGAAAATGAGTAAACTAAATTTCATAGAAATTGGCAGAATAAAACAACTGGGACCTGGTTTAGAGTGGAATCCATTTAATAAGTTAAATAATAAATTTCATTTAATAGACTTTTAAGTTGATTTCAAATATTTTTAAGTACTGCAAAATTTACACACACATCATTTCTTTGATCTTTAACTTTAATATTTAGGCAAGCAAAATAAAATGCTTCAAATCATATGAAATTGTTAGAAAATACACTTCAACTAAACTGAAAATTATTAACAAAAACATCAATTTAAATTTGAATCAATTAATATTTTTAATACGAATGTGCAGAAGAATGACTCGATAAAACTTACTTTAGGTTTGCGATTTGGAGGCATAACTTGTTCTTGACAACATTCAGCAACAGCGCAACGTAACAGGACTTCACATAGTTGCCTCACATTTACATTACATGTAAGATCACTTCTCAGCAATACACTCCTGAGATTTGCAATAACAAGTTCACACGGCTCATTGGAGCATTCTGGAAGCACTTCTGTCAACAAGAATGATCCACATCTCACTGCAAAGCCACACATACACATAGTATTAAACTTAGCACACACTTCCCACTAACAGTTAGCAACTTCTCACTTGGAAACAGAGTCTACAGTTAACAATGATATCAGTAAGCACACAAAATCAAGTAAAAACCACTATCAATACAAAACAAGTAAACATAGAACCCTTCAGCAAATATTTAATACCCAGAGCAGAGGTCTGTTTCCAACACTTCTCAGTAACAACAATCATTCAGAAGCAAAACCAATCAACTAATTCTCTTTTCATTTTACAGTTAAAAACAAACAAATAAAGGAACCTATTGTCATTTTAATACAACAAACAAAGAATAGCAAAATTTAATAGCTTTTTTTCTGCTAACATAGCTATCAAAAACAAATATGACAATACAGGTAATACAACAAATAAATTTTAAATTTCAGAAATTTCTACACGAACAAATGGAACCAAAACAAAATCATATGGACAACTAAATATGCAAACCCTTCTAATCTCATTATACAAAGTCCTTCTTATCTCCCCAAATCATACGTCCAATGTAAACCAAAGACAAAATTCTAAGGAAACATTCATTTCCAGTACGGTAAACTGAGAAAGTGAATGGATATTCAGTTACAAGTCACAATAGGTTGTGTACTAATACTGAATTGACCCAATGAACTTTTAAAATAACTTATTCTGGGAACACCAATTCAGAAACATTAGAATTCAAGTTATTACAAGTTATACAAGTCAATACATTAGTATTCAGAAACCATTAGCTACTTGTGGTGACGGTGGTAGAGATACTCAAGGTGGAGAGGATGGTGAAAATACTAGTAGTAGTTGTTTAAGGTGTTTTAAGAGTTGTGTCTGCACCTTGGATGCAGACAGTGGAGATGAAACATCAAAGAAAACTTACAAAATTGTACACTAATATAAATTCAATCAAATACATTAACACTAACGTCAATATAACAAGAGATGAATGGCAAACAAAATATTTCAGGACTTCAACCATTTACATTTGTACAGACAAGATTGGGAGAGTAAAAAATTACTGAAAAAAACAGTTGGCAATTTGTCTAGCCAGAAACCAATGTAAAAAGCAATAGTCAATAAAACATACAAACCTAATCGATTCTTTAAAAGATGAGGGGCAGCTAAAGTTACAGTCAATGTAGCTTCAATCAACTTCATGTGCAGGTTGCTTTCAGAAGTTTGATTCATTATCTCATCTTTAAAACGTACTGTCAACAAAAACATTTAATGAGAAAAGGTTGCATGTAACATGAGGAAAATGTTTATTAAATAATGGTAAGGGTTGTAACAAAAAAGTTTAAACCAGAAATTGAAAAAAAACAAACTTCGTAACAATAGAATTAAATATTTTTGGGGACTTATTTGAAAGTTTCTTTTGGAATACCTAATACTTAGTTGTAATTGTGTTACGGATTACTTTACCTAATACAAATTGAAATTACCTAGTAATTACAAAAAGAAAACTAAGTGATAAATTCATTGTAAAAATTAAATATAAAATAGTTCTCGTAAAATAAACTATTTTTCTAAAATATAACAAAAGTATTCATTTAAACTGCATTTTTTATCATTATTATTTAACAGTATTTGTTAATAGTAATTACTTCATGGTTCTAAAGGTATTCCAGTTAGTTATTGCTATTATTATTGTTGTTATTATTATTGTTATTATTATCATCATCATCATAATCGCCAATTGAAAGAAAAGATTACATCATCAAGGTTATGGTAAATGAAACAGTTTTCTTCTTTACAGCTTCATTTGATATAGTTACAATTAAAAAATACTTTTCTCAACTGTAAAACTAAATCTACCATAATGTAATGAAACATCAGGAATTTTCAATGTCACAGAATTGTTTTTGAACTATTTCTCAGAAATTTGAGGAAACTTACACTAATATGAGATTATAACTAGTTTTGAGAAACTTACCTGACAAAAACTTTCCCAGGACCACATGATTTAGAGCAATAAAAAGTAAATTGCCTGCATCCTGTGCTAAAGGTTGTCGTTCTAGATGTGCACGAAAATTTGGACTATATACTACAAGATTGGCACAGGAACGCCAAAACACACAAAGTGTTGGAAGAAGTTGGCAATATGTATTATAATCCTCCTTAGTGAGTTCATGAACTTGACCTACATTTGAGTTAGTGGTGCAGGAACTGTTGTGATTTGTAGTTTCTTTCTCCTCTTTTAAACCATCAATGGCTCCAATATTGTCAGTTTCAACATTGCAATTTTCATTATTTACATTTTTATTGTCATCTATATTATCATGAATTAATGTATCCTCCTCCCGCGATGTAGAACCATTTTCCACACCTGTTGCTTTTGTTCTTTCTTTTTTAGAGAAAATAGAAATAAATCTTTGAGACGAAGCTTCAATGGCATTTTGTAGCATGTTCAAGGAAGGTAGGTTCTTAAGATCACAGATTTTTGATTCATTATCATTCTGCAACTTCAAGTTTGATTCTAACTTCCAAATTTCAACTATTGCAATCATTTCCAAAACTGAACAACATAACTTGGAAAATATAGGTAAAGATATCAGATCTAATATATGATTCAAACCGCCTTGTGTAATGAAATAATCAGCGAATGGAATGCTTCCCAATAAAGAAGAAAACATAGAGAGGCAAGATAAGACATTAAATTTCGAAACATCATCATCAGTCATTAAATACTGATTTTTGGCAGCGCAAAATGTGGGGTAAAAAATATGGAAGAGCAATTCTTGTTTAACACTAGGTGTACATCTTGGAGATACTTTCAGTAAATGAGATGTTATGTCATGGCAAAGTTTTATATCAGATGACAGTAACAGATCTTGAAATAACTCTAAACAACTCCATGGACTTTGGGAATAATTTACACTCAATACTGATGCAACTGATATTTTCTCAGAGTCACCAATTTTAGATGTTTTGTCTGAATTATAATCCTTTGTAATTCGACCTTTTAGGGTAGTCTCAAATGATTCTTCAAGTGAATTATCTGACCCAGGTGGATTCAAAGTTAACGTACTTCTGTAACATATAACACAAGACACCTTATCATTGCTTCCAATAGCCCCTAACTCTAAATAAATCGTTCTTTCTAATAATGCAAACACAAGATGTCGACAGCGACTTCCATTTTTCTTGATTATTTCCAGCAGAGGAGCAATTAAGGAACGGACAGGAAAACAACAACAAGTTCCACACATCATCATCACCTTAATAACTCTAGTTTCAATTTGCACATTATTTGAGCCCAGAAGCCTCACTAATACCANTGATAAATAAAACCATGTTTTGAGTAATTGGCCAGCTGTGCATTATAGTCTTGCGTGTTGTTGCCAATGCCGTATTCAGTCATCAGCTGTGGAGTCCTGCCTGGTAAAGCTACACCAGTCAGTGGAATTGCAACAACACTTGTGAATGAAATCCATCGCTGGTCGCTAATTGAAAACATGATTTTATTTATCACTTGCTGGAGGTTACGTAAATAGTTTTAAACGTTTGTATTAATTGTAATGTGATCATGGCATTCTTCTGACTGCAAGTGTATAAATTTAATTCCTTAATGTGTCTGGTCATTTCTAGCAGTGTTTTTGAAGAAAATTAATAACTCATTATTTGCATGTAGAAGCTTGACATTCATAAATGTTGTCACAAACACAACCTTGATCACTGGCTGAATAAGATTTATTTTTGTTACTCTTAATTCTTTAATAAAAAATGATAAAGTCAATGTATTGGCAAAAAACTGTAACAATGATGCTTTTTGAAACTTTTCAGGTAAAAAAAATTAATATTCATTCATAAAACCAAATTTTTCACTTATAAATATGCAAATAAAAATTACAAATCCAATGGTAGTAACTGTGTTTTATGCAATTTGTGTTGTACTCTCCACAGCTATTAGAAGTCTATGATAAAAAATCCGATAGTAGTATGTAGTACAGAGCCAGGGAATAGGGTTGGGGGAGGGGGTCCAACCTCAACAACAATTTTTTATAAATAATAAATTCAAATTAAGCAAACAATTTTCTTTGCAAACAATTTAATGAACAAATTTTGAATGCACAATTAAAATATCATGCAACGTTTTGATACCATTTGGTATCATCTTCAGTTGAACAATAACTAAAACATTACTAAATGGGGGAGCACTGTTCACATCATATACAGAATGGTGTAGGGCCGGGTTTTAGACACTCGGGGATGGCAAAGAATTTATACTACAGAGTGCAATGAAAAACAGAACTAACCAAACAATTGACCAACTGACCAAAGTCGAAAAAACAACAATATGAATGGTCAGTTAACACTAAAATTAATTCAAAACAAAATAATACATCCTACAGGAGAAAAATAAAAGCAATAACTATTGCGACGAATTTGAGGAATTAAATATAAAAAACTATTACAAGGTCTGCAATTGCAATTTATTGTATGAGTTATCTGTGAAATTTGATTTCTGGTGGAAGGTCTTGAAAACCATTGATAAGTTATCTAAATTCTCCCAATGTGGAAATTATCGTTTGCTTTTTAGAAATTTTATATTGCTATATTTTATTTACTGCAATTTTTTATACACGAGGGCTGTTTTTTTTCAACCTCCGATGGGCTATAAAAGAAAGACAAATTTATATAACATAATAATTTTATTACCAGAAGTACAGCAGGGTCTTACTTACTTTTCAACATAATTACCAAAACTATTGAGGTACTGGTCATATTGTGACACAAGATTCTCGATGCCTTCCTCAAAGAAGTTTGCTGCATGTGAGGAGAGATGTCTTGACAGCATCCTGAAGTTTGAGGTTGGAGCGAAGTGTCGTCTGTCCAGTCATGTTATCAATTGTTGTCCCCTGTTGCATAAAGTCCATCAACAACACTAATTTTTGGTCCCAAAAAACTGTAGCCATTGTTTTCCTGTTGCTCAGTGTCTGTTTAAAGTTCTTCAGCTTGCTTAGAGAATCTGTGTGCATACACTATTTTGGGACCAAAAAGGAGTGTTGCTGGTGGACTTTATGCAGCAGGGAAACAACAATTGAAGGCATGGCTGGGCGGACAACGCTTCACTTTCAACAACGAACTTCAGGATGCCGTCAAGACATATCTCTCCTCACATGCAGCAAACTTCTTTGAGGAAGGCATCGAGAATCTTGTGTCACAATATGACCAGTACCTCAATAGTTTTGGTAATTATGTTGAAAAGTAAGTAAGACCCTGCTGTACTTCTGGTAATAAAATTATTATGTTATATAAATTTGTCTTTCTTTTATAGCCCATCGGAGGTTGAAAAAAAACAGCCCTCGTGTATAAAAAATTGCAGTAAATAAAATATAGCAATATAAAATTTCTAAAAAGCAAACGATAATTTCCACATTGGGAGAATTTAGATAACTTATCAATGGTTTTCAAGACCTTCCACCAGAAATCAAATTTCACAGATAACTCATACAATAAATTGCAATTGCAGACCTTGTAATAGTTTTTTATATTTAATTCCTCAAATTCGTCGCAATAGTTATTGCTTTTATTTTTCTCCTGTAGGATGTATTATTTTGTTTTGAATTAATTTTAGTGTTAACTGACCATTCATATTGTTGTTTTTTCGACTTTGGTCAGTTGGTCAATTGTTTGGTTAGTTCTGTTTTTCATTGCACTCTGTAGTATAAATTCTTTGCCATCCCCGAGTGTCTAAAACCCGGCCCTACACCATTCTGTATATGATGTGAACAGTGCTCCCCCATTTAGTAATGTTTTAGTTATTGTTCAACTGAAGATGATACCAAATGGTATCAAAACGTTGCATGATATTTTAATTGTGCATTCAAAATTTGTTCATTAAATTGTTTGCAAAGAAAATTGTTTGCTTAATTTGAATTTATTATTTATAAAAAATTGTTGTTGAGGTTGGACCCCCTCCCCCAACCCTATTCCCTGGCTCTGTACTACATACTACTATCGGATTTTTTATCATAGACTTCTAATAGCTGTGGAGAGTACAACACAAATTGCATAAAACACAGTTACTACCATTGGATTTGTAATTTTTATTTGCATATTTATAAGTGAAAAATTTGGTTTTATGAATGAATATTAATTTTTTTTACCTGAAAAGTTTCAAAAAGCATCATTGTTACAGTTTTTTGCCAATACATTGACTTTATCATTTTTTATTAAAGAATTAAGAGTAACAAAAATAAATCTTATTCAGCCAGTGATCAAGGTTGTGTTTGTGACAACATTTATGAATGTCAAGCTTCTACATGCAAATAATGAGTTATTAATTTTCTTCAAAAACACTGCTAGAAATGACCAGACACATTAAGGAATTAAATTTATACACTTGCAGTCAGAAGAATGCCATGATCACATTACAATTAATACAAACGTTTAAAACTATTTACGTAACCTCCAGCAAGTGATAAATAAAATCATGTTTTCAATTAGCGACCAGCGATGGATTTCATTCACAAGTGTTGTTGCAATTCCACTGACTGGTGTAGCTTTACCAGGCAGGACTCCACAGCTGATGACTGAATACGGCATTGGCAACAACACGCAAGACTATAATGCACAGCTGGCCAATTACTCAAAACATGGTTTTATTTATCATTTGATGGAGGCTGAGCAAATACTTTTAAACATTTGCATTATAGTGTAACAGGCTCATGTCATTTTTCTGAGTATGACAGTACACATTTTATTCCTTAATAATGTGTCTCATTGTTTTAAGCAGTGTTTTTCAAATACATTAATAACTCATTATTTACATGAAGAAATTTAGTATTAATAAATGTTGTCACAAACACAACCTTAATCATTTGCTGAATAAGAATTATTTTTGTCACTCTGGATTTTTTAATAAAAAATAATAGTTTACATAATGGCAAAAGCCGTAAAAATATTACACTTTTTTAAACATTTCAGGTTTAAAAAAATTAATATCCAAATCTAATGGTGGTTACTGTATTTTTCTGCGATTTTTGTAGTATTCTCCACAGTCATTAGAAGTCAGGGGTCTATAATAAAAAATCTGATAGACAAACAAGTTTATTGGAAGGCAGTCAGGAGTACACAGGAGTACATTCAAAATTTTATTTTCATTCTAGTTAAATTAGTTTTCTTTCAGGAGTGAGTGCATGTGTGTTTTCTTTCTAGCGAACGAGCAGTTAGTTGGTTAATTTAGTCACTCCATTAACAAGTCAATGTCATAGTAAAAATTATTGTTGGACCTGACATAATTACAAGAACATGACTTGAGATATTAGAAGCAGTTAAGTAGTGAGGGGGCAGGGTGTTCTGGGGTATGAACACCCCTCAAATTAAAAAACAAAATATTTAACTTGTTTTTATAATTAATAACTTGAAAACAAGTAACACATTTTCAAAATATTTCCATATCCTCTGGAGTGTAGATGCCCCCTCAAAAAATTTCTGGCATCACTCTTGATTAGAAGAAATCAAGTTAACAAAAGGATGGTACAGAAAGAAACATGAGTAACAAAAGCCCACTGACACATAGGAGATGTATCTCACTTAAGGATACACACAAATATTTCAGAGAAGAAAATCTTCAAGAAGAAAATACATAAGATCTTAGCTAGAATATCTAGAAAAAAAGGGGGAAAAGAAGTGACCAATAAAGAGGGATTATTCATCATCAATTCTGTTTCCCAAAGCTGTTTCAATAGATGAACCCATATTACTTCAGAATTACAAAAAAACATGATGTACAAACTAACCTGCACGCCAAGACAATGAAGAACTGCTATACTCCTCCATCCTCGCCCATGGAGAAGGTAATTGCAGAGTGGAGTGAGATCCTCTCCATCCCCTGGTTGTGAACATATCTGGTGAACATCAGTCAATAGCTCACAACCAATTAAAGTTGCTACACCACTCACCAAACTGAAAATAAAACAAGAAAGGATGTACAAAATTTACTTCACAAGATAACATTCAAATAAGTAGTATTTCACATTCGTTGGGTCAAATTACATAAAAAAAGCAGATTGATTCATCAAGATATACTGTGTGTACGTTCATGACATATGTAAAGACAAACATGAGTAAGAATATCAAGTTATTAATAACAAATGACATGAATTTTAATATCCAAATAGTTTTTCCAAAAACACAAACTAAACAGTAATTTAAGTTTTATCCCAAGGTTAATCATGTGCTACAAAAGTTTTCATGAATTTTCTGACTACATATGAGAAAAAAAAGTAGATTGTGATTAAAATTTTGTTGTAGACTTACCAATTTACAAGAAACCTTAAAAAGAACTATACAAAATATTATGCCCTACTTCTACCTGCTACATTAATACTTTTTCCTACTAATAATTAAACAGTTCATACAACCAAGTAGTTGTCAAATATCTATTAACTTTGAAACTGTACATAATATATACAAAAAGAAAAAAAACAAATAGACCTTATTTCACAGATTTCAATCATACGAATAAGACAAATTAGGTATCATATTTAACATAGTTTCATGGAGGTTTATCACTTACCAAGACAATGTCATTATGATTTAATTTTATCAATGCAAGTAATCTAATTCCTTGTTCAATGCATGAATAAAGGTTATACAAAAATATTAATTTTCAAATTGGTAACAATTTTCAAGGTGTAAACTCAATCAACATGAGCTTCAATGTGAAACTTATTACACCATATAAATATAACAGTATGCTACAGTTATAATTATTGTACAATTAAAAGTACACACAAAATATAAATAACACCTACCAAAATGACAAGATTTCTTCAACAGTTTTCCCTTCATGAACCTGAGAGAGAAATTCTGCCAGGAAAATATCAAGCCAGGTTGATTTCTAAAGTATCGAGAAATGAAAAACCAATTTAACAGGTATTGTATGAATAATTTTATAACCTCAAATTATGTTATGTACCTCATAAGATGAATGTTCAGACTGGATAAACAAATCCCACAACTGTTGTATTCTACTCGGCGGAGTCATGATAAACGACTTATCATTACAACTTACGATTTACATCACAAACGGGTTAAATTATTATTACTCCTGCAACAGAAAAATCTCTTAATACCACACCAGAACGCTCTCATTACGTAAGTCTTGGAACGTCGCAGCGATTATATTATTTTTACAAGACTCGTTGTAAGGAAGGACAGATACTTTAATTTGTTTGGGTAAAGAATGAACGCAATGGCACAGAAATTAATTACCCAATGCGTTCATGAATTCCCAGATAAATGCAAAGGTATACTACTACTACAACGATATACTAACATGTATTTCATCAACTGTTTCATAAGCCCATCATATTATGAAAATAAAGGATCATGACAGTAGCATAATTAAAATCACTGCACTTTATTACGTCAACGGCGAATGACAGTCACACTTATCACACAGTCAACACGCACCCCACAGCATTTCATACCTAGTTTACTCCCAGCTGCTCCTTGCATCTGACATTACTCACGTAATCACGTTGGTCATCTTGAATCCCATTGGCTGTCGCACCGGCGCGACCTCTCAAGTAATGAGATGAATTCGTAAAATTTAGACGTCTTTCGGACGAACAGGAAACTTTTATATTCTCTAAGACGAGAATGAATGTTTCGGGCAACTCAGTTGTTATAAAATTCTTGTAATCCTTACACAATAACTGATAGCATGGAAAAGCACTTTTGCATGCGTCGATTTAACGGAGGTGCGAGGAGTACATTAAAGTCTCTAGCGAGGACGAGTGCCACAATTGGCCGCAACTCCAACAGAGTGAGCAAAAACAAGAAAAAATTTTAAAATAAAATCTTCGCCTGTCTATGTGTTTTAATAATGTCGTAATAAAATTATTTTATTTTATGATGAGATAACTTCATTCGGTTTCAGATATCTCAAGTACTTTAATTTTATACTTGATCACCTTTGATAAGTAGTAACGGGCATGGGGAGAACTATTTTCGACCATAATTTTTCTGGACAGAGCCTCAGATTAATAATCATTGGGCAGAACTACATAACAGTGCTTTTGCTTGCTAAGAGATTCTTTTTTTTTTGGTGGGGCTTTACGGCTCGTCATTAGAGCCCTAAAAACTTGTACAGGTAGGGAAAATGCAGTTACGCACTTGGGAAAGCCAACAGGACTCTCTCGGCGTGTGGGACTCGCCGAATGACTCAACCACACCCACTAAAAACCCTCCTGAATTACAACATACCAAAACATATCTCAAAACCAAAAATCAAAACATTGAGGACAAACAATGAGTGGGGGACAAAAAAAATTAGGAAATGAAAGATACCCTAGCCCTAATAGTATCTGGATTGAAAAGAACAAGAGGTGACCAAGGAAGGTCAGGAAAGGGAAAGGAAGGAGCCTAGCACAAGAAAGTCGAAGTAATGCCAGACTCAGCTCGGGGCCCCGTGTTTGCCAAACACGTACTTACTAGATGTAAGTCCCCTGGGGGGTCCAAGAGATTCACTGGATATATCATTGCTGCACGTCTGAACGGGGCGGTATCATAAAACATTATCGTGTGACAGCTGGATACTGAAGGGTTATTACTCAAGAATTTATTGAAGAGCGACTTATTCCTGTTCATGATGATAGTGCGCGAAGAGTCAACATTTGTAAAGACATGGCCAATGTTTGAATTGATCCTTCAGGAAAACGATGCAGCGATCCAGAGATATCCTGTCAGATTTCATCACATGATCAAATGCGGAAAATCCATTTTGATAATATTTTATTAGAATATTTATGTTTATGAAAATAGAGAAACAAATACACACTAAAAAAACAGTTTTGATAAATAGTAAAGTAAACGTAAAAAACATTTTTTGACACACGCTTTTAAAGAAAAAATAATGTATTAAAAAGTAAAAGAATAACTAATGTTTAGCAAAATGGAAAATCAAAGAAGTTTATAAAAAAACGAAAATAACGTTTTAAAAGCTTGATGCGACAAGCGTCATAATTACTAATACTACTTCAAAATTCCTGAAATAGAAACCTCAAGTTTTTAAAATTTTCTGTTTTTCTGTGTTTGATCAACTTTTCTCTGCATCTCGAATATTCTCTGCTCATATTATCTACGATTCTTTTTGGAATAATAAATAGATAACAGTACGTATTTTATTAAATAGTTTTATTATATTCGCCACCACCCTTGGGCCCTTGATCGGAATTGATGGGATGGTCCCTTGCTTGTTTCCGGAGAGTAACTTAGTTTATTATCCCCCACGTGGTCATACGCAGTTTGCAAATGCTTTTTTACAATAAAGTATATTTATATACTTTTTAGTTTTAGAATCTGTTTATTTATTTGTCAAATAGCAGAAACTCGACTATCCTACCATTTGCCACTAGAAAATTTCTTTGCCCACCTTCCACATTAATCTTCAGATTCTTTTTTCAGATGAAGCTGAAATTTTACAGATATGGTTTCTTTGTTTTGTGCATTTAAGAAAAATTGAAAGTCTTAAGCTCGCATTTTGTGCTCCACAATAGCATGCAAAATACTAAGCAGTCAGCCGTCCAGTCTCGGACGACAGAAAATGACGTCATTCCTGTTTACGCTGCAGTCTGGCATGAAAGATTTGGGAAATAGCACATGTTCTATTTTTCGTGCAGTTTTGCATGCAAAGTTGGAGTGTCAACCAATGAAAACCTTGAGTCTCGTCCCGTGACCGTGACAGTTAATGGTCCGTTCGAAATAGGTCTAGCAATGATGAATTATCGTTAGAGTAAACTAAATACAATTTATTTGAAACAAGTAATCGTGGATGATACAATTAATGTTGAAAGCTAGCACATCGGTGGACACCGACGATGAAAACAGTACTTTCCCTTTCCTAATTAATAAGCTTTCTTTATTAAATTTATTTATTATTATTATATTTATTAAAAGCAACTTAATTGAACAAACATTTATTCAGAAATGCAACAAAGTGTTATCAGTTAATATATTTGATTTATAATAGATTGCAAAACCGAACCTGGTGGTTTTTTTTTTTGTGGGGCTTTAGGGCTCGTCAACATCAAAGGTCATTAGAGCCCTGAACCTGGTGTTAATTATCTGACAAATTATACATTATTTTAAGTGATGCAGCTGGACAAACTTAAGGTTAGAGCAACAATCATTAAAACAAATTATTGGCGAAAAGAAGTAATCGATAAATGAAATCACTTTAAAGAATATCACAAATACATCTTATTTGACATTTTAGGTTATATTACAGCTCATCATGCAAGATACTTCGAACACTCCACTATTTGCCACTATCTAATAACACCAAACAACTTGACAATACAATGTTGTTATTCGTCCATTTATTTGCATTATTCTTTTAGTTAGTTTATCAGCGCTAGTTGCTCAATCTCTTCGATGGACAATCTCTGCATTAACCACGACCATTTTCCCGAATTGTCAATACACGCGGATCAGAACATCAAAACCTTCGTGGTAAAATGCATCGTGTGAAGCCAACACAGCAGGACAAGCATCACAGCTGTCTGAATCACAGACATCAAAGGACATTGGAAGCAAAAAAAGCATGCTAGAATGGAGTGCAAAATGTGTAGCGAGCTATTGGTAGTATTAGCATAGGTAGAATTAAATCACTAAAATATCTTAAATCGGCGTAGATAAAAGGAAAAACATGTACTTATTGTGATTTCAACTTGAAAAAATATACTTCACTGACCATTTAAATGAAATAATTGCAATTATAATTCATTGTATGACATATTGCGTCTTTTGGAGAAAACACCTATTTTCGAAAAAATACCAACTTTTAAATCACGAAAGCGGTGGACGTTTACTGTGATTTGTAGCAAATTTTCCGAAGTGTTTTTTACATCGCTTTTATTTATAGATCGTTGGTCATTTGATAATACTATTGAACTTTTTCTGAGGTGAGATGCATAAATCACGAAACAGTTGCGCTCGGCCGCCATGTTTGTACATGCTCTTATGCATTTCAAATGATCCAATCTAGTTCCTGAATATTGTTTGTACTACATTATTAAGTGATATATATAAATTAAATCATATTATTCCTCGTTATTATTCATAATGTTGTGTTTTAAAACGATTAGAATTCTATTAAAGAAAACAATTATACATCTCCGTGGTTGACTAATTTGGAGAGCTGGTCTCATCTTAAGCAACATTAAGCTGCCCCAAAAATGATGTATTCCGTCCCTAGGGGTGACCAGGGTTGTCTTCTCCCCACAGCGCTTTCTTTAAGATAGTCATCGGTGAACCAAGTTTGGTTGAAATTGCTCCAGGAATTCTAGATTTATGGTGGAATATACACGCATACATACAATCTACTAGGCAGTGGTACATGATGGTGTATCTGCTAGTAGGGTCTCCCATGCCAAACAGGTCCTACCTGAGAAGCCTGATTAATTGTGTCTTACAACGACCTGTCTAGATACCATACTCCCTCGCTTCTCCACCCATTACTCAGGTGCTCTCTCCTTCAGAGTTCGTGGGTAGCAACCACTGTGTCGTGAGCTGATTCAAGTATTCTTTGAACGTTCTTATGCTTGATTATCTCGCTTTACTTTCCTAAAGGTTTTTCTTGGCCATTTCTTGCTACCTTCGACCCCGATGTTATTAGATTTAGAGGGTTACGGCGTGTCTTTCTTGCTTCTTCCACCAACTTTACTCTTGAAACTCAAGATAAGGTGTAATGCAACGCGTGCTGAGGTGCAAATGGAGTAGGGGTTATTTGTATCGCAAATGAAGTCTCTGGGATACCTGGCGACCTCCCAGAGTAAGAAGCCTTACCTGATCACGCGGGACTCTGTCCAGGTGGACGTTGATTCCCTTGCTCTTTATGGGACGAAATATGGAGATTGAAAAAACAAAATATTCTAAGCAACGACGTTGAAAGTAATGCAGATTGCTCTGTGCCGTCATCTTGTGAGTGCAATGAAACGGTGGTGGATCATTTGGCTACTGTGACATCAAATGCAGCATGTGAAAAAAAGACGTTACAAGCTAGACAGAAAAAATTGCGAAGCTTTTGGAGTATATTAAGTCGTGAACGAACTTCCATAGCGAGACAAGGCAATTCGCGCATAAAATTTGTGATTGCTTTAACCAACTAGGGGACCTTGAGGAGCCATTCTCTCACCTGCGTATAGTTACTGTATAGGTTGAGAGACTGTCACTAACAAACGTTAGGTAAATGGATGTATTACAATTCCAGGAACAAGTAGGAACTGTTCCCGTGCTCAGGAACATCCAATTGGGTGATAGTATCTAGGAGTATGTAACCCCGACGTTTGCTTCCCCATTCGATGGACCATGCATTGAAGTCACCAGTACGAATAAACGAGATCCGTTATCTTGCATCATGCACCAATTGGTCCAAAGAAGCTTCATATTCCTTTTGGGAACCACTCGGTGGTGCGCATACTCTGAAGAAATCCACTTTTGCCCATGCATATCCATTCCGCGTCATTTCTTAGAATTTCCTGGAAGAATCTGCACAACTATAAGAGTCAGTTATCCATGATCGCAGTCCTTCTATGCCGTTGTACTGCTCACATATAATCGCAATGTCGATGTTCAAGTCTCACTCTGCCTGCATGAGTAGATCCTTAGCTGCTTCACGAAGATTGAGGTTTGATTGTATTAAGTTAATCGCTTTTGGGTTTTATATGCTTCTTGACGCGTGAGCATTTGAAACTTCCAGTGGCGTGGTCATTTATGTTCTTACAAAGTATACAGAATGGGGATTTAGTGCATCCTTCGGCGAAGTGCCCCTGTTACCCGCAGCTTTCCGACCTGTCAGGACCTTGGCAGTTTCTTCATATATGTCCATAACTCCAGTATTTGTGGCATCTGGTGCCCGAGGCTTTTTCGCGAAAGTGACGTATCACCCAGCCGATTCTTATTTTTCCACGTTGGATGGCTTTCCTTCCTAGATCAGCAAGGAGATTCACCACTGCTTTCTGAGTATCATCATATACCTTCCGTATTGAGCGGACAGATAAATTTTTGCCTTTGGTTCCTTCAAGTTGTTGTTCCAGAGGTAGACGTATCCTGTTAGTTAGTGAGCTCGTCAAGGTCTTTGAACTATATCAGGATTTCTTCCGTTTGCATTTTAACCTCTGCCATTTTTTCAAGCCCTTCAGGTACCATCGTTTGACATGTTAGAGTTTTACTGTCGACAGACTTTGCTAGTTGAAGCATTAGGTCTCCAGAAACTTTCTTCCTAATTTTGTCTACATTGGAGTCCAATTCCGCAAGTTCACGATCCTGCTTCAATGTGCGAAGAATTTCAGCGCATTAAGATCCTCCCTTCACCTCGAGCACAAATGCTTTTGGTTTCCGGCGTGTCTCTTTCGTGGACGTTCCTTCGTTTTCTTCTTCCAACACACAGTTTTCCATTCACTGTCCACTTGAGTATACACCGTGGGTCCATTCTCTGAAAAGACCAGTGACTCCACTTCCTTGATGGCTTCGTGTTCTGCTTCCCTAACTTCGTTTGGTTGTGAAATTGACACCTGCCGATAATATACAACTTGCTTTTTCCTCATAGGCTTCTGGACCTTTTTTGATCTCTCGAGACAGTGCGATGTTTGCATATGTTGTTCCCTAGACTCTGGAGAGAATGACCCGCTTATAGTCAGCGGCACCCATTCCTAGGATCGAAATGAAAACTATCCTATAATTTTGAGCTAATTTTGTACCACATTTAAAAATTTTGTGCTAGTTCGGAAAGCACCAAAACGCGTATCCTATGTGGGTACCCATGTCGAAATACTGGGAAACTGAAAAAAACAACATTATTTTACAATAAGTTAGGGTTCCTCTTTGACAGACTAGACAGATTCGTGTAACAATTCTTTCTATTAAAAAAATAGCTTTTCAATTTTAAAATGTAAGCAACCCGCATAACACTTCAATATTGAAATCATTACAAAACACGAAATAAAAACCTTATTTACTCCTAAAGTAAGTAAGTTACGCAATCAAAATTTCATTAAAATATTAATAATAAATTGTTCCAGTTTTTACCACATTTCAAATTTATTTCCGAAAGTTTAAGACCCTGAAACGAGTACTTCAAAGACAAGGCAAATATTGGTAAACTACACAATACGAGTATAAAACTCGAAACAAACATCATTTACTCATAAGTTAAAAACGCAACGCTTTCAATGATTTAATAAGTCATTACGCTTGCATTAACTTATACTGTCCCACAGCTTAGAATTTTATCAGAAAACACTAAAACAAGTCCCTCCAAACACGATAACTTAAAAAAATAGACTTAACATTCAATTTACACAATAATTTAAAAAAAACATTCTTCAGCTTTTAACATGATAATATTTTTGTACTATTGGATATCAGTATTGCACTTTTGAAGATAAAACACACTATCAAGGAAGTCTACCAATTATATTAGTTTATAATTTTGGGCCAAATCGTAACATAGTAAAACAAGCATTTTAAAACACGAACACTCAAAAACAATTTTACGTAAGTTTGACTCGCAAACCATGTTAGATAACGTTCTCGTTCGTTCGTACTGGTGACTTCAATGCATGGTTCAACGAATGGGGAAGCGTTTGACCTAACGTTCGTTAGTGACAGTCTCTCAACCCGTGTGACGTCTTGGAAGGTCAGCACGTCTGTATAGTTGGTACTCCCACTTTTTTATGAAATGAAATAAACTATTCTATAATTTTATGCTAATTATGTGCTAATTTCGTCCGCCAATGAATAGTTTTGTGCTCATTCGGAAACCACAAAAAATCGATAAGAAAATTGGGGGTGCTGGCAAAACTTTCACCTAGCACCCCAACCTACTAACAATGAAGTCTCCGGAAAAAACTTCTACGCTATAATTTTGTGCTAATTATGTGCTCATTGTTTGCTCAAAAAAATGTAATTAAGTGCTCGTTCGGCAAATAAAAAAAATCGATGACATAAGTGGCGGTGCTTAGCGAAACGTTCACCTAGCACCCCATGTATTAAGAAATAAGACTACGGAAAAAACATTTACGCAATAATTTTGTGCTAATTGTGTGCACAAAAAAGTAATTCTGTCCTTTTTCGAAAATATGGAAAAGTTCGGATCGGCACATGTGAACTTATCTATCGGCGCGGCGGAGGGTCATGTTGAGGTGATATAGTTGGTAGTCTGCAGAGTTGGACAAGGAATATGGAAACGCTTACAAACCGTCGTCGCCGTCTGTGTGGCCCTGCTACACTTAATATTATGAAATATACGAGTTTTTAAGTGTTGTTTGGATGCTAAAGGGGAAAAACACATTTTATTCACAGGAACTTCAAGAAATTCCATTCCATGAGCTTTCGTTGTCTTCAGTCGGAAGAAAGTTACATGAATCATTAATATTTGCGACAGACAGAATTATAAATATCTAACTTACCCATATAACTGGTATCCAGCAATATATCTTCGTGGATTTAACACAGTGGTGGCTCGCAATTCTGGCGCTTTCAGGCTGCACTTACTAATTACTAAAAGAAATTCAATGAATCCTGTTGAGATTAATTTAAATAGACTTAGCGAATAAAAGCTGATCTCAGATCTGTCTGGTTGTTCAAGGGTCTAATGGCAGGATACCAATTTGATTTTCAGAGTTTGCCTTCGTTTTTTTAGGGTAACATTCCTTCGAATACAGAATTTCTTACATTTCTGACGAACCAATGCTACGCTAAAATATTTACCTGTAAATTAATTTACACCATTTTGTTCATGTGGTTGGGTTCATACACTTGTGGTGTGAGGGAGGTCCTTTAATTATCTTCCTTTGTTATTTTTGAAACATTTGTCCAAATCTGTTGTAATTTTGCGCAGAATAGGGAATGGATTTTAAGATTTTATTTTCTCAAAGCGGTGAAAATCGTAATACAAAACAGACTTTCCCTTATGTTTTGTTCTTACTTACTCTTTCATATTGTTTTTCAGAAAGTTCATATTGTTTTTTGAGCATGAGTAACATTTGAACTATTGAATTTTGGTTTAACTATCAGAGGGATGAAGATGGATTTATTAAATCATTTTGTTTTTATTCTGGAAGGACCTCATTCTTTTATTTGTGAATATAATTTAAAAGACAAGAATTTGAGGTTTCTTTTGAATTTATATTTTCGTCATTTCTGTACATATTACACCGTTGTGACTGATCGATTGACTTGCTCATTCATCAACTCAGAGAATAAGTAATAGAGCCATGAACTCCTTGACGGGTTGTTGCTCTTCAGAATGAAGGCAAAAAATAAATTTTTCGAAATTTCCAAAAGGCGTGAATTGTTATGGAATTAGTATTTTCAAGTGGTGGTGGACGGATATCTTCTTATTTGGTTCTTCTTGGCACCGATTTATAATGCAGAAGATGGTATAATTAGCAACATACTGTTTACATTTTTAGGTACATTTATGTTCATAGGTTAACTTTTACTAAGGCGAAGGAAATATAAATATGGGGTTGCGAGTCTAGTGAAATAACTTGTATATTTCATAATAAAGTGTAGGAGGGCAATACGTAGATGGCGACGACGGTTTGTAAGCGTTCCCGTATTCCTTGTCCAACCCTGAAGACTACCTCCCATATCACCTCAGCCTGACCCTCCGCTGCGCCGGTAAATAAGGGTGTAAGTTAAACTGTACCTGGGTGCAAATGTGCCGACTCGAATTTTTCCAGCTTTCCTAAAAGGGACAGAATTATTTTTTTGCGCACACAATGAGCACATAATTAACTCAAAATTATTGCGTAAGTGTTTTTCCATAGTCTTATTTTTTAATAGGTGGGGGTGCTTGGTGAACGTTCCGTTAGCACCCCCCCCACACACTTTTGTAATCGATGTTTTTGTACTTTCCGAACGAGCACAGAATTTTTTCGCAAACAATGAGCACATAATTAACAAAAGATTACGGAAAAACATCTACGGTATAGTCTTTTTTTAGTAGGTGGGGGTGGTAGGTGGACGTTCCACCAGCACCCCCACTTTCGTTATAGATTTTTTTTGTGGTTTTTGTATGACACAAAATTATTCATTGGCGGACGAAATTAGCACATAATTAGCACAACATTATAGAATAGTTTATTTCATTTTATAACGAAGTGTGTGTGCCAAATACGCAGGCGTGAGGTCAGCAATCTTTATACTCAATGTAACCATCAGGCTATCATTTTTGAGTTTGCTGATTCCCGAGGACAGTGTCTAGCTCGCAAGGCACCGGGTAGCAGATGAAATTCAAGGTCCTTCAACAAGGAATCAGTTTTTTAATTTTTTGTTGCTTTGACTGAGAGTGGTGATACAGCATTTCTGGAAACAGTGACATCGCTGAACAATTAATGTCCCAGGTAACTCTCGCCTGCTATGCATCGATGACCGACCTACGAGGTGCAGTGAACTGGTGGAACAGTGAGATTCTGATCTCTGCGGAGGGTGCCACCGTACACGAAGACTAAAGCAGCAGAGAAGAGGATGCCCGATCTTCTCAAACAACATCACAATAAAGTTTACGCAACGCTCGAAAAGGCAATTAAAGGTAGTAAAAGGCATGCCTAGAAAGAGCAGTGTAATGAGGTTGATTCCGATCCTTGGAGCAAACCTTATCATGTCGTCATGAACAAGATAAAAAGGTTTCTATGTGACACCACCATCGTGTTCATTGTTACTTGCTCGGATTGTTGATGCTCTGTTATCATAACAGCTCAGCAACCATCTTAACCATCCTGAGGAGGAAGTACCACCCATTTCGGAGGAGGAACTTTTGATGGTCGCAACAATGTGGGAGATTTAAAAGCCCCGGGACAAGATGTAGAACCAAATGTTACGTTAAAAACATACAATCGAACAACATCAGGAGCCTTTTTAAAGGTTTACATCACTTGTCTTGGCAAAGGTCTTTCTCGGGTAGATGGAAAATGCAGAAGCTTCATATTCTCCCGTAAGGGAAGAGAATGCCAAACGACTCCTCATCTTACCGGCAAATATACTTATTGGATACGGTAGGTAAATGTATGTGAGATGATTATCTTCGACTGACAGGTAAGCTTCATGGATGGGCATCGGGGTTTCTCCGACAACCAGTTTGGCTCCCGAAAAGTCAGATCACTGTGGACGCCATCAGAACTCTAGAAAATCTGTTAACGCCAAACGGCTATTCATTCACGTGATCACCAATGGTCGGGCCATTGACTGCCATTCATTTCATATGACCACCAATAGCCGTTTGACGATAACAAATGGCCATTTTTACAAGGGAATAGTTGTAGATACTGCTAGCAGGGTAATCGCTGGAAAGCGATGGAGAAGGGGAGCGAAGAAGTATTGTACTGTCATCACCTTATATGTCATGAATACCTTAAACACTGCTAGATGGAGCAGCATCCTCGACGCATTGCTTCACATACGAGTCCTTGGGTACGTCAGGAAAATCCTCACTGATTACTTTCGTAATCGAGAGTTGTCAGGTCGGAAGACCATCAAAATCACAGACGGTATTTCACAGGGTTCTGTCCTTGGTCCTACACTGTGGAATATTATGTACGACGCTGTACTGAGGATTCCTCTACAGAAAGAGCGAAATGAGTCGGGTTCACCGATGATGTAGCCATGTTTACCACTGGAAAATACTTCGAAGAAAAGTCTTATATTTACGGGAATAATCATGAAATTCGGGCGGTGATTACAGAGTTTTGAAAGATATGCTTGCCGTTTGTTTTTGGAAGAAATTCTTATCCCTTGGGTTATCTATCTGTTGTATTTCTTTGTGTTAATTAATTTGCGTTTTACAGGAAAGCTAGTTTATATTTAAGATATTTCGTGAAAACTTCATTGAATCTATCGTTGGTGTTTTGGCAATTGTAAACATTATTCCAAGTTTTCTCACAAAATAATTTGTAAATACGGATAAATTTGTGTCATTAAACTGAACTTATTAGCATAAGAAACATAAAAAGCAGAACATTGTCACTTCTACTAATGTCTCATGCATGAAAAGAAAAGAAAACCTCACTATAGTTCTTAAATTTCATGAAATTTAATTTTTGCAATGACATAAATAATGACTAATACTAGTTCTGACCTTTGAAAAAACCGAAACTGGTTCTGGAAGAAAAATTCATCCAAACTAGTTCTGACCTTTGTAAAAACCAAAACTAGTTCTGGAAGAAACAACTGGTTTTGGTTATATTTTTTCTCAATGACCCAATTTAGATTTTGTGTGTAACATGTCCAACACATTAAGTATTAATGTGTGTTGTATATTTCTTTTATTGTACAGGAATTGATACACAACACTATTCATTCAATCACACAAAATGATGTGAATAAAATTGATAGTTTTTATAGAATCTTCAATTCAGTTGTTTACTGGAATGATCAATTTGATTTAAGGAGAGCCTCTAGTATACATCTGTAATGAATTGTTGCTAATTTTTTAATATTATATTTTATTTCTGGTCTTACTAAGGAGGTCTAATTTCCTGAAAGTACATCTCTGGTAACAAAACAATAATAATTAATAAGTTTTAAGTTGTAATTCATACTTCATTTCTTATTTATAAGAAAATGATTCAGTTAATTTTTGGAATCAAGACAACTATTTTATTGGAAGGTAAGAAACTTAAAAGTTTGTTATAATAATAAATTTTAATAATGAATTTATTGTCAAAAAACAGTACAGACTGCGTATGACCACGTGGAGGACAATAAACTAATTTACTCTCCGGAAGCAAGCAAGGGACCATCCCATCAATTCCGATCAAGCGCCCTAAGGCAGAGGCGGATTCAAAAATTTCAGCAAAAGCTCCTAGATAAGATAAAAAGTTAGCTGCGAGTTATAATACTAATAGAATGTCAACATGTATGTAATTTTACGCAAAAAATTACATGTACAAGTTATTATCGAACTATAGATTATTCTGAGTATAGTGTATAAAAATCATAAGAGTTGAAAAAAACCCACTAAATTCACGATTTATTGTTACAATAAACACGTTCCTAGACAAAGCCTAGAAACCTGTATAAGAAAACCGCCTCTACCCGAAGGAAAAACGGAGAAAAACCCGGGCCGGGATGGGGCTACAGAATTAATGTACACAACCGTGCCAAAGTTGAGTACACTTAAAACTAAATTAATATGAGCCATACGGCAACACAACCATGCAAGAAAATAGTTTTTGAATTTGTTATAAGTTATTTAAAAAGTGCTACAGCAATGGCGTGATAAAGTACAAGACGGATTTAACTTTTATTAAAATCAATAAATTCTTTTACAGTGTAGAAGCACTGGTGCAGGAGGTAGTTTTTAACCGCGGATTTGAAGATATTCAATTTCATAATGTCTTTTATATTCTTGGGCAGGGAATTATATAGAACGATTCCCGAATGATAAGGTCCTTTTTGGCAAAGAGTGGTTGACACTCTAGGGCGATGAATATTACTACTATTGCGTGTATAGTGTTCGTGAACGAGACTGTTTCGTATAAAGCAAGGGTGGCACTTCAGTAATTCGGTCTTAACAAACACGACTGTTTCATAAATATAAATGCAGGGAAGTGTTAAGATATTTAATTCCTTGAATAAAGGTTTACAAGAGTTTCGGGGGTGAGATTTACAAATTATCCGAACTATCCTCTTCTGAATTCTGAATGCTCTGACCTGAATTACCCCAGAAGGTGATGCCGTAACGTAAATGGGAGTACACGTTTGCAAAATATATATAGCAACTGCATTGTAATTTTGATATGTTAATTTCTTTTAATGTTTGTGAGCAAATAAGTCATTACAATATTGAATGATTTTGCAATATTTTGTTACAATTTTTAATGACTACATTGTAATTTTGATATATTAATTTCTTTTAATGTTTGTGAGCAAATAAGTTGTTACAATATTTAATGACATGTATGATTATTATTTTAAAATTCCTTGTTGAATATTATATTTGTAGATAATCATGTACATTGCAAGTCTGATTTTAAAACTTCAAAGTGAAGTATAAATTGGTCATTGAATGAAGGATTTGATGACACCATGGAAAACTTTCATTGAAGTACTTGATGTTTATCTTTATGCAACAGGGAGGGAGGATGGAAAGAACAATGGCAATATACAAAATAGATGCACAATATAAAGCAAAGATGAAATGAGGAAATATGATTGAGGTGATAGGATTGATAAAGATGAAGAAATTTATAAAGAAAAATATTCAGAAAAGTATTTAGATTTATTCAGTCTCAGAATGATTCTCACAGGTCTCATGGAAAAGATTTGCAAACATTTTCTTAAAATAAAAACATTTGAAAGGTACAGAAGAAATGTAGAATATAAATAAATATGGGAACAAAGAGTTACATCTGTTTTATAGGGTGCAGCTTATTTGGGAGATAACAGACAGTTGTTTCACCAATATCCCTGAATGGGTTTAATACAAATTCACCTATATGATGAAGGGTAATAATATAGAAAACTATGTGGTTCTAATACTCCATTTCTGACATATATTTCTAACATTATTTGTGCCTTACTTTATATACCCTTTGTCAATTATTATCACAATTCATCTTTATTTCCTCCATGTGTTAAAAATATAGTCCACAAATAGTCTTTAAAAAATTCTGTGGGTATAGCAAATACATATTTAGAAAAATTCAGAAAAAAATGTTCTCAATCTAAGAAATGAGAAAACCAGGAGAATAATTGTCTCTGTTTATAAGCTTTAATTTTCAGCCTATCATGTCAACTATTTAACTTATGAAGTAAAAAAAAAAATTATATAGCCTTCAAACAAAATTAGCTGCATAAATATTATCTCTTTAAAACATCATCAAAACTTGCACATGTACCATGAACTTGAGTTTAGCAACTAGCACATTCATTTTCATTCATTCTTCATTTCACTTATTCAAAAGTAAAAACTCTTACTTAATTCATATTTACAGTTGGTATGATCAGGGTCATAGCTCTCTCAATAAGATTCATAACAAATTATGTACAAACAATGAACACTAAGTACAAAGATAGGAATAATTCAGGTAATGCCTCTATAAATACTGTTAACAACGTTTTGAGTACTCTTTAAAGTTTAATCTCAAAACATTGAGTCCAGTGAAGTGGAACACTCACCAGAATGATTTGGTTCAGTTTTTGAGAAAATATGTATGTTACATATTCAAATTCTCTCTCTCTTGAATAAAATTAATAAACTTCATTTCATACTTTGTTTTGGTTCACTAACATTTGCTGTTTCTTTCACTGGAAATATAGTAAATACTGAGAGTTTTCGAGACTTTTCTGATGTCTGGAAGAGCCTAATGACAATGACCATTGCCAACATAACTATTACTGTAAAAAGTACAATTAATATTAAGAGATTTGTGATGGGGCTTGGTCTCATAGGAAACATATCAACATCTTGAGTACTCTTTGGACTACTATCATAAACTTGGTCTTGCCATGATGTCCAAGTTCCATTATGGTGAGCAGGATTTGCTCTTGGATCAGCAGGAACATTATTTGGAGGAACTGCAGAGTCTCTATACTTTTGAAGGCTTTCCTCTAAACTGAGGAGAACCAGAGGTCGTGAATTAGCTAGATTTGTTGTTTCACAAGGATCATCCCGGAGGTTGAAGAGGCAGGGTGATTCTTTAGGTCTACATTCCATTTTTATATCAGTGGGATGATTGATCTTGCAGTGAACTTGTGATTGTTTTCTGAGTGTGAAGATTGTTGAGTCTGTCAGAAGTTTAAGATGACTGAAAACTGTTTTACCTAAAGGAGAAATTGTATGAAATTAGGAAAGTGAACCAACCAATGATACTATGATAAGAAATAATTCCTCTTAGTTCAAAATTAACTCTAGCAATTTTTAATAACTTCTAATATTAGTTCATTTTCTTAAATAGTAGTAAAGAGTATAAAACATTCTAGATTACTAAAACAAATTAATTTCATAAAAAGATTTCAATGAAAATTCATGGAAATTCACACTAGAAGAAGTATTCATGCAGTTCCCTTTAAGATCAGTTTGGTGTGATGGTCTTCAAAAGATAATGATAATTATTAGTTATGCATATTTGTGATATAATGTGTTTACCATTTAGAGTTAGAAGTAAAAATTAAAGATTAAGACAAACTGTTGTTAAAAAAAGAAATTTTAAAAGTGAAAGTAATATTTAAAGCAAACACTTACCATAAGAAATATTTATGTTTTCCATGTCTTTCTGTTTATTCTCCAATTTTTCTTTCAGTTGGAGTTTTGTAAGAAGGCCTGCTATTACAATGCCTGCTTTGGATCGAAGAACATTTTCTGGTTGATAGAAAGGGATAGCAGGGTTATCATGTCCTGATTCACCATACCAATTTTCCCATAAACCAGTTGTTGTTCCTGATGGAAAAAAAAATTCTTAGAAAAAAATCTTACCCAAAATTAGCTTTTATTTGTGTTTCCTGTGTCACTTTATTCTCAAGTAATGGGTTTATACCTGTTATATATTTCCAGTCACCACGAGTGAGTGCTGCATAATTATACTTGTCATCAATATTATGCAATACTTCTGTGCGAGGAGATGTTTTATTTTCAGAGAGAGAAGCCCACATATCTATTCCATCTATATTCCCTAAATCTCCAACATCCATACCTGGAAAAAATTGAATTTGTAGAGTTAATACCATGTAAATGAAACTGCTATTAGCTTTTGGATTTCTCAACCTTGAGACTAATATTATAAAGATGGTACTAATATTGTAAAGACACTGTTCAAATTTTTACTTTATAATATTTTTAAATTAAACAAAGTTATAAATGAATAGAACTGATAATAATAATTTTGAGAATTGCAACAAATTATCAGGTTAGATTATAGCTTTTCATCAAGGAATTGTCTTGTCGTATTATGAGGAAGACCCAGAAGATAATTTCTTCCTCAAATATTACAAATGTTATTGACACTGTTCAAAAGGAGGAAAATTTTCATTTTTTATCTACATTCACTATAATAATGGTTTAAGCAACTGTAAAGAGAAGTAATATATAAACTTGTGCAATAATTTCCCTCATCTCAATTTCAACTGCCAATAAAGGAGGCATGAGTTCCCAATTCGTTATCTAGCAAGGAAAATACTTAATTAAAATGAAGTTCAAGTGAGTGAAATAGAATTAGTCAATTCAATTTTTCTCTTTAACAAGACTGTTTTTAAGGTATTGAAAAACTCTATTTGCAGTTGAAATAACTTAAGTTTTGCTAAATAACTGAGAGAAGAAACTTACCAGCAGCAGAGTAAAGTGTTGGTAACCAGTCAATCATGTGCATCATTTGATTAGAGACTTGCTGAGGTTGTTTAATCAAAGGACTCCAAATGGCTGCTACACCTCGAACACCACCTTCCCAAGGACTGTGCTTTTGCTAAAAATTGAAAAAGTATTGTTAAAATTAGTATAATAATTTTTGGATTGATAAAAAATTCTTAATAAAAAAAAGGTACACTTACCCCACGGAAAGGCCAGTTAGACCCTCTATTTGAATGTATTCCATAAGTTGGAGCTCCATTGTCTGACATGAAGATTACAATAGAGTTTTCTAGCATTCTTTTATTACGAAGAGCTTGCATTACTTCACCAACTGATCGGTCTAAGCGTGATACCATTGCTGCATAAACCCTTCGTTCTGGATCTTCTATGTGGCCAAATCGTGCTATTTCTTCATCTGGAGCTTGGAATGGATTATCATAATTACCGGTATGTGGTGCAAGATGAGAAAGATACAGAAACAAGGGACCTTGCTCAGCATCATGTCTATTGATGATGCTCACGGCTTCATCAGTAAAAAGATCAGTAGAATATTTTCCAGCAGCACTATAATCAACACTCATATTTCTCCTCATGTCATAGCCCTTGTACGGGTCAACCTAGATAGAAATATTGTTTATTTTGTTAGTTGTCAAGATTTTTTAAAAGTTTATTTTTCACTTTTAATTATAATTTTTTAACACTACTCAGAAATTTTTGATAGGAAATATTGATATTTTGAAATCTATTTCAAATATTTGAATCTGATTAATTGGGGAATGTGGAGAAAATAGTTTAAGTCTTAGAAAAAAACTAATTTTTTTCATAGTCTGATTTCTTTAGCTTGTATCAAATAAAATCAACTTACTGTTGCTCTCATGCTGTGATCATAATAATCTTGATATCCATTCCAGTACCCAAAGTGAGAATCAAAACCTCTGAATGTGGGAGTGTATTCTTTTTGGAAAAATCCCAAATGCCATTTTCCAATTGCATGGGTAGCGTAACCAGCCTTTTTAAGGTGTTGAGGCATTATCTTCTCATTTAAAGGTAGACCCCATGGCTCAGGGGCAAGTATAACAAGGTGTTGCATGCCTATAGAATAATATATCAGGGTATCAGTAAAGGAAATAATGTGCTTGATATGTGTAATTCACTGGTGTGTATGTATGTGTGTGTATGTACGTATGTACATGTGTACGTGTATGTGTGTGTGCTCGTGCACGTGTGTACTGAAAATACGTATACTAAATTACTGATTCATGTAATTTACCTGTGTGTGTAGGATATTTTCCTGTCATAAAAGCAGCCCTAGAAGGTGTGCATAGAGCAGGGACATAGTGGTTGTTCATAATAACACCGTTATAAGCCAAGGCGTCAATGTTGGGTGTTGGGATCTGGTTTGATCCGTGGAAGCTCACGTCATTCCAGCCCTAAGAATAAATGATTGACATTGATAAGCAATAGAAATAAGAATATGAACCTCTTGTACCCTTTGAAAGGGAAGAAAAACTAATAAAGTAAAATTAAACTAAAACTGAACTATTAATATTCAAACTTGTTTCAAGGAGGCAATACAACCTTTTTATAAAGGACAATGAAATTTAATGATGTTTTACTGAAATGTAATTATAGAAAGTATAATAAACTTTAAGGCAACACAGTAATGGCATCTTTGTTAACCAAACATGCTCCTAGAATTCCAGAAATTAAAGAAAACTATTGACACCTATTTAAGCTCATTTTCAGTTAGGTGAAGATCTTTTGATTTGAAACAACCAACTGTGTATTCTTTAAAGTTCCCTTAATGCTACTTAATTTTCTAGCTGCAGTTACTTTAGAATAATATAACAATAAAATTTCAAAACTCTCATTAAACTTGCATTCCTCTGCATTTGATAAAGGTTACATTCCACTAACAAATTAAATAATATACAGTATGTTAATGGCATAAAATAATATTTAGATAAAAGCTTGTCTAAAAAAAGAAAGTGGACAAAATACTTTTTACTTTTAAATATTTTAATTTTAATTTTACAAGAAATTGAAATTGTGTAATAATTGAATTTAAAATTTGTACATTATAATACTATAAATTGTGATATATAGCAATTTCCCTTTACAATCGTGAATCCTTAGACAATATTGCTATGTGTGTATATACATACATATATAAAATTATATAAAATTGTAGCATTAAACAGCTAATTAATAGATGTTATGAAACTCACCAAATCATCAGCCAAAATGGTAATGATGTGCGGCCTCTGGTACGGTTGCATTTGAGACAAAGCCCCTACTACCAACCAGACTGCCAGCACCAACAAAGAAGAGGGACGAAACACTGCAAACATTGTGTGTTGCCTAGAAAGAAATAAAATGTATTTTTCTGTAGAGTGAACTATATTACTTGTGATTCATCAAACTAACTTCCCCAGAGAGAATTTGAACCCAAGATTTTTAAGCAATCTCCTACTAACTCACAGAATAGATTTAAGCAATATATTTGAAAAAAGAATAACTTAATGAAAAATATCAATCAGCATGATGATTCTAATCAAATTATCATGTATAATGAAGATCCATCTGAATCAAGGGAATCAAAAATAGTAATAATAATGCTCTTGAGAGATAGAATACCTTAGAATAGAAGGAACATTGGTTTTTGAGGATTATTAAAAATGCATGTGGTAACTGAAAACAGAACAGAAGTGTGGCAAGCACTTATTCACATAAATCAAATAGTACTTTCATTTCCCTTTTACTTTATAAAGAGTAAGGGCTCTAATAACCTTGATGTTGACAAGCCCTAAAGCCCCACAAAAAAACACACTTCATAGAGAAAAAATAAAAAACTTCACAAATTGTTTTGGTATTATTTATTTTTGAGAGCTAAAATTTATTTGAAAAGTATGTACTTCAATAATTAACTATATCTCTATATAAAGATGAGTGTCTTGGGTGGTGTGTGTATGTTTGAATGTCTTTTATACAAATCTACAGTTTTAATCTGAGCATGATGAAAATTTGCTTACTTGAGCTTCAAAACTCGGGGAAAAGCACTATCTGCTTGAGATTTCGAAAAAACACCCCCTTCCCAATTTTCATAACTTTTCGAATTTTTGCTTATTTAATATCAAAGTTTTAATTTTAATAATTGAATATAAGAAACAAGTTTAATCCGAGCATGATGAAAATTTGCACATATAATTTTCAAAACATTAAGAAGTGCACTATGTACTTGAGATTTAAAAAATTCGCCCCCATCACCCATTTTCATTACTTTTTCATTTTCGCTTTTTTCGGTTGTTTTTTGTTCGCGATAGCTTCGACGCTACGGCACCTTGCGCTTTTGGTTAACAGGGGCGTAGCATTTTCCATTTGAACTTTTCTCGTGCGTCGCAAAGGATCGCGCTCGTCCTTCCATAAGCGTGGTCTGTTTAGGCCAAGTTGATGTCGCCAGTATCTATCGTGTGGAAAACAAATATTTTCTATCCAATTCATTCTCCCGGGCAACTCCAGGTTCATTCAGCTAGTTGTTTATAATAGTTTAACGTTTCTTTTCTTCGCATATCGAGTAATTATTTTTTCTGCATCAACACAGAGTAATTTTTTTTGTGAACGGAACTACAAAAACAAAATTTTGTAACGAGTTATTTTTATGAATTAATAAAGTAATCAGCCGTCAGGCCCGAAAAGTTTATTTCCGTAGATTGTCTTTGATCTCGTGAGCGCGACTTCGAGCTGTTTGAAGTATTAGATCGGCTACCCAACCATCGTTCCTGTACGTCGGGAAGCATACACACAGGAAAGAGTGACGACGAGAATGCCTAACATCTGAAGTTATTTTCCATCTATTAAGTCTGCGAAGACACAACAAAAATTAATAACCTGACTTAAACGACATTCTTTTCCTTGTTGAGATATTCAAAATGTTTAATTTGAAATCTCCAAGCGTCGATGAGTGTAATAGCAATCCATTTCACTTAATCATTAAGGATCTCGACTCTATGGTTGTGTAATGATATTTTACAGTAGATCTGGGAAAATTAATTTAAACAAGTCTCAAATTTGTTTAAACCATGACTTTCCTCAAAACTGATTTTTGTGTTGA
Source organism: Laupala kohalensis (assembly GCA_002313205.1). Taxonomy (NCBI): domain Eukaryota; kingdom Metazoa; phylum Arthropoda; class Insecta; order Orthoptera; family Trigonidiidae; genus Laupala; species Laupala kohalensis. The sequence continues at coordinate 180,439 of NNCF01132399.1, read as the reverse complement.
GGAAATTTAGTAGGAGTTGTTCATAATCGGACACTCTTATAAGGATTAAACACGTAAAAACGCGTTTTAAAATTCGTAAGTTAAGCTGGAAGCAAAAATATTGAGCATATTCCGTAGCACCTCGGGGGAGCAAAATTTTTGATAGGTGTCATTATGATAGTTCATCAAATAACTTGTGAAACTTTTTTATGGCACGAGGAAGTAAAATCACCAAGGAAAAAATAATTTATATTCATTTCAAATCACAGATTAGAATATTCGTTATTTAAACTTAATAATAAATTCCTGTCAAAGTCACTAAAAGTTTCTATCATAGAATTAGCAATTTTTGAGGCTATGTTACGTATAACTTATCATATTAGCACAAGTTGCAAGCTTATTTATGAAGCAAATGCAGAGGATATAAAATTTCAAAGTAATAAGGGGTTATTATTTATTTATTAGTTAACAAAGACTGAAAATCAATCAAATAAGTTTATGTTTAAGAAAATGTGTGAATTTAATATTAAAATTTTCTTGACATGATGTTGTCTTTTAGTAGTCTCAGTCTTGAGACATTGCTCTTCTATACAAATGGATCTTTGTTCGAAACGCATGTATATATTGCCAACACACGACGACGCCATGAAATGCAATGGGGATTATGCATGTATATATTTCCAACATACGATTACGCCATGAAATGCAAGAGCTATTATAAGTATAGTAGTCATTGAATCACCTCTTATCAATTTTATAAATGACGAGTCCGCCAGCCTTAAACCTCTTGAAGGAAGCCTCGAACATAACGAAAACTATTACTTCTTTTAAAAGAGTATTGTAAGATTTTCATGAACGTACTTTAATACAAGCAAGTGTGAACATTACACAATAAAAGATACAGTTACTTCTTAAGTATTTTTTACTACAAGTGTGCACTCACAGAGTTTAAAAATCTGTCTAATAAATCAACAGGTCTAAATTTTTCTGCCTCCAACTTCAACAAGCATGTAATGCCAAGCTCTTAACATTTTGCTGTATTACTGTATATTTCAAGTTAAAACTTCGTAGCTGGACTGAGCGATTCTTGTGGTTGTGCTCATTGCGGCCAGCGAATAAAATTTTTCATGGGCACGAATGAATATTTCTCACCAAATTCCATTGTTTACAAACAATCACCCGCGTAACACGACGCAAAACGAACTCTATCCGAAGACCGGCGCAGCGTCAAGATTCCGACAAGCAAAAAAGGAAGGGCTCATCCGCGGAGAAGTGGGTGCAAGTGGACTTACTGGCGAGGGTTGCGAACTTGAAGGCGACGACAGCAGATGGCGCGGAGTGTGGAGCGCGCCGCGCGCGGGTAACGTGTGATTATTAGTTCTTCTGCGACGGCGGCGGCGTTCAAGTCAACCCACACTTTCTACTTCACTGTGGCGTCCGCCATGTGCTCGCTCCACCTATATACTTGAGCCGCCGCCGTAACCCATCCCCGCCCCGCGTTGCGGGAGCCGGTTCGTGTGGAGTCCCCTCCTCTCTCCCCAATGCAGTTGCTACAAGGCGCGTCATGCTCGGGCACCCACCGATGAACCACCACGAGGTGCCGAACCGACTAACCGGTAACTTACCCTCACTAGCCGTCGCTATTTCCCATTCTTACGTCAAATATCCCTTAACCCTCCGCACTGAGTGCGGCACACAATTTTATTCCATGCTTTTGGGGTGATACTGGGAACTTGGTGTGCTGCTTCGGCTAATTACGCTTTGTTGACTATATCACCGCTACGTTGAGCCAAATAATCGAAAGTTTTCCTTCGTTATTAGTTGTGTATTGGCCTATGGAAAGCGAGTCGCGAGTACACTGTGCGCCGCACTGAGTGCAGCACGCGCCCATTCACGTTTGTATTTTTCACATCACTCCTTGCCATGTAAGTATTACTTACATATTCTTTCTCATATTAGGTTTGTAATGAATAAATTTACGCGTTGATATTTTGTGTTATTTGTATTTTTAAGTTTTGTACCCATAAAAATAATTATTTTTTATATTTTTTGAACTGCTTTATAATACAATGGACCAAATGACGACCAATTTTCTCTTTTCAGCTCAATTGAAAGTTGATTTCTGTTGCTAAATTAGGTAACTAAGTCCCAAATCAACTTGATGTAATGTAAATACAATGAAAAAGCCTGTACATGTAGTTTGTTCATATTGTTTTGAAACCACAACTATTCACCGTTCCCAACATTTGATGGTTTAATTTTTGTAAGTTTCACAGTCCGTTTTCAAAATTATTTCCTTATTCTGTGTCGTCTGATATTTTTATCATAATTACAATTCTGATGAAAGTTTCTTGAATGTACTCGTAATACACATAATGTTAGTTTCAGTTATTCAATCATTTATTATTATAAACCCTTATTTGCATTCAGGAAATCGGAATAAGATTCAATTCTACACTGGCCGCATTCAGTGCGGCACGCGCCTACTAACGAGATTGTAAGAGGCGCGCCCACCAGAGGGTTGAGGTAGTATGAGCGATCTGGAGACTGGTTTGTGTATCCTGAATTTGTATAAAATAGAAGGATAATACCTATCAATTCGTCTAATAAAATTTGGACCTTATATTAATATTTGAAAAAAGAAAAACATCTCGAAGTTGTACGGGTTCTCAACGATAAAATCTCTGTTGGTATAGTCTTTAAATAAATTCCCATATATGTTATAATTGAATCAATATAAAATAAACTATCGTACGCTTCACAAATTTAATTCACAATAGAACAGTACGATAGTTTCCTTGCCTTTCCGGACAAGTAAGTAAGTCATACAACGAAAACTCGCAAAACTTGAGAACTCTAGTCAACTATTATTTAGACTATCAACTAGAAACCATTATTTGAATAATTTTTTTCAATTCTACGGTATAATTAACGATTAACAGATTTTGATACACAGTAATTAATGAATTACCGTTAATATAAACAGAATAGATAACATAATTGAAAGTTTTGGTTATGTGCTTGACTAGTACCTGGCACGCATATTTTACCTTAATCAAGGATATGGGAGTAAGAGTTCCGAAGCAATAGGCGAGGGAAAAAAATACACAGTTCCAAAATTTAAGGAACTCGAGGAATAATCATTTCAATGCATATATATTTTAGTGGAATTAACAAGTAAAATTTTTGAAACAATTTTAAAGGAGGAACAGTACCAAAATGTTATAAGAAAAAGAAAATCATTGCTTACGTATGTTTGGTCAAACAAGAAATGTAAAAATTTCCAAATGTGTCCAATAGACAAACTTACAGGTATTAAAAGAAAATAATAATTTATCCTTGCCTATTATGAAGTGCTCACACACAAATCGAATCTTGTAATCGAGTTACTTCTTAGAACAATTGTAACAAGTACTTGTATACAAGACGTCATTTAATTGGCTTCCAAGACAATTCTTTAATATGGTGAGGAGAGACCGTGTTACTGTGTTTCTTCTCAAACCCTTCGGTAACGAGATATGTATCAATTTAACTTAAAACTATAAACCTTCCAACGTTCTCAAGAATAACTCAGTTCTTCCCGTACAAACATAAAATGCAGTTTACTTTTTGTATTAAATATTCAGTCTTATATTCTAAATATCTTTGATGTCATAATTTTCTTTTCATTTTTAGAAAATAATTCTTTCGCTTTCGTACTTAACATACTTATAGGAATACGACAATTGTTTTCTTATTCGTATATTACTTGTACACAATAATTGAATTTATTATATTAACTGGTATATTATACTCGAAAAAGGACAGCAGACTTGGTTAATTTTTATTCAGTGGGAATTAGGCATAAATCTTATACTCTAGGTGAACGAATAAACACGTACATATATAAAAGAGACTGATATGATTCCTGGCGCATGAGTGTATCTAATACTATTTCCCAGGAAAGACGACCTAGTCATTAATGATATTCATTGAATATAATTCCACCTTCATCAGATATAACCGGTCAGGTAAATGTTTTCCTCTTTCTGGCCTTCGAAAGAAGCTGTTAGAAATGATCTTTTATTTGTGAGGAAGAACCTAGGACTTCTACGGTGGCATAAAGAGTGAACTAGAATATTTCGAATAAGAATTTGATATTAATTATTATTGGCTTCATGGTATTTTTTTCAATCCGTATTCGAATATAATGACTGTTGTTGAGATCACTAGGGAGAGGGGTGGAGGAGGAGGGTGAGGAGGACAGGAACCTTCCCCTTGGTGACGTCCACGACTTGAATCGTTTCGTAAATACAATGAAATATTTTACATTGGGAACCAACAATCTTGGTGTCCAGTTATTATTTGTTGCTTATCGCGGCCGATAGACGACGAAACTGGCAAGAGTGTGAACCTCGATTTGGCTCCGAATCACGTACAAGATTATTGTGACATTATCGTGTCCAGGTGACACAAATGTACGTTATAGTGACACCCTTCATTGCTTTTCGTCAGCTGTAACCAGAAGTAAGAAAACTGGTAACATAAATTACAGAACTTTAGAAACAATAATACAAGTTTGCTGGTCAAATAAGCAAAAGATCATGACCCTTCTCCCCGACACAGACATTCCATATTTCCTCGACATCCCAGGGCTGGAATACTTCTTCCTGACATCCGGAAGCATTCAGCTGCGAATGCGAAGACTAGGCGTGGGCAGTGACTGAGATACAGGAGTGGGAGAGTGTGTCTGGCGTCTGGGTTTCTCCGCGCGACAAGTATGCGCGGAGGCTGCGAACGGTGTGGACTTCGGACTTCCCACGACATGGCTCACGCTCAGGATAACGAAGCACTCGCTCGGAAGTTAGATTATCGAAGTGAGCCCGTTTGGAGTGATTTGAATGATTCTAATTATTTTATGATTCTACTTGACGTCTGGAGGAAATGGTGACGGAACTTCATAATTTTCATTAATTATTCATTGAGACTACCAGATGAAAATAGTGCGGAATTTGAATTTTCTGTATTAATAAAATATTTGTCAAAAGCCCTTCGGCAATTAAAAATCTCCAATATTGTCACGTATGCAAAAACTTCCGGATTATACTCAACGTTCAGTTATTTAACATTGTATTATAATACAAAACATGTGTTTTTGAAATATAAAAACTTGAAGTGATATTGATTCATTGTATTTTAAATTTGATAAAAGCTCGTGATTTAAAAAAATGAAATCATGTACTTTTTATTACCGAGTTGATTTTGCTATCTCTTTTGTGAATGAAGTTTCCATTGTTCTAGACCAATTTTAATATATTTAGGCACTGAAAATAAAATTCAAATGCACAGAGAAAATACTGGATTTGGAAAAATTATAGAATGTAATTCTACGAAGAAAGAATGGAAGCTATACAAATAATTTTGTAACCTAACAACAATTTCATTTTGATTAATTTAGGTCTAAGATGTGTATATGCAGAGTACTGAGAATGGTAAACATTAAATTTATCTTTTTTTACTGCGTTGTTTATTTCATAGAAAAATACTAAGTTCTCACCTCAGTTTCAAATGAGTGTTGAATGTTGTTTAAATAGCATTACTTGTCACTGAATGTTTCAATAGTGTGTATTGTATTCAAAGGCATAACATGTTCTAAGATTGATGTTTTTTCTGTATATTGTTCTGTAACTGGTATTTATTGTCTGTTTACAAGTGTCATACGTGCTAAATTTTTTCAAGAAGACTCATTTACAGAAATTTATATGGTTTATATTCAGTGATATGAATGAGGTTGGATAAATAATGGAGTATCAGGTAAAATAGTAATTGTTATTTCTGTGAATATTTCTAGCACGAACAAAATATATTTGGGGTTTTATTTCATGAGAGGTAAAAAAGTTAAATGCGAGCACGGGAAGATGAATGTCACCCATTATTCGTTATTTGCATAAATGAGTCATTCTCTGAAAGACTTGCAAGGTTATTCAGTTTCTAAAAGAAGCAGCTGTCAAAGACTGAGAGGCGTCAACCATTCGAAATGCCCGCCGAGTCATGTGTGTTTCATCGTTAGTCAATGTCAAAGTCAGTCGCAATGAATCATTGTCGTGCGGGCGAAATATTTCGTTCAGGGATATAGCAACACTAAAACTTCTATATTCAGGTAATCATTTACTGGAGTAGGATAGTTCGAAAGGACTATTAATTAATCATATACAGTGCTTTCCTTGTGCTGGTACACATACCGGTTAATTTCTTATAAACTAAATTTTGGTAAAACGTCGGATTATAGTTCAAAAGTGTGTCCCCAGGTCATCACTTGATGTTCGAATAATGGCGTCGGGAGGTATCGATAACTCTCATCCAGGGATATATCCTCCAATAAAATATTAATCCGGGTCATTAGCACTACTCTTTTGTCCGCTGGTACTTGGCACTTAACATTTTGGGAAATACCTTTGTGTGAATTTGTTGGTATTGAGTTAAATTTTATGGTATTTTATGAGTTCCAGTTCTAGCTAATCAACTGCAACCAGTTACCAATTATGAAACTCAAGAAACTGTTCCCTGTGACTCCAGTATTCTACATTTGGGATGTGTGGACCAGTTGACTCTTTTCGAAAAAAATAAAGCACGGATCTTTTTTCCTGTTATATATCCGTACATATTCACGAAAGCAAGATTTCCATTTTAACTAGTGACGATGTAATTCTTGTTCTAGTTTTTTTATTGGTATTCAACGTAGATGTTATAATTGCTGGTCAAGAATATTTTTTTCATGAAACCAGTGCATAGGACAGAAAAATGAGAGCTTGCTTGGGGGTTTATTCCTCCTTTAATTATAAGTTTTTGATGAGTAAATTCAGTCTAAGCTCAGACATTTACTAAAATATTTATCTCAGGGACGAAAATTTGTGACTGATCAACAACAAATTGCTGGAATATTGCTCTCAGCTCCCAGAGACGTTTTAATAGACCCTAGTTGATTTTCCTGTACTATAAACTTGTTTGTCCAGGTCAAACAAGTTCATACTGACTCCGGCCGCGGAAGCCTACGTTTATATTTCCCTGTACTTGCTAACTTTCCTCCCTTTTTCCTAATCATTGTTTAACGAAAATTAATTATCAACAATTATTTATCCTACGGGGCTCTTCCCCTAGGTCGAAAAAAGAACAATATTTTTCCGGTGACAACATTTCAATTTATATTGATTTGGTAAATATTAGTCCCCTATTATTGGAGGTCCCCTTCCTATGGGCATCGTTTCTCGGGTCAAACTACATCCGCTATCACCTCCGTCTCATCGGTACTGCTCCCCCCTCCCATGTTAACACCGATTTGTTAGTCTTGTTCCGTTGTCCACATTGAACGAGCAACATTTTGTTCTTTGGAATAGCTCATGAATATGCTGTTTTATAAACTGTATCTTTTATTTATATTAGGGGCCCGGACGGAAATAGTGGTGAGGTCTTATTTCTCTTGCACTAAAACAATTGTTTGAAATTATTCTATCAGCAATTTCGGATCTGCTATTAATAACTCAACTAAAATATTAAAGTCCAATTAAAATTATTACATTTTTTTAAAATTTGAATCGTTACCGCATTTTTATTACATCATATTTCTATTATTTCAAAAGCAAGCGTTTGACTACGGTTTAAAATATTTTAATATTAAGACAAACAACAAAATATATCCACAAATTAGGTTGACTCATTATGACGCTAATAAACATTGTTCATATTTCGTTATTTAAATTAAATTTTGTCCGGGTTAAATGAATATTTTATCAATCATTTTCTTTGAATAATGATAATACACATTATTTAATCATTAGTATTTAGTACTTAACATCATAACTCCACGAGATGTACGTTTTAGAACTGAATCCTAAAGAATCTATTTTTTGTCGATTCTCGTCCCGGTTCTGGAACCGATATTTTCAATTGTAGTGGAATAAACACAGTCCCTGTTATTGATTCGATCCGTGTAATAATAACTATCATAATGATCATTTGAATATTTACTCATTCATCGGCTGAAGGAAGAGAAAAAGGAAATATTTGGCTAGGTTCTGCAGATAGTATTACTCAATCCCAATGGGTCACGGACGGTCCAAAACCTGGCACGGAGGATAAGCACAAATCGAGAGCTGCGGTGCTTCTCTTACGTCGCTGAGACGTCACACACCGTCGCTACGTCAAAAGCGTCGATGGCTGCGCGTCAGCATCACGGCGCGAGAGCGGCGCCGCACCTCAGAGAAAGTTGATCTCGCGCAAATTCCCTGCCCGTCCCGCGTCACTCGCATGGGAAGCGAAAACGTTGCCCTCTGCCCAGCCTCCGGCACATGTTCGCTCCGCAGCACACTAGAACCCCTCGGGGGATCCCGAAAATTTGCTATACCGCCCTCGGCATTGCTATGTATATGCGTCGCTGGAAATATCTAAAAAATATTGTTATAAATTATATTTTTCCCAATTGTTTATTTGTTCGCAATGGAATTATCTCCAGCGGATTATTATTAAATGAGCATTAGAAACATGTACTAGTTTCAAGAGCGTAGCTAGATTTTTAGATTTTAGGGGTGCGGCCTATTTGGGGGCAAGGAAGATACACCATCTCATCTACGCAGTAAGTGCGCTGAAACAAGACATAGACCACTTTCAACGATTCGATCTCATGGAAATCGCCAGATATTCTTCAGTCGGCCTTTATAGCGACAGTAATTTTACAAAATGCTGAAGAAGCGGCGATATTGCCTCCCACTATTTTCAATTAGGTATTAAGAATTAGTAAAGTGCATGTTACATTCGCATGTGAATTTATTGACAAAATGTATGATTTCCTCCTGAACAAGTTGATTGGCACCATTCTATTTTATGTTTTTTTACGTTTATTTTGATTTTTCGAGTTTACAGGGGAGCACGTGTTCTTTCCTGCACCCCTCCCCTGACTACGTCAATGACTGGTTTGTTCTGAACTTTAGTATATACTGTAGGTAAATACATGCAGCTTTACTGACGTGATTTTTTTAATGTACAACTATTCGTTGTAAAGAACCATTGATGAATGTAAGAGAAAATATAAATCTAATATAAAAAAATCTCTGGTTGGATCCCTTGGATCCACTCTGGAGAAGGCGTGTGCGGAATTTCCGATCTCTACAACTTTAGCGCATGGTTTTTCACTCCACGACGGTCACTTAAATACGATTAAATATAAAACTTTTAAACATCTAAAAATCGCTGGGAAAAATATAATTTATAACAATATTTTTTAGGTCCTTTTGGAACTTTTCTGTATAACACGTACTAAATTTTGGAGCTCTTGGCCTACTCGCCTTTGCCCTAGCAACAGAAAAGGAGACACACCTAGGCACAGACACCCAAACTCTGTGTTTTCTTTTATATAATACTTCTCGTAATTAAAATATGAATTTGTGGCTTCGAATATTCCTTAAATTCTTCTATAATTTTTCGCACTTTCAGTGCAATGTGCTCAGTAATCGTATATTGATTGTTATTTTCGATCTCTTCGTACAGAAATTCCAAGGACTTCATCAAATTATTTTGGGGAATACATCCTAGAAAAGAAATCAATGGAATTAAATTAATATTATAAACCCTGATATCACTAAATAGTCAATTTCCAAATTTCCGGGAAATGTCTCTACGTGGCTGAGGAGGGCTGGATGCTGAAACGGTTCGGTCCAATTTGCGAGTGACTTTTTAATGATTTACCTCGTGTGATTGGACCTTATGCGAAGGGTTACTTGTTTGACGATGACTTTGCAGTTTGTGTTAATAATAAAACTGCGCTAAATTCATACAATAATGCAGGTAAAGTAACACTCATGGTGGAGGACTGGGGTAATGCTAACTTTGTACTTTGTATAAATTTATATACTTTGTATATTTATATACTTTGTATAAATTTATATACTTTGTATAAATGTAGACAAAATACAAGATCTTACGATTTCAATCAGAATTAGAAACACTCGATCAGAAGCTGTTAATTTTCTTGACTTTAACTTATTTATTTTGTAATGTCTTGTATATATATAAGAAAATTACAATATCTTCACTGAACATTGTATGAGCCATGACTACAATACAAGGGAAAAACACAACATAATGACATAGTACTGCAGCTATGCCAAGACACAAAAGAGCTTTATCTTTATATCCATTAAGTTTTTTAAAATCCTACCAATTAAAATTAGAAGACGGACTATAGGTATATACAAAAGAAGAATTCAACAATTTGTCCTTGACAACCCCTTTGTATGTTATAAGTGAATTTTATGATCAAGTAGTCAATCTCATGTGAAATTGTGATTGTCAAGAACAGAGCGTTTCAAAATGAATATTGGTGTTTTAAGGCCATGTAGCAAGGGCGTATCCAGCTCAAAACCTAGGGTGGGGTAGATTTCTGAATTCAACCTATGCCAAAGAGAATTGAATGCCATACAACAATACACACTAGCATTAAAAACACCATTTATTTTAAAGAAAAAATTAAACAATAGTATGTGAGGTTTAGTTGCAAATTTTTCAACTACTTCTTTTATTAAATGTTTCATACGAAAAACTGTGTATCTGCCCTAACTCCTAAGGTGGGGCAACTGCCCCACCTTTCCCCATCCTGCATACCCCCTGTTATGTAGTATGTATTACATTTAACTTACAATTATAAATAATATAAATGAAAGAGCAGCTCAAACAGTTTTGGTTGGTATACCTGTGGGCATCGCATGCACTGTCTTCCGTTCGAAAGTGGTACTAGCAAAGATGGCGACTAGTGAACAGAAAGCTTTTTGTGTTTTACAGTTTGCAAGGACTGAATCTGTAGTTACAGTGCAACATACATTCCATATTAAGTTCCATTGTAATCCTCCAAGTGAGAATAACATCCATAGATGGTATCATAAGTTTGAAGACACCGTCTGTCCATGTAAAGAGTACTGGACGATCAAGAGCGAGTGACCAACATGTTGAACGAGTGAGTCTTTCACGTGTAACCCCAATAAATCGGTTTGGAAGGCTAATCGTGAATAAGCAGTTCCAGTGGCGTCTGTGCAGAGAGTTTTAAGGATACACAACTACGTCCTTATCGTTTGCAGTTGTTACAAGCTCTAAAACATTCAGACTACGGTTTGCGTGCCAATTTTGCAAATGAAATGTTGCTGCATGACGAAGATTTTCTGGATCGGGTCGTCATCAGTGATGAATCGACATTTCACCTAAGTGGAAACGTGAACACTCATAATGTACGCATCTGGGGGTTAGAAAACCCTCATGAGGTGGTGCAGTCGCAACGAGGGTCCCCAAAATTGAACGTTTTGTACCATATCCCGGTGGAAAGTTTATGGGCCTTTCTTTTTCGGTGAAGCAACAGTAACACAGTTTCTTATCATGATACGCTACAACTATGGCTCTTTCCTCAATTGGAAGAAGCTGAACCAGATAACTTTATTTGGCAGCCATATGGTGCGCCACCTCACTGGCATAACTCAGTGCGCGATTGGTTAAACGACGTTGTATTCAGCCGCTGGATTGACCGCCAGGGGTCGAATGACAGAGAATGTTTCGCAAGGACTCCACTTCACCCGATCTGTCGCCACGTATCTTTTACCTTTGGGGGTTCATAAAGGATCATGTGTATGTGCCTCTGCTACCAGCAGACCTATCCGACTTACGAAAAAGGATTGAAGCAGTTGTTGCGACAATTACTCCAGACACATTGATCAAGGTTTGGGAAGAACTCGCCTATCGACTGGATGTGTGCCGTGTGGCAAAAGGTGGTTACATTGAACACTTGTAGGAAAAACTGTTTGAGTTGCTCTTTTATTTGACATATTATTTAAAATTGTAAGTAAAATGTAATAAATATTACAAACCCCGATATTAATTTTGAAACACTCAGTATATGGTTGTTTAGAATTTTTGTTTATGTAGTGTGTGTGATGTTTTGTTTATGTGATGTGTTGTATATTCTATTTGTTTGATGTATCCGACGATTATAATGCTTCTGATGTCCTCAAAAGTTTTCTGCCATAAAGCCTCTTACCGGAAATCCTTTTGAAAATATATATTATTTAGTACGTTTAAGTTAAATGGAACACGGAAAAATAAGTTGGATAGCTCAGCCTAAAGTTAGCTGTGACAGCTCACGTGTTGGCTGCCTAGCGGACAGAACACCTTTAACTGCCATAGCTTACGCTGATGCTCACAAGTTTTCATCTGTTCGAGACCAATTTACTATCACTGCGGAAGCTAACGCTGATTTGTCTGAGAGGAAGAAAGTTACATCAATAGCTATAACTTGTGGGTTTTGCGCGCAACAACTCACTCCTGAAAAATCTGACATATCTACAAGAACAGTAGTTTGTTCCTCCTCGCCAATCTCGTTTGTAGTAGCCGCTAAATGACACTCGGCTGCGCTGCCTTCTATGCATTCGGTTCGATGACTCATCACTGTGCTGACACAGTCTGCACAATTGTTTTACGGAGTCAAATCGACCATGGCTTAATTGAACCAAATGATTCATTAGGACGACTAAACGACTCCATCCCGATGTCGCATCGTCCGAAACTTGAAACCGAGACGACGAACACATACTATGTTGTTTCGACGTCGAGCAACTGTACCCTGATGATATTTTGAATTTTTGTGGGTTAATGTTGCCCAATACCTAATTATTATTATTATTTTCGATCGTTCCCTTATAAGAGAGCGGTTGAACTTGAGTAGTCATGATGTTTTCTTCTTCCTTCATTCTTCCCAAATTCTATATACTAAATTTTATAGTGAGATACCGCTTTCGCAGTTGTAATATATACTAATTATACTTTCTGAGCAGAAAATTTAATGAAAAAAGTTGAAACCATTTTTGAAAAATTTTCCAAACTGTTTTCAAATTTCTTCATGAAAAAATCTGTACATCAAAGTTTTAAAAAATTAAGAGTGTTATTGACAACGAGCAGGAACTACGCTAAACACGAAATATGAATAAAATTGGCTCCCGTTTATCCAGAGTCGCTGAGCTCACGTGGACACACGGATATACATACGAACGGACGGGTGGATGGAAATATAGACAGACAGACAGACGGACGTGGTGCTAAAAGCCTTAACGTTTTACTGCGTTGATGAAACAGGCTGAAGTAACAAATTCGTAAAAATGAAATGTATGTTTACACATGCATAAGGTATTTTCGTGGAGATTTGAAAGATGTACCGAAAACTGAAGTCCCTTATACCGAGATTCCACTGCACCAGTATTTCAATTAGTTGCAAAACTCTTCGTTTTTTATGTCTTTACAGCTTTTGTTTCACGGTGTTGAGTGTGACGTATCTAGTCGTTTTTGTTTCGTTCAGAACACATTCGGAACTGCACCAAAATATAAGTGCTCGGTCCATGAAACGTACGATGCAAGCGGTAGTGGGGAATAATTCATCCGTGTCCATGTGTGACGTGTCAATGAGTTAAACTGCGTGTTTTCACCTAGAAGTGTGTTGAATGTGGAAGTCACGATAAGACCACACCTTAACTGGTACAAGGATACGATACAGTTCTGTGGTGGGGCTTATTAGAAGCAAGGTGTATGCAATAGTTTGTGTGCTCGGTCTGTGTTTGCACGTGAATACTGTTCCCAGTTTTATAGATTTTTTATTAAAATACTAAAATACTGAAGGAACTTTAGTCTACTAAAGAGGAACCACTTCAGATTATATAAGTGTACTAGCAGAGATGGGAATAATCCAACAATGTCGAAATTTTATTTCTAGCGAAATATATATTTTAGAAATATTCATGAGTAGCATTAGTTTGTTTTATATACGCCTGAATTAACAACTTAAATATGTTTACCTAATGAATGCATTAAAACATGTACATAAATACGTGGTACGTCAACATTTAGCTATCCAAAATTATTATTATTTTCCCCATCACATCAGGTGCTCATCACGTGGCCTTGGAATTAAGTGACACTCGCATAAGTTCCGAATGATCGTCTTTTTAGATGGGTCAATGGATAAAAATAATTGAAAACTAATATTGAAATATAAAAATATTAGAAATGCATCGAATACATAGTTTTAGGGTTGACAAAATGTTTCAACTACCAATCCAGACATGTTGAAGGCGAGATCACTGTTCTCTTAGAGCGGTAAGGGCGAAATATAAAAATAACAAAAAAGGACCGACATTAGGATCGAGTCCATGATCATTAAGATGAATAATCGTTTTTCCAATGACGTTTTGTACCCTCCAGACCACATGAGGTGCACGACGCCCCAATAGGTGGATTTTCGGAAGAGCGTGACACAAAAATTATCAAAAATGTCTGCTAAGAATGGATTTTACAAAAAATCACCCCTAAGGGTGTGAAATGGGAAATTGGTGTTTTCTAAAAAATAAAAAAAAATACATCAGTGAAAATAAGGGACTGAGGGTACACACCAATTCGAATATAACCTCCAACATTAATGGATAACATTTCCAATGAATACCAATAAAATAAAATTGAGAAACAATAAAATTGGAGACATATTACAGAATTCACGCAAGCAAAGCTGCGGGTACTCAGCTATTCTACATTCTAATGATCATTTTTTATACGAAAAGATATTCTAAATGGTGACAAGTTAAATTTGAAAAGAGTGCGCGTTAGTTCTGAGAATCGGCGACGTCGAACGATAACAAATGCATTGACATTTGAATCTCCGAACGAGCTGAAAGGGTTGCGCTGCAGGTTACCAAGGCGTGAAATCATTAGGTCTGGAAAGTACAATGAGAGTGAGAGGAAAATTGGAGTAGGAAATGGCTTTCGTGGGAGGTAGGAAGAAAGGCAAAGCTCTCTTCAGGCTTTGTCAACGACGAAGATAGAAGGAGACCTCCCGGTGAATTAGTCACGGAAGTCACTCGATAAAAGTGTGAGGACAGAGAAGGTTCTATCCGATCAGTTGTTAACTACGATAATTAGTTGTTGTACAATTTCAATGGCACGTAATCGCGTATGACTCACTTTCATATAGACTTTCATTAGTTATCGGAAAGATTCAAGTCACAAGTCGCGATCGTGGGTACATTTCATACGATACGTGGTTAAAAGAGACGGAACAGCTGTGAAGTAAAAGTAATTTTGCTAACACGGAGAACGGATGTAAGGCGGTGGGGAAGTGAAATACTACAAAACATGGATACGCGAATAGCCGATTTTCGATCTAAACAGAATCCAGAACGAGTGTGGCGAGCACAGCCATGGTGTGGAAGGCAGTTTTTGCGGAGAACCCTTTGGAGGAGTAGGTCAGACTCTGATTGTGGGTATTACGTCCGGAAAGGATGTATTTTATGAACTTGTAAATTCTAAACGTCGTTGTGATTTGTCGCTGGCTGGAGAATTTGTAAATAGACTGGCCCCGACAAAATGCTTTATGATAAAATTATGTAAATCTAAGAAGATAATGAAAGGATTGTCAAATTAATGTCTTACGAAAGAACTAATGTTTAATAATAGGAGGAACAATTTCAGTGGTGATTCTCACAGCTGGAAGTAAACCAGAAAACTTCACGTGCATTCTGTTACGTCCATATATAAAAAAAAACAAAAGAATAAACACTAAATAAAATGTAAAAATCATCTAACTAGAGTCAGAATTCTAGTGTAAGTTAATAATTTTGTTTGTTTGTAAATTTTATTTAAATGTTGAAATTTGTCAATAATGAAAGAGGAATTTCATTTCATTTTGTTTGTTTGTGAGGAGAAATGAAAAAAGTGCAATCCATATTTTTTTTTGTTTTAATAATTTTGGTGGTAAGAATTTTCATTGAGATGCCCAGTGTACTGGTGATACTCAGTTTTGAGTGATACTAGGAATTTTAATGTAATTGAGAAGAAGAAAGTATGTCAATAATTTACTGGATGTTAATTATTTTATTTTTGTGGAAGAAAGGGGACGAGATGTGTGGAAATTCAATTTGAATTTGTATATTTGACCCAACTGTGAATAAACATGTGGAAGTGCGCATTGAGAATCGAACCTACCTTTATTTTTTTATATTTTAAATCTATACATATCTGTGCTCTTCTTTCAGGAAGTATTTACAGTTGCTGGAATATATTTTTTTGTGTATTTATATTTAGTCTAGGATTGGGAGGATAAATAATTTTTTTCTTGAGAGAGGAGTAGTAGGGATCGTTAGAATATATGTAAAAGTGAAATACCACTGACTGACTGACTAAACACGAAATCTCAGAAACTACAAAGCTTACAAACTTGAAATTTGCAGATAGGTTCCTTTTAGGGAGTAGACATCCGCTAAGAAACGATTTTACGACAATCCATCCCTCAGGGGGAGTTGGAATATTTTATATATGCATCACACCATAACTCTAAAGTGCCTGGAGCAATTTCAACCAAACTTGACACACAGATGAGACTAAATGACAACAAGCACTATGGAGGTAAGACATCCCTTGCACCCCTAGAGTGGGAGTGAGAAGGGGAGGTCATGTAAAAATATTGGGAAATCCTATATTAGATTCGAAACCATAGTTTTCGGTGCCGTTGGGATGGATAATGACGTCCAAGATGCTTTCTAAGTTAACAATCGTCCACATTGCAGATAATATACCCCTAGCAACACTAGGGTGGGGGTCGGAATGAAGAACAGGCAAACAAAAAACGACAGATATTGGTAATGAATAAATTATTTTTGGGACCGCTGAAGTGAAATGATACCTTCATTGCTAGATAAATACACGATCACTCCCTATAAGGAATAAGCACACTTTGCGTTGGCGGTGAGAAGGTGTGAAATGTAAAAATGATCGAAAATGACTGATATTAGTGTTGAGATCGTAGTTCTCGGGGTCGCTTAAATTAGTAGTGACACTCTCAAAGACGTCGAAGTTCACAATCAGTTCGTATATACTCCAGAAACCCTAGGGAAGGGGATGCTATGAAAGAAATATCGAACATGACATAGCGGTAACGAGACCATAACTTTCGGCGTTGCTGAGTTGATAGTGAACCCAGCTCTCATATACAAACACACCACTAGCATCTCTTGGATGAGGGTAGAAATGGGTTTAGGGATAAAAATCATTGAAAACTAATATTGTAATATACGAAAAATAAAAATGCATCGCATACATAGTTTTAGGGTTGAGAAGATGCTTCAACAACCAATGCCGTTATGTGCAAGATGATATCACGTAGCAGTACTGTATTCTTAGAGCTGGGGACGGAAAGAGCGAGACGTAAAACTAACATAAAAAGACCGATACTAGGGTCGAGTCCATGGTTATTTTCTTTTTGAATTATGTCAGTGAAAGTAAGGAATTGAGGGTACACAACATTCATATAACCTCCAACAATAACGGAGTTCTCAGTGAATACCAATGAGGATATTCATTCTTGACGAATACCAATAAGGAAATGAGTGTAGTATATATACTTATTAAATTTACATTTCTTCTAGGAGACCTACGCCATGTGGGACAAGTCTGTGGCAAGTTTTGACAAGAATTCATCTCAATTTTGAAAACAATAAATCACTTTTAAGTTATATTGTTACTTGGCTCGCTGAATTTATGAAAATTCTTCTGAGAGTACAAATACTTTATTTCCAGCGGTCGGGAGGAGATATTGTACGAAAATGAGAAATGAAGAGATGTAGAGTAGCAAAATGGCCAACTCCTCTTTCTAGAAATATATTTTTAAATTGCATTAATATGCTAATTGTTTTTTCTCAAGTGGAAAAATGTAACTGATTTGATCCATTTGCTCGGTCATCTGGAGTAAATCAGAGTGGTGAAGTGGAGAAACGTTTTGTCATCCCACTCAAATTTACAATAAAATGTAGCTTTCTTTCACTTACATGAAAACATATTTTTATTGTTTTGTTTCCTTATATTTTGTTTTTTATAGCTCAATTTTTTACCAAATATTCCAAGGAGGAAAGTAATTATTTCCCACGCTATAAAATATACAAGATACTTCCAAATAGTGTTGTTTATTTGAATAAGTGAAGTCGACGTGATACAGAGATTTCTCATTGTCATAAATGATCACCCTGGAATAAAACTCGACGGAACTGGAAAGTCCACCATGATGACGCAAGATAATATTTCCATTTAGTATGTGATGGAACACGCTGTGCTCGGACGAACTACTAACTCGAATGAGTCACACAAAAGTCACTTCTCCAATCTTTATTAATGATTGTTGGAGTAGAAGCAAAAAAGGGTAAATACAGAAAGAGGTTGGAATAAGAATGAAGTACTTGGCTTCAGGTAATTTTCATGAGGAGAAAGACTATTGAAAAATATATTTCAGAAATAATTTGACCCGTATCACGCGGATGTTGCTTTTCTTAAAAACGTTGTGCAAAACAAACCCACAGTACACGAAATGAAAATAGTAAACGTATCATCTAGTGACGTAACTATCTAAGTCGGGACCCCTGGGCAAAATGTAGCTCAGGGCACCCTAGTGGCCGTAGTTTCAGTGTTTTAATATAGTTAAATTAAAAAATATATTTTATGAGTTTTTAGTGAAAAATACAACATATCTCAGTAACTATTAAGAAATTTAATTTAATAATATTAAAGTACCATATATTTTAAATTCAGTAATTGTACAAAAAATCCAATTACATGTTTATATTGTCATACGACGTACTTTTGTTGTGTCAAATATTTTGACTAACTGGTCTAATCTGCTTCTTAAATAATTTGTTACCGATTAATCTAATCTGCTTCTTAAATAATTTGCATACTCGAAGGATAAATCACTCAAACCACTTACTCTGTCTTGATTCATGGAACTTCTCAAGTGATTTTTGATGAGCTTCAGTTTCGAAAATGACCGTTCTGCAGTCACAACTGTGACTGGCATAGTTAAAATAGCATGACAACAGTACACACATGCGGAAAATGAACAAAGAGTAAAATTGAGCTTATGAAGAAGATTTGTTGATTAATTATGACTAGATTAAGTAATATGTTTTTTGATAATTAAAATTATTTTGTTTGATGAATAAATTTTCTTCAAGAACGGTTAGGAACCATAAAGAAGGCCCCTATTACTTCCAGAGGTAGGAGGTCCCATGAGACAGGGGGTCCCCGGGCAATGTCCGGGTGTACAGTGTGCTAGTTACGCCACTAGTATCATCACTTTGGTTTAAGTTTCAGACAATAATCTTTAATTTGATCTTCGGGATTCACCCTGACACTAAGCGGAGGGACTGGGACGTTAGGTATGTACCCTGTAAACTGGTTTCCGGATTCAAACTTGTTGTGAGGCGTAGAAGTTTTTATCTCTCGTGGTCCACGAGGAAAGATACGGGGAAAAAATTCGCGTATCATAGTATCACCAAAACCAGAATCATTCTCATCCATTTCCAAGAAAAACGTCACAAGTACGCCCAAATATTTAACATCACAAGTACTTCCAGGGACCCATTGGTTCACGTGATTCAGTGACTACGAAACGACCAAAAAGAAACGCACTTGCTCCTTTTCCTCCACAAAGTTTGCCTGTGATCTAACAGGTTTAAAATGTGATTCGGCGAAACACTTCATTGATTCATTATCCAGCAATAAACTAATCGCTTTCCAATTTCCTCCCAAACAAATCGTCGCCACGTACAATATTTCCAATGATTCCAAGAACTGAAAAAAGCAAAAAAATAAGCAAACCGAACATTCGATGGTCGATGAAACCTCTCAGTGTCCGATTCTTAATTGCACAGTTTCCTAGCATCCCCACCAATGGATTTCCCCACGTCGTAATACCGGACCTGGCACGCAATTCTCTCAAGCACTTGAGCTGCCTGACGAGCGAAGCCGCCGGACAGATTGCTACTAGGGAGTCCCCGTCGCTCGGTCGCGTCCACAATTGACGTCATACCTCACCTACTTGGCTCTGGCACTCGTTCCAGCATCCTGAGGTCAGCGCTCTAGCGTGGCTCGCCTCACCTTGCCGCTTTTCATCGAAGCGACCGGGGCGGTCAACGGCAGGGGAAGGCCGGTTTACTAGCGGCACTGTTGACGCACGTAGATGTTATTTGAGCATGGGCATCGTCATAATTTCTCCGTACGACGAGGGACCTGACCCACCGCAGGCAATAAATGATGAAGCTATTTGTGGATATGGAAAGCAGTTTCATGAATCAACAAATGCATCTCCTTAATGGGATTCAAATTACCTTCGGAATAACAACCAAGACTACAATTTGTTACAATGGAAAAGTTCATTTCCCCGATAAAATACTAAAATTAAGTTTCTTTATCTTCAGAAGTTATTTGACCAAAGAAATGCTTAGATATTTTTTATCAACTTCGGTTTGAAGAGATATTTCGGGTATTAGAAAAATCCAAGTAACTCCCTTCCCTCGGTTGAACGAATAAACATGAGAGAATGATTTTGTTGCACATATGAACTATTTTCGCTGACACATAATTTAATGATTAACCTAACTTTCAGTAAGGCGAGGGATTTCTGGATGATATGGATTTCTCTCTTCAAATCCCGCATAGCAGTGCTGGAGATAGAAACAAGCAATGCAGATACATTATTGGACCTGCAAGGTTAGCGAAAATGATTCTATGAATATTTACGGTACGAAGGATAAAGAAAAATAATGGTTTATCTTCGTTATTCCATTTAATAGAACAATCTCGTCATTGGAAACAACTCCATTCTTCTGAATTCATACTCCGAAAAAAGTAGAATGCTATAAATTAATTCTCAGGTTGTTTAAATTCCTGTTACTCTGAGTACAGTTTTGATACAAATTTAACTATTTCTTGTAATATTCCAAGTAATCTTTGATAGTATTCAGAAGATTTAGGAAGTGCCTCTTACGGAAATGCACTATGGAACTTCTAAAACTAACTCAGGGATCTTTCAATAATGATCTTGCTTCTCTTTTTTCATCTTCGTCTTCTTACCAGAGAGTAATTAAGAAGAAAAACGAGAAATCTACTAAATACAGATAATCCACAGAGGTTTTATGGTGTGCAAATAAATCACGGTAAAAAGTTTTCTCAATATTGTTGTCCCTGTTCTCGCAATATTTCTTCGTTGCAATTAAGTAAACTTTTAGTTAACATATTTTAAAACAGAAAAAAAGAAAAAGAATACGTTAAAGGATTGTGAAGTTAATGTTTAATCACAACTAGAAGAATTCGGAATGATGTTTTAGAATATATTTTACACTGTACTGTATATAGGTCTATTCGTTCAATACCACTGAGGGTCATAGAACCAACGGCGATGACTAGAAAACGTAAACCAAATGTTATTTCAAAGAGAGGAGGGGAGTGTCTTCCATAACGTTTTGCAAAACTCATCGAAGGTGGAAAGTCTAATCGGTAAAATAAAGTGGTCAGATAATTTATTTGTAACTTTTTCAGTATAATTATTTCAATGAAGTGATATACTATTATAATTTATTATTGTTATTTATAGTGTATTTCAAGTGTAGAAATTAATTCAAAGTTCAAAAATGAAGAACTAAGTATTTATGAGATAATACAAATTATGATTGTACGTTATTGATAATTTTTAAAAAACTAGTGGTTGGCAAATTATTGATGGAATTAGCAAATTAATATTGTCTCATTCCAAGGATTTGCCAAAGATATACACTGGACAACAGACGTGAATCCAATGCTTCTGGAAAGGAATGTGTTTGTGAGTGGGAGTATTGTTTAGGCCCGCGGAGGTCGCGGGGAAAATTCGGAGGAAAAAACAGCACGCCGTGTTGCTCCGTCACGAGTCGTCGACTAAGAAGGCCTTGATGAGATACAACGGCAGAAATGCAGAAAACGGCACCCGTGGGAACATAATGAGAGTGTATGCTATTTACTTGCAACTTTTGCGTCTATTTGCAGAGAGCCAGTAAAGATATGTTGAAAACTAAGTTGAATACCATCATCTTCTATTAATCTATTATTTCCGCACATGGTTCAGTTTCAGCATTCTTTTGATGTGACAAAATAAACTGCCGGAAACTTCACTCTTTCTTGAGGACATTTCGGGACTTTCGTTTTATAGATGGCAGATTATATAATAGAAGAATGTCATTTCTCAACATGAGGCTGGAATACTTTCCCTCCATCCAGGAAGCAATTTTGGTACATTTCACAATGGCGGAGGTTTGAGGATTTTGAAGTCGTTTCCATACCGACCACCATGTGTGATACAAGTGCAATCCGGTTCCCAATCATAATACTCTGTAGTAGGAAAAACATTCTCTTGTTTTTAATGGAACCTTTCGTAAGGAACGACTTATTCTTTCTCTCCACCGCTTATCGACTTACCGCAATGAGTTCTCAAACAAAGGAAAGATATGAGGGCGGTATTAATGTGTAACAGACATATGTGGTGATTTCCTGTTGCTATGTATTTTCGTGAAAATGTTGACGGAGGATTTGTAGTTCCCAGTTTGATCCCAATATTTTCTGACCGAAATTTTCCCCAACTTTTTTCAAAATCCTCCTTCCACCCCCCCTGAAGACATCCCAGACCCCATGTAGTGCTTGTATCTCCAGTGTTCAAGAAAAGTCATTAGGTACTTGAAGAGTGAATCAACAGCTATAAAATGGAAATGAGATTAATATAATCGGCGAGTTCCACAGGGCAATTTCGTGGTTTTCCAAGGGCGTACGCGGGCCTAAAATATAAAACATGATTACAATCCTATCTTAATGTTATAATGGAGCCCATACTTGCACCGGATTGTTAGGAATGAATTCATTCTTTTAAAAGTGTGCTCTGAGGAATGAGGTTGATGTTATATATTATTTTATTTGCTTTCTACCAGTGACTTTATTTAGTTATAGTTATCCTTTCTTTTACTTAATCATTTCAGCAGTGATTCACAAATTGTCAGCCATGGAGCCCAGCCATGAATACAATATAATAGAAATTTGGTTAACACTCAAGCTCTTGGAACAAAATATTTTTATATCTTCATTTCTTTACCTCTTCAGCTTCATATATACAGTTATACTATAATGTGAAAAGCAGTCTAAATAGAAAATAAAATCAATTTAAGATTTATCATAAATATTTGATATAACACTTATCTTAAAACTTCTGTTATCGAATGGTCAAACCATTTTGAAAGAAGATTGTATTCTACAAAATTGTAGACTTTAAGATTGCATTTTAAAGATCTTATTCGATGTAGTTATGCTTTAATATTCTTTACTATTTCTGAAACCGAATGGCAAGTAAAGGCGAATACACCCCGATAAACGAAGGTCAGAGTAGAAATAGGAATAATAAGAAAAGGATAATACGATAGCAAATGGCTGCAGACAAGAATAATAATCCCATTGAAAATATAAACCAAACGATTTAAAAGGTCAGTCAATATATATTCAACCTTGTAGAATTTACATTGTCGATGTAGAATAAACATTAATAACAAAATGCAAATTGTTACAGACTGTGTGAAAATGTGCTGCTGATACAAAAATGCAAGTTTTGTTTTAAAGGAAAGGTACAAAAAGATAACTAGAAACTTATTTTAAGGAATAGGAATCGAAATTGGAACTGAGGAATTTGTACAACACACGAAATCGAAAACTTTTGGAATCGGTACGTTGTAAACAAGTTACGTCCTCAGCAACCTAATACGTGCAATAAAATGCCCCTGTAAAAAGACCCCATTAAAATGAAAATAGATTTAAAAGAACTATAATGATATAAACGTTAACAATAATAATGCCTCATTTTAACTTTAAATGTCGCTTTCTTTGTGAACAAAACTACCAAAAACCGATTTTGTCCCTTTGTCCCCAGCAGACAACCTACAAGATTCTAGAATCGAGTAAACATTGAGAAGAATGATAGTTTCATCGCAAGAAATTATGCACTTCTGTAATATTATTTTCAGACTCTCATAGAAAAAAATTACAAGTGAAACATACTGGATTATTTTATGCCGTTCTGAAGACCCCAGAATATCACCGAGATTTGCGAGGTATTTTATGATATATAAATTTGCCACCATATAGAAGGAGCTTGCCCCGCTGTTACGAGTTTCACCTACAGCTGGAAGGAATAAGTTGTGTGGAAATGACAAAATACGTTTTGCTGAAGAAGAAAAAAGTATTCACCGTATTTAAATCATTTCAGGTGCGACTATTGTTGAATACATTAATTATTTGTCTCCTCGCATACGCATATAAATCGTCAATTTCATCTACAAGTTATGACCTGGTAGTGTGTACAACAGACGGGCGACCCGTGGTCTGGTGCCTAACGCATTCGGCTTCTACTTCCGGAGACGTCGGTTCAAACCGGGTTCAATCCAAGGTGGTGTTCGTAGTAGGTTTTCTCGGGGTTCTCCCGTTTCCCCTGCCTATCATTCCACCACAACATTCACCCCTGTGTCATTCATAATCACCACTTCAGGGAAGGTGCGGCAGGAAGGGCATCCGGCACCCTAGTATTCCCCACCCAAACCAAATGAAGCATCGCCGACCCCAAAAAACCCCATTCGCCGACCCCACATCAAGAAGAAGTGTGTTCAACAGATCGGCGATCTGACATTATCTTCAGAACTGTCCACGTCAATGCCAATATGTCAGAAACGACAGAATGTCCCCTCACTGACAAATTCGTACTCCTCACTGACGCGAAGAGACTTATTTGTTTTGAGTGAGGAAACAAGTAGTTAACAATAATAATGCCCTGTTTCCTTCGAACACTTTTACATTCATTTGAAAAAATTCAAATAATGCTTTCTCGTTATTAATGTCAACGGTAAAATAAAGGTGACATAATGTAACTTTTCATTGAATGTAACTTTTCAATGAAGATTTTCATATCTTATACGACAATTTTATTCGTACTTTCTGAATTGCGTCTTATTTTGACAATGCTCGAATCCACGCCTACCATGCCTTCTACATGCTCGCATCGCGATTCGACTCGTGAATCGTGAATCGCGAATCGTGAAGGTGTAAATGCGGAGAGTCATACGAATGTATTATATAAAATATCTTTACCCACGCATCAACTCACTTGATGCGTGGGTAAAGACATTTCATATAATAATACCTTTTCCTACGCAGGTTATAGACAGAGGCTAATTCAGGTATAGGCAATATAGGCAATTGCCTAGAGGCGCAAGATTTTTTGGGCGCCAAAAGAAAGTGATGGAAAAATTATAACATTTTGAAAAAATGTTCGTTCTTTAAATATGTGTTGCTTTTTTTAAGTTCTCTAAAATAAGATTTTCAACATTTTTGTTGGATCAGCAAAGATTTCCTACAAATTATAAGAGTTAACTAATTTATAAGTGTTTTAGGTAGGTTTATTTTTGTTTTAGATAGTTATATTGTTTATACTACTTTGTATCTTATAATAAATAAATAAAAATATATATTTATTACTTTGTTTACATATTATATAAATAATATATAAATTTGTAAAATATATGTATATAAAATCCGCTCTCAAATGGCACTAAATTTACTACTGCCTAGGGGCTCCAAACTTTTAAATCCGCCTCTGGTTATGGGTTATATACATATACATAATACTATACCGACAAAGTTCCTTAGCCTGAGAAGCGAAGGTAATTCGGTTTAGTCTTCAGGAGCAAGTTCATCCAGTTATTGCTTCCGCGTGACTCTCCCATCAACAGAATTTTGCTAACTCATCTAATTTGATGTCTTTTTATCTGTTGATCTGTACCTTCCTTGGGTTCTACGATAGAGTTCATTGACATTTTACGAGTTCTCAACCACAGCAGTAAAGATATTAAATAACATCTATTTTCCGAAAGAATGTTTTTCAGATCATGAGATAATTACTGATTTATTTAACTAACTAAATAAACCAAACGTAAAATGAGTTGTAATTTTCGAAGTATTCAACATTCTGCGAAAGCGTTCAGGGAATGAAATGACCATGATATTGCCTAAAGAGAGAACATTCCATCATAAATTAATTGATTCGTTTTCGTTCAGCTTATTAATGCAAGAACTAGCTGATTACCTGGCGTTGCTCGGGATTTTTCTTAGACTAATCTTCTTTTATTCCGGAAAAAATAAAATCTATCTGTATTGTAAGATCACAATACGTTTTCTCGCTGGTTTTTAAACACATGCACAACATACCATTTTTTCAAAATCATAATAATACAAATTTAAAACAAAACTTGACTGTATTCACTAAACCATCTCGTGGGAACCGCGCCGGTCGAATTTTCGCTTCCGAGGCATGACGCGGCTGCACCATTTCATTAAAATTTTTGTAAACTCTAAACTATTCGTCGAAATTTTACGATTTAAAGAAGTTTTTTATCTTTATTAAATGCACAAAACAAATAATCCATTAAATTTGATGATGTTTGATTTTTCCTATTTAAATTACTCTCTTAAATTGAAGTATTTTAACACGTGTATTCTTAATAACGTTCTATCCATAATTTAGGTTAATTTTTGTCGATATTTTTGTAGAACTCTTTGAGGCAAGCAAAATTGCCATTCATAGTTGTCACCCATCTCTACCGTTTAGGCAGCGCAAGCAAATATACGAGTAACTCTCTTTCTTCCCGATTTTATCGACATTTATTGTTAAAAATCATTTTTATCTTCCTTTTAACCCATTTAAAAATAAAAGTTAGCATATGTTCATCCTGGACATCTAAACAATTTCCTTGACAAATTTCATCACGATCAGTTCCGTGGTTTAGTCGTGATCATGTAGCAAACAGACATACTTTCGCGTTATGCATTTATTTGTTAGTATGGATGAGCTCGAATAAAAATCAACATTTAATTCAATCCTTCATAAATTCCTCGAATTGAAAAGGTATAAGTGTTCAATGGTACGTCATTCTTTACGTGAACGTAAAGTACGAGTTTGCTCAACTTTATGCGAAATTCTATCCTTACATTAATATACCTATCAAATATTTCATGTTATAGACAATAATTAGATACGCGACCACTAAATATTAGATTTAACTTAACGAATTAGCAATTCGCGACACCGTTATAGTGATTCAAGGACAGCGTATTGTTCTCAGGTAGAGGAATGCAGGTGTAGAATCGATACTAGGAATTTCTTTGGGTTGGGATTTCCCCCAACTGGGAACGACTCTTAAAAATGACAACATTTCTAATAAAATAAATTCCTCGCAATATGAATGTCAATATTAATCACATAAGAAATTATAAGAGGGCGAAAAGAAGAAGGTTGAACTGAAGTTTGTTTAAGTTGTTGACGTAATAGGATAATAATGAGTTGGGGAAATTCTCACGTGTTATTGGTTTACAGCGCAACCAAATCCTGACACATCTTCGCATTGATCCTTGAGTCAGCCTATAAAAATGAGGTCCCTTTGTGATAAGTTGTTCATTCTCCAAACGTAGGCACACATCAGTCTTAATGTCATAATTGGTTTTGTAAACATTCTTTTGTTTACAATATTTTGAGACAAATATGAATCGTAGACAAGAAAATCAGTCATTTTTCTGGTCAGAAATATTTTAGACAATCCTTTAATTTTTTTAGAGGAGATACTATTTCTCATTCCAGTAATACACAAATTAGGTGTATTTCAAGCCTATTTCGAGATACTTGTGGATAAATTGTGCAAAACATTTTGAATCTATGCTATCTTGTTGCTGATCATTATCACAAAGTATTAGTTGTTGGTATAATATTTTAATATAATATTATTCTATAATAATATAAATCATACGAAAAATATTTTAGTAATTCTTCCAGTACCTTCCTAAAATTCAATTGTTAACCGAAAAGCGACTTGTCTTTCCTAGAGCTATACACAGGGGGGGGGAAATATGACATTGATACATTTTATTCTATGTTGAAGTATGGATTACTAAATCATGTGGGCTAAATTTTCCAAATTAATTGTGATATTTTTGAACGCTGTGATGTTAAAATTTTCTTTCATCAGTTTCTGTTGTCCAGCGTGTCAAATTGTTCAGTAAAAATGACTTATATACAAAGTTTTTGTTGATATTGAGGTCCTTGAGATTTACTTATTTCCCTTTTGATCATAAAATATAGTTGATATAGTCCACTAAAGGATCTTGAAAGATTTTTTGAGGTTTCAATAGTTAGTGCCTTTAAATCAGACGGTAACTTTTTCATCCATATGATGTGATTTTGCTACTTTTTCGTTAGAACATTCGTTTGCTTTCATTCTGAAAGTGTTTTGTTATTTTATGCTCAAGGTACAATTACATGCTTTACGCAAAACGAAACTTCTGATTTTTCACTCTCTTGGAATTCATGCCTGTCTATGGATTCAAATATTCCGTATTCTCAAAATGGGGAGTAAAAATAAAGACTCTGCCTTGTCATCTACTAGTAAGGTAAATAAAAATAAAATTTTTAAAAAAGCATAAAAAATCGGAAAATTTGGAAACCTAGATTATCCAACTTTTGGAGAATGATTCATTTAGATTCCAGAGTAAAGTGCGAGAATCCACTTTTCTTTGTTTTTCAAGTAATGAGATACATTATGTTTCTAATGGTAAGGAAAATTAGAGCTCACGACTCATTATTGAAAACTTACATTACAAATAACAAAAATCCCATTGTTATTGACTCGTTATTGAAAACTTACATTACAAATAACATTAAAAAACATAGTTTCATATTTTGATATTTTGTAGGAGAAAAATGTGTGGTATGCGTACCACCAATTGTATTTGCCGCCGTCGCAGCAACGATCGGGGCAACCCAAGCTGTCCCGGCCAACGTCGTGCCGGGCGCGCTCAAGCAGAGCAAGCGAAGGAGGAGCCCCTCCTTTTCCACACAAAAGGCCTGCGCAGAGAACTCTCCGCGCATAGCCACCGCCACCGCCACCGCCGCCATCCGGCCAGCAGGTCGCCGCCACCACCACCTATAATATATAAGGGCGGCGGCCAGGCACCACAGATGAAGAGTGAAGCGGAGTGAGCAGAGATAGTTACGAGTTACCACGATCTACAACCTTATCAACGACAACAACCACGCTGCTATCGACTTTGGATCTCTCTCACTGGACACCGGAATACTGGACTGCTAGAACTCTTGGATAACGACACGGCTACGCTTTTGGTATTTTCTGTAGTCCGCTTGGCCCGGACAAAATTGTTCACTGTAACAGTTACTGCAATAAAACCAGTTGTTGAGTTTTAACTTGTTCTTGTTGATTCGTTCCCTGACGGGACACAACAAAATGTTACTAAATCGTGTAATAAAAATAATAAAGAACCTCTGTAAGTATGAATACAGTCAGAGAATACAATATATTATTTTCGATTTACTGACACAAATATAATATTTAAATATGTGTTTTTAAGAGTATTTAAATATAGATACTTTTAAAAACCAGAACAGACGACAGGATGCGCTACATTGATCCTGTCAGACAATATTTTTTTCTGTTATTCCTGTTAAAATACATCTTTCTCATCAATATACAGTAAATAGGCAGCGTGTAAGAATTGCGCTGTAAAGGAAAGTAGTGTTCAAGTTAAATGCAACCACACTATTTGCAGTTCTCTCTTCCATTTTGAAACTTCGTACCTTTAAAAGAAATACTGCAGTACATTTTCTGTCACAAGCATTCAAGAGCTTTTGTTGGATAAGACTGAAACTTAAAGGGACTTAAGCGGGCACTTAGCGGCATAAAAATGAATTTCTCATGGACAAATTATAATTTCCATATCATGGGAGAAAGTGGAAATATAAAATTAAACGGTGCCGTATTAATCACTTCGTGTATTCTCCAAATATCGTTCAATTTTTTGATACATTTAGTAATAATTTATGAAGATATAAGAAAAGATTTAATACTGAAGTTGCAATTTCCTTCTGGGAATATTTCCCATTAAGCTATCCACAACACCCACAGAATTCATTCACATGAGAAGATCCCACAAAACTATATGCAGCATGAGAGATTGTAGTTGCAATTGGTTGATTGTTGATCATGGAAAGAACTACGTTATATCCCTACGTGTGTTCGACTATATAGTACGAATGTACTTGGCGAGACGTTTGCAATACCCTTGACCACTCCGACCAGTACTCCCCACGTTGGCATTTCCAGGATTTATTGTTTTCAAATTAATAAAAAGCATTTTAAAAATTTATTTTTACCCAAATTAACCACATGACAGCTTACATTGGAAGCACAATAATTCGTGAAGTGGAGAGGAAGCTGAAAGTTTCACTCTCTCCGGCAGTGTCCTTAGAAACGTTCATTTGTAATACTGTTATTTTCTTGTGTATTCGGAGATGAGAAGGCGACTTTCTCTAAACCAGCACTTCCGTTAATCCATTAAGACTATTAATGGGTGCTTATCATATCTATTAACGAGGAGAGTATATAAACTTTTTCCAAAGAAAGGTTTCAGGGAGAGAGTCCGTAGTTACCCCGAATCCTATAACATTGTTCCGTGACTGACCAAGTGTTTCATTATTCATAGCTTTTCAGCTTCGTATATCTTGTGGAAATTTTGTAATAATTCAATATACAAAAGTATTGATTATATATTATAAATGACAGGACAAAGGTTTTTTGTATCATTGCAAAAATACATAAAACATACAAAAAATTCGAAGCATTTGCATAGCAAAAGAAAGCGTCAGAGTCTATATGAAAATAAACTTATCGATAATTTCAAACTACTATATTATTTCTAATAACAATAATTAGTCTGTTAAATTAATAAACAAAGGAACATTTTTCTCCTAAGAAGGAAAAATTACGAATCAACCATGTTTGTTACGCAAAATGAACATAACACGAAGTAACAAAACTTCAAACAGAAAGAGGCTGGACAAGAATGTTTCGCAATACGTATTACGTGAAAACCAGGAAAATGAGGAACGTCCGCTGATTTCAAATCGCATGCTTTTTCATAAATATTTTTTAAATAATTCCGTTAATATTTCTGTGCCGAAGTACATTTGAAAGTGTTCTTCAGTGTTTCCTCCAACAATAGGTATTGTTCCCTTGTCTCCAGCTACAGCAGATTTTAGGTTTATCTCATTCCTCAAATTTATCTTTTATATGACAGTCTAGATGTCCCGTTTCATCCGGATTATCCAGATTTTCGACTGTTCGGATCTCTTCCGAACCCAAATAGTTCGAATAAATGAGGTTGTATTCTATCACTTAAAACTATTTAAAATTTTTATTGTCACTTTATTCGTATTAATTTCTTTTGAGGCGTAGGTAAAATAGATTCATTGCGGAAAATAGATCTTCCATGGACATTTAAAAGTGCATGATCAAATTGAAGTTCATCTGGAACGAGGAACATGTGCGAAATGGCAGTATGAAATCGAAAAGTGTACTTGATAAAGGTACATAAATGTGAAAATATAATCTGTATTGCCTCAAAACAGGGTCTGAGTACCACACTGTCGACGTCCTACAGGAATAGGAGCGGAAGGAGGGGAGTTTCCCGGTGGTCGCCGTATGCGTTGACAAGATCGCGCAGCAAAATCCTCCTCCATCAGGCGACCGCCTTCTTACGACAGCTTCGCGGGTGACCGCGGCTCGCTAGAGGAGCCATGAATGAGAGAGGAGAGGGCGGTATGCGCATGCGTGACGAAAGCGAAAACAGGAGGCGCGGCAATATTGGCAGAGTATTTGTTGGCAGAGAACAGGCATTTAAGTTAGTTTTCTTTTTGTAAAAGATATAGCTAAGTCAATAATTGCATGTAGTACAACCGGTCATATAACGGAAACGTCGTACAGCAACATAATTTTCGCTATTGGGCCCGAGTGAAGTTTTCAGCTGTGATTATAATCATATGAGTAAACTCTCGTGACCAAAATTTATACGAATTTTTTTCTCATACGCCTAAATATTTACTCACAGGTCTAAAAATCATTAAAATTCTCAATTTTATGGGTTACGTGCCGCCTGTACTATTCTCAGCGCTAGCTCAGATAATTAACTTTTTTGAGAACGCGCCTCAAAACTTTCATGACATTCCTCGAATTGACAACAATAAGTCTGACGGAACTATACAATAAATAAATTCAATCTTCAACTTGAAGGTTTATCGTTATCTTTTATTTCAGGGATAATGTTTATTTTTGTCTATGAACTTTCTAAAATTTCAGTCTATATCGGAATTTCCCTTCCAGAATATGACTGTTAATATGAATAAACATAAGAGGATAATAATAATAAAAAATATATTCAAGGTGGGCTAGAGAAAAGATGATTCAAAGTATTCATTGTTTGTAGAAGTAGGGACGCAGGCGTCTTTAGGTAACTGTTTTGGAGAGACGTCATGACTTATGAGAGGAAACAATATTTATTAACAAACAATGAAAATCTTTTCAAGGCTTTTTCATGTGATTTTGCACATTCGAACATTTATTGAAAAAATTAGTGAAATTCGTACTTTGGTTCCAGGTAAGACTGCCTTCAAGAGTTTAAAACTTCGCTTTTCCTATCAATAATTGAAACTTCGATAAATTATCAGAAGTGTTATGGACCTCAGTACCATAATTAACTTCATATCATTGTCCAGTAGAATACCTTTTACACGTAATATACTTTTTGCTCAGCTAATTAACGCATAACACGACTGGATAAAACATTCAAGGACTTTGTTGTGCACATGTTCGTTCATAATAATCAACTATCGGTTCGAAGGAAACGATAAAAACACCTATTTGCTATTAAGTACGTATTCCCTTCGCGGGGATCGGTCGTCAGTAAATTGTGCGAGGACGAAGTTGAGGGCGTGTCGTAGCAACAGTGGCGATGAAGGCGGAAAGGCGCATGGGTGGCAGTACCGGACGTGGTCGCCAGCGAAGAGGTAGAGCGGACGAACGCGGAACTGAGCATGAGCATGCATGCAATGGAGGCTTCCCCTGCACTTATTTCTGGCCTCGCGGGACACATCACCAACTAAGCGTCTCGAAATGTCGTCGGCGTTTATTTGTCTCATACATTCCGAGGCCATTGTTTCATTCTGTCCGGAAATGAAATTCGACTGGAAGTAGTGGTTTCCTTACGGGAAAATGTGCTTCAGAAGTAACTACTCATGACTAGTTACCAGCTGCACATCCAAGGTAGTCTAAATACTCCCCCACCCCACCCATTCAAACTATAAAAATTATTCACAGAAACGCATTTCTCTATAACTGTTGTTTCCATAACCGCTGAAAACAATAGGTCTATTTACTGCATTGACGGCACACTGGACCAACTGACCCAATGGTACTTACATATTAGTATGGCAGCGAAATCTTAGCATGTGTCCACTAGTAATGAAAATGTACTTGACTTCAAAAATACACGAAACATCGATATCTTCGTTTGAGTGTTCAATTTCCTGGCACGGAATGGACAAAATATTGCCCATTGAGTGTAAATGTTTGGCAAACGTTGCCCGGCGATTAAACTTAATGTGTCACATTTCTTTATTTGTAACGTGATATTTCTATTCTCATCTACAAATTTATATTATTTCAAGCTGGAAAAATTAAATAGTATATTTCTTAATTTTTAAAAGGATTTATTTTTGATATTTTATATTATGATAAAATGTTTTCGTGTTGTAGTGTATGTCGCGGTAATTTTTCACACAGTTTTCTATTTTCTCTCACCGGACATGGCACGTCAAATATTAATTCTGACAGCTTAGATTTATAACACAAAGTTGTGCCCCCCAAACGTTTGATAAAATATTTTATGTCAAATGTACCATTCCTCGCGGGCCGTAAAAGTTGGACAACGCTGAATTAGAGTATTAGAGAATAAAACATGTTTAACATCTGTTCCCCTGAAAATTTGTATTTAATGTAAAACGAATAATTTTAAACATTGAGGTAAAACATGAGAGGTTTGTTCCTCCATCGCAAAGTGCATAAAACTTTTTTCTTTGCAAAAGATGTAATTGTGGTTTTGAAGACAAAGTCGGTGTCTATTACAACAAGCACAATAGGAAATTCTCCCTTAGATTGACGATTGTGGCGTAGCTAGTGCCACAATTGTTTTACTACGATCTGATTATCAAGCGTCCCATTACAAGAAGAGAAGAAAAAAACATGATCTTGGTGAAGTCAGATTCAAGGTTATCTGACGAAAGACTGGGTATTTGAGTCTTCACCTGAGCGTGATGTTTGATCTCTGAGGTAATTGTAGTTCTTCGACCAACCCATAAACTTACTAGATTTATTTCTAACTGGTTTGAGAACACCATTACTCGCAAGAATTGAGGTTTACATACACAATCTTGAATGCTCTATTGTATTTCGTGAGCGGAACAAGACGTTTATAACCATGATGTGTACAATATAACTAGTTAAGAAAGACGTTGTGAGGTGAGGTCACGGTCAGATTTTTTCTGCAACTGAGTATCCTCTGTTGTGTTACATTTTCATAGCTCATCATTTAAATATTCATGACACGGCGCAATTAAATTATAGTACAACCCCATTGACCCGGTCATTATCCGGGATTCCGGTTTATGCGGATCTGTTTTATCAAAATATAATTTTTATTTTCGATTTTTCTCTTAAGCAGCTTAAGAAAGGTTTCAAACGCGGTAGTTCGCACGCCACTTATATTGAGAATAAGTCGATAGTGGAATTTACTTAACTCACTATACTACTCTTAGGATTAAATAATTGTTATTTATTTTAATTTTGTTATGTTGAATGAAAAAGGGAATTGGGACCGGGATTCGAACTCGGGACTTTCAACTTAACGCGCTGATGCGTATACCAACTCCACCACCCCGTTCGCCTCTGGGCAAAGTCTACCATTGATATTCAACTTGTGAGACCCACAGACCTGTGAAGTGATCTCATAGAGACTAGAATCCTCATATGAGGCGACTCCCTTCGGAAGTACTTGATAGTGGACCGGTATTTTCCAATTCTGGAGTTCACAAACACACAGAAATCTCTTAAAGTTTCGCAACTTTTAAAGTTGCACTGAGGTTCACCGTAATTTAAGAGATTTCTTAATATTATTTATTTATTTACTGTTACGTACAGAACATCCCGATCTTTGACATTCTCATTCCACGGTTCTCGTTTGTACAAATGTTTTCCATCTATCTTCGGATTAAAAAATACATTTGATACTACAAAATTAAATACGATGCGTTTCCTGTAGGGTGTATGGAAAAGCCTGTGCCCATTGACCAATGCGTTCTACCCCTTTCTTTTGTCAAAAATTACTTAACATGTTTGTGTTTTTTCAATACTAATCAGTTTTGTAATTAATTTTTGTTGCTTGATTTTATCATGCGTACGGCAAGTAGTATTTTTTATTATTTCCCATATCAATCGGGTTCTCAGGGTCACTCTCAGTATCAAGCCGGACAAACTATTTGTTACTGTAATTCAGTTAAGAAAAAACGAATTCCTTAAGAATAAATTTGCGTTTTATTTGGAATATGAGTCGTAAGAAGCAATGTAGATCATCCGTTATCATCCGTTCCAAGTTCTATTGACACCGCCATTTTGATGTTTCTCAACGTGACGTCGTGGTTCGGACTACAATTGTTCACAAAAATGATAAAAAATGCTTCTATTCTATAGAAACTATGCTGCGAAAACTTGACAATGTCTTTTCGAAGATATGTTTTTTTCTTCTTTCAAATACGTCAGTAATAATTCCTCTTCGTAAGAAAATACAGAGTTTGACAAAAAAAAAAAAGCTGACAGAAATTAGCTGAAATAAAATCTTTTGTTTATCTCGAATAACCACGAATAAGAAATGCCGATAAAAGCCTGAAAAGTCGTGTAAATTGTCTTCCACTTATGCATTTGTCCTCAAAAATTTTGTAAGTAAAGTTTTTGCACCTTTTAAGGTCGACGACGTCTCCAAAAACATAATTTTAATTTTAATTAATGGTCGAGTTGCGCCTCTGAAAAGTGAATTGCAGGAATTACCCTCACTACAGAGGTCGTGTTGCGCCCGCAGGAATCTCGAAGGGCCCTCTCGAGTTGCATCCGCACTTAATTATGTGTAGGTGATGCGCCCCCGTTTGGCATTGTGTCACTCCTAATGATATTAAATGATTTAGATGTTATTTTATTTCAAAGTTAATTTCATGTGCTAAAACACTGAGAGGCTACATTTTTAATTTAAACTTCGAATTTTTTAATAAAACTTTTTTATTTTAATTTCTCTCTATAAGAAATGCATTGGTTGGAAATATATGACTCAAAACTGTTCAATTTTTAATTTTATTTCTAGGGTTTGTGTAATCCTGAATATAACATTAAGTTATCCTTGCTTTGAATTGTATTCTCCGTCTCCCGCGAAGGGCGATGGACGCGATATATAAAGAGATAACTATCTGGGTGTTTGGGCTGTGTATGTTAGATCCTAGCAAAAATAAAATCTCGGTGTTTTGACTTAAAAAATGAATTAAATAAGCCTATTATAATGCTCTTGCTATAGCTTTTGGGATGGTCGTAGGCCCCACGATTGGCAGCTAGGAGAAGGAAATTAAACCAGGACCTGACCGTTGGTAGAACTCGACACCGACCCCCCGGGATACCCTTATAATCCTCTTAAACATTTCTTGACCATCGGGCGCAACTGCACTCATTTCAACATATATGTCCGATTTTCAGGAAATACGGAAACAGACATGTGAACACTTGTGTACAAATATACTTCTTGATGACAGACATAATTTCCGGTTATTGATTTCGGTTTCCAAGAAATATGCCACTATTACTTATGATACACGGATTCAGATACACAATACGACATGCCTGAGGGATTGCAGGCTTTCTCGATTTGCGTCCTCGTTCCTCCCCCGTTCGGAAACTTCCTCTGCATTCAGGATTCACCTGGGTAAGTGAGTCCTCTCATCCGTAGCCTTGGCTCTCCTAGTTCCATGGTGAGGCAAGGTCATTTCCATGCTAGTAACAGTCAGGTTAGTGAGAAATTAAATCATATGTGATGTCTAGACATCGGAATTTTGAGACAAAACAATCTGACGTTTAAGGCATCTAAAATAGGTTACGATATGATTTAAGAAGATGCTATTTTTCAATTAAAATAATAAAAAAGTCGTGATTTTGGCATTTGAAATCACNATATAT
Source organism: Laupala kohalensis (assembly GCA_002313205.1). Lineage (NCBI taxonomy): Eukaryota > Metazoa > Arthropoda > Insecta > Orthoptera > Trigonidiidae > Laupala > Laupala kohalensis. Next base: position 143,369 of record NNCF01132399.1, on the reverse strand, counting down.
ATATATATATATATATATATATATATATATATATATATATATATATATATATATATATATATATATATATATACAATAAGGCATTTCTTTTAGTACTGTTGTTTAAATGTTGTTTCACTTGTGAATATGACTAACGGAATCCCATATTATTTGTTTTTGTAATTAGTAGCACACCATATAACCGAGATATTCTTCAATTTTATACACAATTAGACTCTTTCGATTGTCTGCTAAGAGTGTTTGAAAGAATGAAAAGGAAATTTTGTGCTGATACTGTTTGTTTGGAAAGAAACTTGAATTTCTCCGCCCACCTTTTCCGCATTTTCTCCACTTCCCTCGAGTATAGTATTTCCTCTACATCTCTTTAAGACATATCCAGGATTATTTTATCAGATGTTACTTTGCGCTCTTTAATTTATGCCCAACTTCTCCGTTTTATTGATGGCTGTGATCAGCTGTGAACGGTCGGCAGGGGACGTGCATTGTAGACTCTAATTTCCCTGTAATTTAGTCTTGCATTCGCGACATAAAGAGCTGTATACAATATTTATTCTTTAAATCACTCGTTTTAAGCAGTTCTAGACAGATAAGTATTAAAATAGGCGCCAACTACACTTTAAGAACATTTAGGCGCTATTACATAATTACCTTTTTTGGAATAGAACGCCGAGTACACACAATTAAATTAGAAAATACTTTTTGGTTTTAAATGAGTATTATTTTCGATTCTCTTGGTTGTCTAAAAATAGACACCCTTACTCCACTTCACGATTCATCAAGCTCTTTGTTGACTTTGATAATGTATTTTACCCGACGTGAAGTGATATCGACCTATTTTACCACTTATAGTAACTTTGTCGTCTCCTCTTCTATATTAGTATTAAATATTATACTTCGTCTTTCAGAAAAAAATGTGGCTTATTTCTTTCAACCATTGGCACAGTTAGAAGCTTAAAATGCGTGGTTCGAAGTTAAATTTGTCGCCGTGTACTCTTCAAAACAGTCACAAATATTGAAGATTGAACGTCCACGTGGTACGATAAATTACGGGGAAACATGTCTTCTCCAAAGATTGGGTTTAAGTGTTGAGTCAAAAAGCTCTTTGTGTAAATTTGTTCCTTGTAAACTCATTTGAACTTTGTCCACCGCACTCATTTGTATGTTGGCTAGCACGCAAAGAGATTTCTATAATTAATGGTGAAAGAGAGACCATTATGTATTTCAACGCACTTTTAGTTGTACTCTTATTACTCTGTGAACATTAAAAGTAAATTGAAGCAACATTTTTATTTCTCATTACGACATGTAGATTAAATTGGAATTCTTACACTGGAGGTCATGAAATATAAATTTATTTATTTCACAGAAACCCTCATTATTTCAACTACAGATAAATCTTTATAAATTTATCTGTACTTTATAAATTTAAGTACACATGGTATTTCCTTCAAATTCATACAAATTTTTACTCAAACTCAATATTTAATATCTTTTGTTTTTTTTCAGAAAGAGGAAGGTTTTTGTTTGTCCTAATGAATCTATCAATATTTTGCTTTCTTTTAAAAAAAAAAATTAAAATAAAATAAAAACAAAAAGGTGGACAAAATTACAGCTTTAAAACAGTCAAACATAAACTTTTTCTACAAAATTATGAACTTATTATTGAAATTTTCTTAAGTTATATGTAAAGATGCAATTGTAAAATAAACAAGCTCATTCATTGAATGGGTTTTGCACAAATGGTAGCGACATATATAGATATTTTAAAATCGTTTTGCCATGGTATAAACATTGTCTGTTAATAACTAAACAATTCATGAAAAGTCTCCCAAATTTTATCATGAATACTAAAAAATATTCACTAATACATACAAAAACATTCTGCTTTCCGGGTGAAAATAAACAAAAGATATTAAATATTGAGTTTGAGTAAAATTTTGTGTGAATTTGAAGGAAATACGTACCATCTGTTCTTAGCAAATAGTTGTCTTGGAAATCTTCAATTTAATTCTGAAAATGAAGGCTCAATGAGAACTCTACAAAAATTACCGAAAAATGGTTAAATGCAAAGTTAGTTGGCAAGAGGAGTTTCGTAGAATGCACGTCTTATTATTTGTAGAACGCATGTAACTGGAAGAAATGGAAAGGGTCATACCCCGTACTCATGCTTGGTAAGAAGACATTCACTCGCCGACAATTTAGCGCTGCAAACACTATCCCCGATATCCTTGTCGTTTCCTCCACGGTTGGGTGAGTAGTCAATGAGCCTTGAGTGTCTCAAGAAACAGGAGAGAAAATTACATCACTATGTTCACCCTCACACCGTCACAAAAGAACTGGAATAAGATATGCGATTGACCCACGATTTGGTGAAGGAATTTGCTAGAATATATCAACTGGAAGAAAATGAATCCAATAATGTATGAAAAAAAGTAAAATAAATACCAATAAATATGAATTATGGAACAATCTGGAAGATTTTGTCTCAGAAAATAACTTTTGTAATTTGGTTAATGTTTTTATTTTTTTAAATCAAGTTCATATATTCGTTTTTTAAATTCAATAATTGTTTAATAATAAATCTTCTTTAATTCTACAAAAGATGTTCATGAAATGGGGTCTTCAAATCCGTTTTCATCTTTTTGTAATAGTTGGGAAATTAATGCTACTCAAGTTAGTATCATATTGAAATGAGATTTTTCGCGATGGTTTTTAGTGGAAACTGAGTATAATTTGTGTTAAGTTGATTTTAACTTTTCTGTGGATAATTGGGCGAATTACTTCCATGTTCCCATCTGGGATTGGTTTTCCTCCTGACTATTATTTGCAAATTTTACTTAAGTAATAACACGTTAATTAAACACGTTTTAACATGAAAAAAAGAAAAAGAACACGTTTCATAAAAAATAACATGTTTTATTTAATTTACATATGCTTGGAAATACAAATAAACATGCTATTCACATGCAACAAATCCTAATACTATTAAGCGAGCAATAATTGTATCTATGTACCTATATACCTATGTGTTTGTCGAAAATTTTCTCGAGAACGGCTCTAACGATTTTAATGAAATTCACAGATTAGATGTATTTTGGGATGTAAATGTGATATAACAAATTTTTTTTCTTTGTAGAACAAACATGTTTTTTCTCTTTGTAATACTAGCGTCATCAAAAACTAAATTATTTTGTGTCTGATGGTCCAGGGGTTAACGTACGCGCATAATACTGCTTAGGTCCGGGGTTCGAATCCTCGGGAGAGCGGATGCACTTTTTAATTCATTTTTGTCGATCATATGATAAGTCTATTGTACATTTATCCCCTTTTTAACATTTTTACTATTAATAAATAGCTGCTGAATAACTAAAAATGCGAATGAAACTAATTAAGTAAGTTGCTTAACTGCATAAATTTTACTTTCAATTCATACGAGTTTCCATCACAAATGTTCTTTCAATCATTAAGAATTTGTTTTATTTGTAACAATCAAACAAATAAGTTATATAATAGTTAAGAATCCGAAAACTCAGATTCACCACCAACAGCACACCAAGCTGATTGAACCGGCGTTTCGATACAGCTGACTTAAAATTTGTTCTATTGTAAGAAAATGGTTCTATAATAGTAACAATAAAAATGTTAAACACGCGAGGAAAGTATAATGAGATATCATGTTAACAAAAATTAATGAAAATATAACTTTCGCGGCGGGGAATCGAACTCGGACATCGCACGTACATATATGACACTTTGATCCCTATACTACGAACAAATTTCGACGAACTTTTATCTTATTACTAAAAAAGGTTATTAAACTACCGCACTGGACATTTTCGATGCTGAAACATTATGGCATAAACAATATTAATTTTAATTTGACACGACTACTTTTGATGTAACATAGTAACAACACACCACATTGAATGAAAGTTAGCTCTTCTAACAAAATACGAACCAGCGAATTCATGTAAAGTAATAATTGGCAAAGAAATAAAAGGATCGTAGGTTTCTTCAAAGTTTAAATGTGTTTTTAGATCTGTTCAATTCAAAAAGAAAATTCAGTAAAGAATTTAAAAACAAAATTTTACTACTACCTTTTTTAAAACAAAAAAATAAACATCCAAAGAATACGGCTGTAGTCCAACCTTTCCTTTCAATCCTCGATGGAAAATGAACACGCGTGTAGAGTATTTCATTTCAACTTTGACCCCAGTTCACCTTCTTTTCCCGGTTGTGTGCGGCAGCGTGAGAAGTATCTCTACATTATTTTGTGTGTTTCGGACGTTCATTATGCTTTCCTTATACCTATGAATAATTGGGAAGTAAAGACCTGAAGAATAAGTGATTACCAATCAGAGGCAAAATACCTCCTTTTAACTGAAGACTGTTCGTCACTGATCGGTGTCGTAGGGACGGCGAATACTTTCTCAAGATTGTCACCATATAGTCAACACTTATCTCATAAATAAATATGTATAAAAGTAATGTCTAATATTATAAATAGGGTATATTGTGGGATACAATGAATATATAATTTCCATTTCTTTACGAATGTGTGAATAAAAGGGGAACGCACAATTAAAGACAAATAGTTATTATTTTCTATTTACTCTCAGTATGTGTTCTACCGCGTAAATACGGAGTGTCAATTTCATAAAATTTCAGAATTACTCCTTAAACCCGGACACACACAAAAAACATTTTATATGGGCAACATAAATTGCGCAGTAACCAAATTAGCAAAATAGTTACGTATGGAATTATCATTCGTTATATTCAGTTACAGTGTAACTGAGTAAATAACCATGGTTTGAATCCCTTTGCGAAAAATAATTTTGTCATAGGACCATTTTTTGAGCTATTCGAGCGAAGCTCGGTCACCCAGTTATTTAAAGAAAGAACTGACACCCAGTCTTCCATGTTGTCCGTTTTGTAGCACGCTGCATCATATCAAGTACTTCCATGTTCTCGTTAACTAAAAGGCGTCTAATAAAAACCCTTGGAATGCAGCATTAAATGAAATGCTGTTTGGTTTCTCAATATCTTAAATCTCAACATCTAAAATCTCAACATTTTAAACGATTTTCTCTTGTTACGAATCAAAACGTTCGTAAAGTGCTCATCCATATGATTCTCATCCATCACAAACTTTAATTCGTTGGTGTTCTTTGAGAAGCTTATTATTTACTCCATGTGCGTGATTACTCTGTGAATATATAAGTATTCATTGAATATAGACACTCTCTCCAAACTATAATCTCTTTGTCAACTGCAAGTTCCATGATACTGAATTAGTGAACACACTCCATGTGTACGTTCCGTGCGCCGGCTATATAAAGAACAGCGTTCAAGCCACATTTACTATCATTCTGCAGTCATAATTCAGGGGGTCATCACGTGATGACACTCTGGGGTCGCGTCGTCGTGCTGTGCGGCATGAAGTTGTCCAACTGCTCGTAGCAACTCGACGTAACGAATCATTGAACATACCAAATGTATCTGTGATACGATTTATTTTTTGGAACATAACTTCCTACATGAAGTCATTCAACAGCTGCGCCATCTCAATAGCACTCAGCAACTCAGCATTGAACATATCTGTTCACGAACATTTTCTAGTTTCAGCTATTGTTTCCATGCTACAACGCTGACATCAGGAAGACTACTCCACGGAAGACCATGGCAGCGGAGAGAAGGCTACTGATAAGCACTTCACCTTACCAAGTATCTATTCTCGTAATAACGAGACCTGCATTTAGAATCGCTTGATCTAATGCAATTCAAAATCCTGAGCAATTTTATGGTTGTTATAACCACTATCAATGTATAAGCAGGTACTGTTGTAAAAAAACATTAAGGATGTGACGGGGGTTTTGCACTCAAAAACTTGAGTCCTGCAAAACAAAAAACCGCTGATCAGTTGCGATCGCACCTCCAAATTTGCCAACATACCATATTGTAATAACTGGGGAAAGGGTTATATAAGGGGATTTTTTCATAAACATTTGTTTATGCTTCATGTTATTAATTTATTGTGACTCCGTAGAAACTACTATTCTCGGAGTATTTGTTGCACACAACCAATCTCAACTTTGCAATTCAGGAGATAATTTATGTAATTCTGCTTTTGTAATTTAAGGAAATTAAATGTATTCTTTGTTTAAATGTAATGTGTATTTATGAATGAGACGTGTTATACAAGAATCTTTTATCTCTTTAGCTCGTTGAAACATACGAGTCCCCACATACCCTCTATGTGTACAACGAATGGCTATTCGTTCGTAATATATCTCTTTATTACCCACAAGGTGAACCCGGCAGGAGGTGTTACTGGGTAAAAATTACCAGACCTCAATAATCAATTCATAACTTTCTTTCCAGCAAATTTCGATGTCTGCCGTTTAAAGTAGCTTCTTATTGTTAAATGTCTAACGCATCCGCTCAGTTTCATGCATTTCGCCATGCAGGCTTAGCTACTATGGAAGTGCAAAGTGAGTACGGGCAATTTTTACCCGATAGCGACCTCTCGTGTATCGAATATTTCTATTACTGAAGGTAAATTATTCTGGAGGGTAAATATAGTGAATACTGCGGTAAGCGATGGTGAAACAGCATCATTTATAAAAATGAAAATTAATTTAATACTTGGAGATGGTAAGCAAAAAAAGAGACCAAGCAAGTGCTTCAGAATCGCGTATTAAAACAAGCTCTTCTCGGAGTGAAACGTGATCCTGGAAAAAATATCGAAAGGTTAAAGTCTGTAAATTATGTTCTAAAATATGTTGCGAACATACCACATCTATTTGTGGTGATGTTACCAAAAGATGAAGTACGAGTTATGCGGTGTTTTTTTCAAGAATTCTTCATAGTATATTTCTAAAAGAGGGCACGCAGGTAGAGAATATTTAAAAAAAAAGAAAAAACATGTTTATTTTACATCAGGATGTAAGTATTATATATATTCTCAGATTTTATCTAAATTTTATATACCTTCTACGAAAAATGTCTTTTCTGTTAATTTATGAAGTAAATGAGATAAAATAAAATGATTCATATAATTCATGTTTGCATTTCGCAGAAAACAATTCACAAATGTTTTTGGAGTTTTATGCAGTGTATGTTGTTTGCAAAGAAGTATTCTTTCATATTACAATACACTATTGAATATGTATACGATACTGTATACTAAACGAATCAAAAGTATGGCATTTTTTACCCGGTAGCGACGAATTTTGTTGGCATTTGGGGTGCGCTCACTGCCGAGTTAAGTATATATTCGGAATTATTTGTCACTTAGTATATAAATAATTAACTAAACTAACTACAAGAAAAAAGTGTAATTTTTCCTTTTCTTTAAACCTCCTGTGACCTACTTGCACTCCCATTTGTCACCATACAAGGATTCTGGCAAGTTAAGTTTATTTACATTAATTCCTCAGATATTCCACCGCGATATTTAACGAACAATTGTAGACCTTACCAAATTAAATCGAAGATGAAATTAAGTGAGATTGTATGGGTTCTTGAAAGCATGTAAAATAGTAATTTCGATGTTATGTTACTGTGGGAAGATACGTCCCTACGTCAAGGACGTAAGTGACGACCTTGCATATAATACTCCATGTTCGAGGACCGCAATGAAAACGCTGATCTTTATCTGGGACACGACGCAACTGTTACATTATCTTGAGCACATATGAATGTTAAAGTTATTCAAGGCGCTGGAAACCAGGTGACGCGATGACTAAAAACAAGCGAGTATACAATCTCGTTTCGAGTTTTTCCGCTAAAACACGACAACTGTCGCTACACACGAAGTTCATTACGACGTTTAGACTCCGTTTATAGTGACAGCCTTGGCTGCTCAGTGTTCAACTTCACGAGTAGCGTGAGAATATTGCTTGTATGTGGAAGAGGTTACTCAAGAATTTGTATTGAGAAATTAATTGTAGTGGTAAATGAAACAAATTATACCTTGATTTTGAAATGTTTCTAAAGAGGTAAATTGATCATTATTTTTGATATTCACAAATAAGGAGTATCTTTTCCAGTAGAGCTGTTTCTAACATACACTGTTTTTTGGTCCTGAAAAATTGCTTCTGAGTCACTGATATTCCTGGTAAATAAACCTTTTAAAAAGTTTGTTACCATCCATCAGTCAAGGGAAACATACTCCTTTGTTTCCATTTCAAATAATGTAAATCCAAAATTAAGGAAAAATAATGTGTACTATTCACCCTTCTTTTATAAGAATTATAAAGTATGGAGTATCTTTTGACAGGAAAATAAGTATTTTTTATTTTTTTATTTTATTTTTTGAATATAAGTATTGTTGAATAGGATTGAAGGGGCTGCCTTTGTTGGGCTACTGCTCTGGGCTGTTACGTCATGTATAGTTAAATATTGTTTCATTATTTGATCGTGGATAATAAAAAGTAAAATATTCTTATGATCCCAATCTATTTTTTAAATTTCTTCAGTATAAAATGAAATCAACGAGTCTAGGTGTACACTCGTTAAACTTCTATAATTATCCATTAGTCATGGCATTAGTTCAAAAAAATTGAAGGGGATAAATCGGATAGTTTAGAAAGTTTTCTTTCCTCGTGTGATAAAATGAATCCTCGTTGAATTATTTGATAAAATTACATAAAAATTTGTAGATCAAATCAAAAGAGAAAAAAGTAATTGAAACTCAACGCTATCTAATTGTTAAAATTTAAATGCCCTCTGTATTTTATTTCTTATGGGTCATTGGTATGTCAATTACTCCGAATTTAACACGTAGCCAATATATTTGAAATACCAGGTGGGTTTACTGATAGCCAGTTCCGGCACTGTGCAATTCTTATGCTCCTTTTAAAACGGCGAATGGGTTGAAGATTAGAATTATCGAAGAGTGATCTGGAGGATCAGAGAAAAGAGCAAAGAATAATCTAAATATCCACTTTCCGTGAGCAGAAAGGTGCTTCGTTTCTCACGGCGCGCGTTCCTTGTGTACCTGAGGCGGCGCGCTGTTCCGTGCCAGTCCTCAGGGTCAAGGCTGGTGCGCCTCGTCACAATTGCGGCACTGAGCGAGTCGCCCTCGCAAAATTCAAGGTTCCGCTTGGGGAGCGATGAACCGCGAACGAGGGCTACTCCGGACAAACACCAATCTCACGAAGGAACGGAGCGGCACCAGGCAGGGCGGGATCATCTTTTGTTCGGTTTCTTTCCACCGCTCAATGGACTCAAGACACAATAGAAGATTTGCCATTAGATGAAGGGGCGGAGAAAATGATCAAAGAAAAAAAATTACATCATTCTTTTCTGATCTATGCTCCGGGTGATTGGATTCTGCGCTGAAGTAAAATTAAAGGTTGCCAGATTCTTCAAGATATTTGTTGCAAAGAAAATTACGTAGCGTTGATCCAGCAAATTTTGAAAAAATTAGGGGAAGGGGAAAGATTTTTTTAGAAAATGTAAAATTAATTTCGCAATTCTATTCAGAGAACTTATCGTGAAACTTAATTCTTGTGGAACGAGAAGAAAAATTTCTCTTATTATCACTAGAAATACTGTTTCATGCCTATTCTGTAAGTGCGCTCTTACAGCTTTAATTATTTCATGAAGTTGTGTTGAATAACATGCTTCTCTTAGTAAACTGCAGAGAAACTCAAATTATAATCAAGAGCGGTGCCTGACATAAAATAATAAATACAGGGGAAGGGCAAAAACACGACACACATAGTTAATGATCAGTAGTGGCGATTGGGAATCAGAAGTGGTGGGGGGGTCAAAAAAATATTGACAATTTTCATTAATATGATGTATTCTGCATATTTCCATTAAGTATGATTTAAATAATGAAATAAATCAAAGGAAAGACAATAGGTGATTACCACATTAAGGATGGTGCATTTTTTTAATTCCCAGTTTTAGACGGTTAAAATGAAATTTTTATTTCCTTAAAAGAGTGGGCGGGGGTGGCTTCCTCCCCCTAATCGCCGCCACTATTAATGATTATGCCTATTGCTTTTACAATTTTATGAATCAACCATGCCATTCTAAGTTAAACGGTACATTTTAAGAAATGCGACACATCAGTCGTTTCAAAATGCTAGGCTTGGTCAATGATCACAAATGCATTATCGTGCAATAGGGGTGAGCATACAAAAAATCCATATTCAAATTTTTGCGTGAATCCGGAAAGCTGCATTTCTTATGTAAAGTATAATTGTATGTTATGAGAAAATAATAATATAATAGTTCTGTTAGAAGATCACACTTCTCTCAACACTTTTTCCGTTCTCTCTTCTCATGTATGGTCGGCATGATGGATTAAACGATCATTTGTTTTAAGATACTTTTACAGTCTAATTCCAATGATTTCACCAACGTAATAGTAGGATGATGATATTAGGTGAAGACTTGAATCAAATCAAGGTTACAGCGCACGACGATCCCAATATACGCGCAACATGAGGGTTGCGTTCTTAGCATTTAACTCACTAAGCCGATATCTTTTCTTTTGACTATTTCATAAAAATGTTTAGATAAAGAAAAAAAGTGTTAACTAGCACTCCAAGATTAATTCATGAAAAAAAAACTCATTCATTATCGATGAGATGTGATCGGACAGGACAACGGATATGTGAGAGACTTCAACTCACGGTAGACAAACTCACCATTCAGGTCCCATTCGCTTGAATCTAAAAGTATAGTCCATCTTCTAAGAAATAATTAGAGAAAATAGAAAACTGCTAATCAATATTCTCTCTTTCTATCTACCTATCTCATGACTGAAAGAAGTTAAATACGGAGGCATTTCCAGTGAATGAAATGGGTGTTAATGGGGAGAAAGTAGAATATACGCCACATTCATTAAAAATTAGAGTGATCAAAGATTTGGTACTGAGTTTATTTGATGAACGCACGCGATAAGGGAAAAGGTTCCAGAAAGGAAATCTGTTACGTGGGTATCTCAGGATTGCAGAGAAGTATATTTCTTTAAATTTTACATCTCAAGGAAAAATGAGACCAGAGCAGCGAAGACAATATCATTTGCTAAGTTCGAGGTTCAAATTTTATCAGATGGAATCCAGTTTTTGATAAACGAAAACAGTAAAGCAAATTTCATTCTCGAGCCGTCCTATAGTGCTGAAAGTTTCTATCATGTTCCTTGACACAATAAAACTGGGATAGCTCTGTTTTATGAGAACCGAAGAAATTATGTTATACAACACGGGACGGATATGTCAGAGACGTAGAGCAAAGTTGTATCGAGAGAGGAAACAAGTGGATATTCATCCATGATACGTGAGCTGTATTACTTTTCGTGCTTGTTTGTTTTTTCCGGTTTGCATCACGACTTTTAATCTATATGTATTGACTATTACGTAATTTATTGGCATACAATCCTGGAGGTTCGCTCACGCCTTCATTCGCTGATATGCGAGTGAGATGTGGTCACGATAGTTCATTTCACGATTATTTCTAATTCATTTTGCATGAGAATGCTTATCTTTAAACTCTCTTCATATTCTGATACAGAAATATGATATGCGAATAAAGGACCATTGTTTAAGGAATACGTACTTCAATAAATTGTATCTCTCATCGTATTGGTACGTAAAATGAATTCTCAGCTGTGTTCCTCACAATTACTTTATAATTAGAATTCAGGACACAATTGCCCGACGTTTTTGACTGGAAAGAATCCTATCCTAAACTTGTCTTCTATAGCTACAGATCTGGGTTTCTATTCGTAAATGATCAGCATTTTTACGTGGGAAACTTAAATACATAAGTGCTAAGGCATTAAGTTCTTTTAGATTCGTACCCATCTTATTCCATGACAATTTCTCGACTTCTTGAAATTATACGAGTGTCTCTTTAAAAAAAATATTTTTTCTTACATTATTTAACAAAGTATAGTTTGTTCCTGAAATCATTTACATCTTGATAGTTTCCGTTCATTCCTCGTTTGTGGTCATTAAAAATATCGATATCGACTTAGTCAAATTTCTTTCTAGCACAGAATAAAATTGATTTTTACCAATTCTACACCTTCACCGACAATAGTTTCTAGATTTGCTTCTTTGTGTATTCTACTCATACCCACAAATGGATACGTCTCACCCATGATTTGGCGGCATTTTTCTGCTTTTATCCGAAATATTCAGCAAAAAAAACGTAGTATTTGAATACCTTGTGGATCTTGAATACCATGATATTACTCCACCGGACTGTGAAGAAACATTATAAATTTTCACTCATTACGTGTATGAATTTCGTAAGTAATTATTACGTAATTTATACTTCAAAGGTATTCTTGACAACCACAAGATCCAGTTTAATATCAAACGTTGTAAATTGCACTGTAGATATTCGATGGTATCATATAAGGGACAACGTGCCATTCACAAACATCAAAGTAATCTTTTAAACATCTGGTGATTGGCAGAAATACCCTTTGCTAGATTCTCCAAGAGCCCATCTTTTTAGTTTCTCCCCGTTCAACTTTCAAGACGTATTTCATGCCTTCTCTGGTTATTGTACAGAACGATAAAATTTTCTAATTCTTTTTTTCTTCTCTCTCTTATTTCACACGTCATAGATTTCTCTTTCTTCAGCGTTCTATATTAAGCAAAAATTAAATCACAGAACATTCGTATGTTATCTAAAACAACAACAGGAAAGTCCAGTGTTCATCTGGTTACATTAGGCCTATACTCCTCGTGAAAACGCAACAAGTGGTGTAAAACCATTGCACATACTTTCTCATATACGTTTCTCCATCTGCAGCATTGTGACAAAAATATAGTAAAAGTGTGTAAATGTAATTTCGTTGTAGTCATAAATTGATATATTTTCGTATCTGCAGTGCGTTTGCTGTCCTCCTATGTATTTATTCATTATCATGTCTTTCATTTCAATTGCCGAAAAGTGTATTCTACGTCCGCTTGGTCCATTTACACTTCTAAATATTATTCAAGCTTCTTGAAACAGTAAACTAATGTGTAAACATTACAGAAACTAAGAAATTATTTTTCTGCGTCTATACCAAACTTTCAAGTGAAATACCGCTAATGTGGCTATAATGCGTACTAATTGTATTTTACGTACGGAAATATTAAGCAAAAATCGTTGGAGCCGTTTTTGAGAAATATTTGAAACAGTACTTTGACCTTCATGTGAAGTACCCTTTGTTTTGAAGTAAAAAAATCAGAACAATTGCATCGACAAGTAAATAATACCGTAATTACGAAATATGAATTAAATGTATTCACCCGTTTACTCAGAATCGCTGCGCACAGACGGACAGACCGACGGACGAACAGACAGGCAGACGGACGGACGGACGGACGTTACACCAAAAATAACTTTTTCTGAATCAGGGATAACCAAAACGGATATTTCCGTCGATATCTCGCTTTCGAATTTTTTCACGAATACAAAACTTTCTATGTACTACGAATATGAGAAAGTAAAAACGGAAAAAGGAAGACATTAGGATGGATCGGCATCAGCACCATTAATTCAAAACTGGAAGTTCAAGTGGAGCACATTCAGTCGCGTTCGTAAGCGAATGTGGGGGACATATGCTCAACATCCACTTCTCTAATCCCATTCACACCCAGTTTAGAAGGAAAATGTAAAACTAGTGCAAATATTAGGTTTATACCGTAACCATTTTTTGGCACAGGTACTATATCTTCATCTATTAGGTAAGAGTAAAATACTATGGATAGTTAAGGTTCACTCTCCCCCCTACAGTTATTTCTAAGGTTCAAGCTCCCTCAAAAATTGTTCCTGCATACACTACTGCACACTCCGAATTTTTTATATGTGGCAGGAGCGTTGTGATGCCGACTCATGGCTACTACATAACATGACCTCATCTCTTGCGTCAGCAACTCCGCTGAGGTCAAAGAAACTTTCGAGGTTTCAAGAGAGCTCGGAGGTGTTTTACGGACCACGGTCAAAGGGTGACTGAGTACTGACTGAGACGGCGGTGAAGTGTTTCCGAGCGACCTCGACGAGACGGAGACGTGTGTTGTCTCTTCATTTCACATTCACAGTTAGGTTTTCCAATCCGGCAGGACTATAACCGTTATCACACACCACGTAACCTAGACGCTAGGAAGAACCCTAAAACCAGTTTCTAGACCTCTGATTATTCTCTAATTATAGTGATGTAGTAGAGTATCAGNTTTTTTTGGGGGGGGGGGGGGGGGGGATTACGAATCGTGTTCCGGGGACAACTGTAAGTGGAGACATTTCATTGTACGTTTGAATCTCTTACTTCTGAATTTTTATATCCACATACTATTCATTTTGTAATGTAATTACTCCAGAAATAATTCTTATGTAATTCAAGATATATGGACTCAAGCATTAGGCATGTACATACAAAACAAGACTAAAATGTTAGTCGGGCAGACGGGAACAAGTTTCCAAATGAACGTAAAGATGCCTCAAATTTTCATTCCGTGTTTTAACAAAACGTGTAGTGTATGTAATCAGCAGAATTGACGATGTTGTGGTACTTTTCTTTCCATAAAATTAGGCCTTATAAATTCTCTACCGTAATGAATGTCACGGACCTCGGCTCCGCCTACACCGTGACAACCGGAACACTCTAACCTTCATGAACGCGGCCTATTTCGAATCGGTTACAGGGTACTTCCTATTTGAAAGTTTCCTGCACTCCAGTTTTCAACATTCCAGAAATAGGCAAAAGATAATAATCTAAAAATAATAAAGGTTTGAGAATTCTCTTCGTTTTTTCAATTTTATCCTCATTTTTGGAGTTTCTTCTTATGTACCCACTATAACAGGATGATATAGGAACTACTAGTAGAATAGAAAAACGCTATATCAAGAAAACTATTTGTAAGATTAAAAATATATTTTTAAATATTAAAGAACCCTCACTATTTACAAAAGAATGTAGACATATCCGACAACTCCACTCGATTCGAACGTCTGTCACACTTAAATACTGTAATTTTGATACCTCCAGAAATTTTCTTTTCGGGCGCTATTGACTTTCATTAAACCAAAATGATTGAGAGCCGTGTGATGAAATCCTTAAATTTTTTTGTTTATGAAGAAACTGCAGTTCTAGGTTGACTATCAAGCAAGTGAAATTCTCCATAGGCGTACCCGATCTGGGTGTCATAGAAATGCGCGTTTATCTACATCTCCATTCATTAGTAAGGGGACTACCTCTACATTATATTGTGATCTCACAAAAATTTGCGATCCGCAATTCGGCTGTCTCCGTTGCCAGTTCAGTGCGTCTCTTCTTACTTTATCTTACAACTTACCGCATTGTTGAGAGAAGTTTATTTTGGGGGTTGTAGAACAGAGATTCAGGAATTCTGGTATAAGCGTTCTGTTTTCAAAACATTTTAGGATTCGACAATTGAAATCCAAAAATATTTTCTTTACTTGCCAAACAAGCTATGAAACTTACGTATAGCGAATACGTAGTAAATTTTAGATTTCACGGGTGTATTTTTGGAGTAAATTTTAGAGTTCTCATTAGTGATGGCTCATTAGAGAGGATCTGCGGAAATACTTACCACCCTTACCGCTCTGGGAGAATAGGGGAGGGGTGGGCAGCTAGGAGGCATGGTCACCCCTCCCCACCGTAATTCAAATTGCATGGTAGGGCTTTAAAAACTTTTTTACGATGGTAGTTTAGTTTACTCACTGGCAACAACATAAGTCCAAAAAATTATCTGTCATGTTGTCATATGTTCAGTTGTGTAATTCGCAAGATGTTATGTGCGTGTCGGTGTAAATATTTTGTGGTGATTTCGGAGTAAATATACGAAAGACCTGCAAGAAGGTGAGTGTTTCTTTATTTCCTTCCCATGGGGTATATACTAACGTTTATATTGATCTATAAATCGCGCCAAAATATTACACCAAAAACTTTGCAAAAACGTTTCTTGAAAAAGCATGTATAGGGAGCAATGGGCAATTATTTTGAGGGATGTTCGGGCATACCCAATGCTCCCGCTTATTTAGTGTGTACAGTGTAACAGTTTTTTTGTTTTACTTTACGTGATTTACTGATTAAATTATTATTTTACTTGCACGAAAATGTCTTTTGTATTTAAAATGAAGGGAAAGCGACACGAAATTCCGAAAGACATAACATTGCGTGCCATGGAAGATGTATCAAAAGGTGGTAAAATATATGACCTTATCTTCAAAGCTTAATTCTGGATTGATAAAACAGCAAGCACGTAAATTAAGTTGTTATTATTATGTTGCAGCAACAAAGAAGACTAACATACAAGTTAATTGAACCAAGAAGAAAGTAAAGCCAAATGTGGAAACTCTGAGTATCCCATATAATATAAAACCCTCTGTGTAACTCGCTCATTTATATACCAGAATTATATGATATTTCCACTGGTCTTAGAAACGTGAAATATGGTATACTCGTATCTATAAAAATGCAATGAATAACAAAATTCAAGAAATTCGAGAATTTAAATTTTAAAGTACATTCTTCGGGGAATTAATATTACGCCAAGAAAGCGAGCATTAGGATCAGGACAATCGTATTGGGATGTATCGTGAATAGTGCATGTTGTTTAAGGTTTTTATGGACGTTTTGAAGTAATTTTGCTTTAATTTTACAATCAGTTTATAGTAAACACCATACGTGTTTAATTGTTTTGTATCCTTGTGGAAATAAAATGACAAAAATGGATCTTTGTGAACAAATTTGAAACGGCATCTGAAGAGTAACAATGATAAGTTGCCAAACGTAATCGTAGAAAAGTATTATTCGTTAAAATAGCTTTTATTCATTAATGTGTCGTATGAGTTTTTGTGATTGATTGGCTCAGGTATGTATTTGCATTTTATTTACATTGCAAAGATGCTTATTATCTACATTGTCAAACTGTGATTTTGAATACGTGAGATACTTAGGAATGTATCATTTTCCTAGTCATGTTCGATATTACTCGCTTTGAATTTTTTTGTAGTATCGAGATAAAATTGAAATTCGTTTTATGATCTATAAAAGTGCCAAAACTAAGATCATTACAAATTATATAGTCGTTTTCTTTCAATAAGTCATAGCCAAGTCACAATTCATGTATACAGTAGACCGTGAAAATTTGTACCGATTCATTGATCCATTTCAAAAGTTTGTTTACTTTCTTAAAGAATTAAATTTTGGGCAAAAAAAATTTTTACTCTGTAAAATAAGATTAAGTTAATTTTATATTTCACAACAATGTTTTATGTTCTACTTTAAACGAATTTATTAATTTTTCTAATAAAATTCACTATTTATGAATTTCTTACAATACGTCCAAAAATAGACCGTATTTATTATGTTTCAGAGAAAATTCCGTTTACTAGAAAGGAGTATACATATTTATTTTACCCTGAATATAAATAATAAAGAATCTCCAAGTAGCATGGATTGAATGTTACTCTTGACTCGAAATGTTACAGGGCAATAATTTATATTTGTTTCAAAGGCCATCGATATTCAGCAACTGCAATCGAATTAAGATGCGTAAATCAACTTGAGGAAGTGAAAAAGATGTTGCTTCATTTATTGGTAATTATTATGCCATGTCGCGTAGAGCGGTTTGAAAACTCGAGTTTTCGATGTATTGATTTTAGGAACACGTGTACCAATAACTTGAAAGATTTAGTTGCCCTACGTGAGCGTAGTGTTTTTCGTTAAAATAGCTTTTATTTATTTATGTGTCGTATGAGTTATGTGATTGATATGCTGAGGTACGTTTCCTCATTTTATGTTCATTGCAAAGACACTCACAGAAATACTGTGGGTATATTGTCATTTATTTATGTAATTTTTAAGTCTCTTTACGATACAAAATTTCAGCTCATGCTTGAACGCTTTATGAAATAGTAATTATAGCAGTTTATAATCCCTCTTTTATACGTATCATTATAAGTTAGAAGTTCTTTTACTCACTGCATCTTTTGCATGCAGGTTACCTATTGTTCACTCCCATGCAGTTGACCTTGAGCATTACCACACAAAGAATAAATTATCAATATTCAATATAGTAATGTTGAGTATTTATTGAGAATTTGTATCGATTCATAGTTTTATCTCGTATGTGTGTTTGAATTTCTTTAGTATTTAATTACCAATTAGCATGGAATGAACGTAACACATGACTCGAAATTTCACATTAGTATTTTTTCAAAGGACATTGATTTTCAGCCTTGACAAATTAAAGGTGCGTACGATTAATGTAATAAAGTGAAAAAGGTGCTTCATTAATGGGTAATAATTAAATTAATGTTACTTAGCGCAGTGGCAAAACACAAGTTCTAGACATAATTTATTTCATTGACATAGACATTGGTAATGTAGGTATTAATATACCAACAACTTAAAGGAAAATAGTATAGAATGTTTACGAGAAACAGATCTGAGGAATACATACTTTTGTTTGAAACGTATACATGATGGTAAATACATACAATAAATCAGGCATTTTCTGTATATTTTTATTGCAATGAATTATATGTTGCACCCAAAACCTATTTTCTGTTAGATTAAAACTGTTAAAATTTCTGTTAAAACCTTTTAGATTAGGTGTCACCGGATGAACTCCGCGTACGATGTTCTACGCGGTGAATCTTTTAATCTAGCAATAAGGATTTTTGCTCTAGATGGCTTGGCACGGGGTTTACCTTCCAGCGAGCGCAAGCTACTACGTTTGATAATCCCTTATGGATTGTACCAAATCTTAGATAAGTAAAAATGATAATTACCTTAAAATATTTACTTTTTGTTGGTTATTTTTTGATATTCAGATTTTATGTAAGTTTATATTAAGTTATGTTTTGTATATAGGGTGGTTTAAACACCATGTCCAAACCTCCCCAGGGTTGCCCAAACCATCCGACTGTTGTAAGATTAGGGTACATTTGACATGTATCAGAAATCCTTTTATGACTTTGAGACTGGTCGTAATTTGTAAATTGTTCTTGGCAATAATTATAGGTGTTCTGCTATTGATCTTAGAAATATACATTTGATTATGCACAAAAAATACCATTTTATTATATCTTACGTTAATGAGTACCAATCCCCCCCTTCCTCACCTACTTCCGACATTACAGATTCCATACTAACCCACCCAAAACAGAGGTTTCAGCATTCATCTTAACAATAGACTGGCGAATGTTGAACTCAACTTACGTCTTGAGAACAGGAGCTTAAATCATATAAGGCACCCCAAATACCTTGATATTACTCTGAATAGGACACTGACCTACAAGGACTACTTGAATAAATTAACCGCCAAACTCCGCACAAGGAACAACATCGCCCACACGCTGTGTGGCACTTCCTACGGCGCCAAAGTAAGAACCTTAAGAACCTTTCTACATGGTCTGTGTTTTTCTCCCTAGTCTGACTTATTAAAATCCCAACCCTGGTTTGGAAGTAACAATCCACTTGACTCGTAATAAGGTTTCACACATAATGTCAACTAGTCTTTGCCAAAAAGGCCCGTATCATTAAGGAATCATTTTGTATGATTTCCTTTTGAAAAATATAAAAGATAATATTAAACTAAATTTCTTTGAACCAACGTTTAAAAGTTTCCTAATGCGCCATAATGTTAAAGAATTTACTGATTTTAATAAAAGAGGTAAAGATGAGTGTCAGTTTCCTGATAATTTTTTTTTTATGATTCTAGTTCATGTAAAGTGATGTTAATTCCTCCTGAACTAGATCAAGCTATTGCTAGAGTACTCTTAATACTGATTAAATTACAATTTTTACGGTGCTTTTTCCTTTTATTCCTAATAGTTTTTTCCGCCTGCAGGTAACCTTGGCATGTTTGTGTACATCATCGTGGTGGCCCGGATTCTTCTCTGGTTTTCCTTCAAATAGAGGCGGATTTATTCACAGACGGGAATGTCGTTAATACCTTTGCAATTATTAATCTACAATATTTACTGTATTTAATAACGATTTATCTCGGACACTATAAATGGATAACAGTACGTATTTGTTAAATACCATCTTAAAAAAAAATATTATATCCACCATTGCCCTCGGACCCTTGATCGGAATTGATGGGATCGTCCCTTGCTTGTTTCCGGAGAGTAACTTAGTATATTGGCCCCCCCTCCACGTGGCCACACACAGTTTACAGTTGCTTTTATTAACAATCAAGTTTATTGTATATTGCTAATTGATTTGGAAGGGAGGTACATGACCAAGATAAAATCTGGGTCCATATATGTTGCGCTCGTTTTGAGACGTTGAATCGGTGGAATACATGTAAGAGCAACATCAGCAATGTAATGAAGAGCACTATCAGAAAAAGTCTGTGACAGAATGTTACCTTCGTCCTCCGTCACCACGTGGAAGTGGCCTGAATGGACATATATTAAATGCCAATAATATATCACTTACTAAATTTAAAATATTTAATATGTTTGGTTTTTTTTTGGCATTATTGTTTGACGCAGACTTATACTGAGCAGTATTTTTGTTACTTTATAAGGATTTTAAAATTCTTTTCGCTATATAATAAAACGAGTTATGGATAATGCTTAATAAAACAAGACTTGTATTCATGATATGCATAAAAATATTCATGACTGCACCAAGGTATATAACCCCCCAGGGGACTTATATCTAGTAAGTACGTGTTTGGCAAACATGGGACCCCGAGCTGAGTCTGGCATTACTTCCACTGACTTGTGCTAAGCTCCTTCCTTTCTCTTTCCTGACCTTCCTTGGTCACCTCTTGTTCTTTTCGATCCCGACGCTATTAGGGCTAGGGTATCTTTCATTTTCTTCATTTTGTGTCCCCCACTCATTGTTTGTCCTCAATGTTTTGATTTTTGGTTTTGAGATATGTTTTGGTATGTTGTAATTCAGGAGGGTTTTTAGTGGGTATGGTTGAGTCATTCGGCGAGTCCCACACGCGGGGAGAGTCATGATGGCTCTCCTAAGTGCGTAACTGCATTTTCCCTACCTGTACAGAATTTTAGGACTCGATCTCGTTGTCTACGAGCGATAAAGCCCCACAAGAAAACCAAGGTATATAAAAGTAAGTTGTACTGGAATTGCGGACATTCTGATTGAACGTAGATGCCAACTAAGGAAAAACTTTTCCTTTTTTCAGGTTGTTTAGATTTTTGCGATTTACTATAAACTGGTATTAGTGATAAACACAGGATTCGTATTAAGCTCAATTTTTCCTAATTGGGTCCCGGAAGCAGGCCACCATATTTTTTTTGCTAGTCTGTGTAATTGATGAATACATATTCGGAGACTTTCAATGACTATAAAGGGAAGGGATTAAAGTTTCAAATGAAGTATTGTTTTAAATTGGGGCATTTGGACTCGCCAACTTCTAGGTCATTAGAGCCCTTGGAAGAAATAAACACATGGTTGTTAAGATCTTGGAGATATGAATAGAGAAAGATAACTCATTTATATTCTGATGATTGTTAAAGTAAATTCTTACTCTAAGGGGAAACTCGAAAGTACTAAATATGCCAACAGCTTTCAGAGTAAATCTGCGGATGAATCCTCTGAAAGCTTTGTAGTCAGCCAAGCACGCGTACGTGCTCTGTATCAAGCTTCTGTGATAATCGTGAGAAGCCAGTATTAAACGCACAGAAGAAAATGAAGTTCTAAGCATATGCATCAATGCACAGATTCGGTTGACTATAAATAACGAGCTAAGAAAGGCCTTTTGGTGGCACATCGACGAAGATAAATTTCTCAGAATTGAGTTAAAGAGGAAAGTTGTGAAGTGTTGGTCGTCTTCATTATTCCAAGAAGAACTGCGCTGAGTTTTCCTTTCAAGATTCGACAACCGTCTTTTCAGAGTCGTTTTTTTTCTAGCAACGGTCGTTATGTTCTTGAAAAGATTGGAACATAAAAGAAGGCTTGTATGAGACTCAGTCAGATATTGTGACGGAGTGCTGCGCTGGACTTCGGGACGATCACGTTTCTTCTTCAATATTTTGAAGTTGTTTGGTGTTGTTTAAGTGTGTTTCAGTATCGTGACTTTCCGATGACATCTTTGTGAGTTTTACGCCTCAAGATTTTGTACATTCTCGGGGTAAAACTACAGTGAGGTGGTGTTTATTTTCTTTCATTTGCCTAGCAATAGATATCGGTGTCGTATATCAAAGCTCATTGGTGATGATATAAATAAACGTGTGTATTTTTATTTCCACTACTTCACGAATCAAGTCACTAAACCAAAAAAGAAATTTCATTAAAAAAAAGAAATTTTTAGAAAGAAAAAAGATAGCAATTTTCAAAGAAGTTTCGAAGTTCTAAGGAGTTGAAATGTATTGCAGTTGGTTCAATCAGATAGCACGCATTGAGAGCTAATATAGAAGTCTTCGTAGCAGGCATTCATGTTGAAGCGAAACTCGGAAGCAGAACAAAATAGCGTAGGAGCTCATAACCCACCACAAAACGTATCTTTTTGATCCGGGATGAAACTTCTAAGGAACTTCCGGTAATACGCACACTCCAGTTGAATATGTGTTTCTCTTTTTAACTCATCTACAACATAGTAATGTTGTCTGAGCATTATGATTAATAGATATGAATATTACCAATATCCAGACGAAATATTATTCTTAATCTTTAAGAAAATTAATTCAATTTCGCTGTACCGCATTAAATATTTATAACTAAAGGGCATGAGATGAACTAAAAGAAATTGGAGAGTGAGAGAAAAGGGAAATTTGTATTTTATATAGAACACAATAAAATTATTGAATTGCGTCTAATATTTTCGAGTTCTTCTTCTCTCTGAATCATCTGGATCGGGGAAACTATCTTTCAAGAATCGTCAGGAAATGTATATGAATGAGATTCAATATACAGCGTACCTTTATAACAAAAAATGCTCAAAATTGAAGCGTATATGCTCTCCTCGTTAACGCTTTTCTCAGAGTGTTTACGCTAAGAACTAAAGTGTATACGGTTTCAAGTGAGCGTTTACACTACTGTCCGGAGCGTTTACGTTAAACCTGTCGAGTGTGTTTAAAAGAACTCAGCTGAGCATTTATTCCTGACTGTAAAGGTATACGTTTTTGATTGAGCGTTTATGCTACACGTAGAGCATTTGTCTACAGCAATTGAACGAACACGCTCACGCTGAGCGTTTATTTCTTACTGCAGAGCGTACAAGTTCGACGTACTGTAGTACATATACGCTCACGCGGCGGGTTTATTTTGTCGTTTAAAGTTCCGTAGTTCACGATCGCTTGTAAAATATATTTTTTAAGCGTACAGCATATATAGCAATAAGATTTAACTTTTTATTTACGAAATATAATATAACGAATATCCCTTAATGAGTTTTTTTACGAAAGTTTCCAATCCTTTGCGAGCTCTTTGATGCCGTTCAGGAGAAATTTTTATCGCTGTTTAATATATTAATGGTATAAGCAAGCTAAAGCCAATGCTTATAGTATCGTACCGGAAGTAAATCTTTAGACGAGTGAGTAGTACACCACAACATTTTTCAATTCTGTCGCTTTCCAGTGCTTTAAATTATTGATTGAATGGGGAGGGTGCGTTATTTCGCAAAGAGGAAGTATATTTAATAGTCTTTCATCAAGCAAACGAGGTTCTTTCCCGAAATACCACGGTTTGAGGGAGTTCGAAGAATCAAACAACATAAATAGAAACAGCCCGTCTACTCCTAACGAAATACAGTACGTGTATTCAGAAGGTAGTGAACGAATCATATTAAAAATAGGTAGCAACATCAATGGCGATACTCCTTTAACTCCGTTACTACTCTTTGTTCATTTTCCACCTTTGTTGCGTCATATTTATGCCGATCTTTCGTTCTCCTTTCTCCTTTTCCTCCTGGGTACATACGCGCGTATCCGTTGCCCACTGATGTGCGTAAACAGTGGGAGTATTCAAACTCCATTATAATGGATTATTATAATTCTCTTATGCATGTTTCTTTTTTTAAATCACGAAAGAACTTTTCTCAAAATTGCTGAACATTATCTAGAGTATTTATTGTATCTCCCAAAGTGAATTCTAAAGAAAGCCCAGTTCTGTTGATATTCTTGAGCAAACAGAGTTTATTTTTCTCATAGTTAGGGATGGAAATTCTCAGACCACCATCAGACAGCGTTGTCATCAGACAGGCTAAAGTGAAACCAGATAAGTGGTCATTGCAAATGAAATACATAATGCTCAAGTACTTTGCTTTCATTTCACGATTCTTTCCAATGACAAAGTATAGTTTGCAATAAAGGAGTGACTATAAATCTATTTGTATTAAATTTGTTTCGTACTTTTCAATACGCTCTCTTTATATCGCGAAGTGGACGTGGGATTATGACTTTTTAAATGTGATTGTCCAAGACATATGTTTGTGGGTGCTTTGCATGTTCCACAAAATGAAGACAATTTTTTTTGAGTGACAACACCGTTGATACTATCATTTAACTTTAAGAATATGCCTGATTATCACATTACATCTTTCATAGTCATCAACACTGAAAAGTTGATTAATTGGATATGGATTCTAAATGAATGTTCACAATTCAAGGAAATTCTCATGTTTAAGTTGCAAAATATTTCACGTGTGTGTGAAAAAGTAAATTATCAGTAATTACTTATGATGATTCACTTCTAATTAAACACGTTACATCGCATACCATTGCCTGAACAATGCTCAGAAAGGAATTGTATATTTTGCCATGTAAAGCTGCGTCTGGAACACGGTTTCTCGTTATTTTAGCAATTAGTCACACGATGTCCTCAGTGTATCGAATCTCTAGATATGCTTTTGAATGCTCTTTGTATTAACAATACTTAAATTCAGATAGAAGTAAATATCATCAAACCTTCCTTTGGAAACTTCCATGCAGCTGACGAAGTTCATCCTTTATCAGCCTAATTTGAATATTTGTAATTTTCCCCTAACTCTTATTCCATAAGGTGGAAGCCAATTTAAAACGATAAACAGAATCTAGCACACCTAACACCCTATTTTCATTATGAATAATTACCTTTAAAACAATAACACTCTTACTCCTATTGAGTGAATTGTAATCCACGTTCGTGATTTCAATACGATAATACGGGATCCCGAGAGAAACAATTTATGATCCGTTCAGAACTATTAGAAAATACAGGCTCTAATTTATGGAAATATTATATTTTCTCATTAATTGGAGTTTACTATTTGTTTCCATTTCATGAGCAGCATCATCATTTCTTTATTATGTACTTATTCTACTCACGAAAAGATATAAAGGATCACGTAATATGAGACATATAGGGATAAATTAGCACAGAGACATCACATCATAAAGGTACAAAGCCCTATAAACACATCTCTCCAAGTATTGGAAGTGTTTCTCCAATTGTGAATACTTCTACATGTTCTTCTCCAAGTACTTTCATGTGCACTCTCCAATCGAAGAGTAAAATTGTCGTAAACAGACATGAAATTACCACTCTAATGTCTTACTTTACATTTTGGGATTATAACTATTGTTTTATATTGCGCCATCGCAGTATAATAGCTTTAGTTTCATATTCGACCATTGCAATGGTGAATCGTTTCCGTCGTGGTGGTTAAAAATGGCCACAATGCGGCTGAGGGAGTGAGAGTTGTCATTCTAGCGACGCGATTGCGTCTATTGAAAAAGAGCACCTTGGTGTCACAAACCCACTTACTACATTTCCTTAACTCATCTGGGAGGAAAATTATAACAAAAATGGAATGATGTAGAATCAACCAGACAAGCAGTTGTTGTAAGTCGATTGTATGCATAGTAATACCTCGCGGTTTCCATTGACGTCGGTTGGCGTCGTTTTCAGTTTCAATAGATTTTTTCCGCGAAAACATTGTCTCGGTTTTCGTTAGTTGTCACAGCTATTTTTGCGAAAACAAAGGGCGACCTACACGTCATCCTGCTCAGTGTGGTGGTGTTTATCGTTGAGTAAGAATCACCCCGCGTGTCAGGCCAAACAAATCCATTGGGTTTCAGGCGAAAAATCACCGAGACATAGATTTTCCAGGCGTGTTAGCAGTTTTTTAAGTGATCATGTATTACCCCATTTGAAGCAAATATTTCAGACGCGGAAGAATGAGACCTCTTCGCACAGGGGTCTTTTGCGACATGGTCCCACAAAATCGTAAGTTGGTGTCTGTACCAAAAAGTGAGTCCTGATACTTAAGGTCCTTATGAAGGGGGGTACTCAAATGTTTATTTATTCTTTTATATTCATTTTATATTAATTTCGTACTTCTTTTTGTATTGAAAACTACGTTTACTCTCTATAAAACGCGTTTTTGGTATGTGTTTTGGACTGTCTAGGACGCATTAGTTGCATTTACATTGAAATAGATGTCTCAGTGTCATGCGGATTGTTTTCGGACGGATTATCGCCGAAAACCGAGATTCCACTGTATTTTCGTTTTGGCCAAATATGGGTCACGATGAAGAGCGCTTTTGAGGCCCGAAAAATGAGGTTTACTCATCAGACACCCGTCATTTACATTAAGGGGAACTGCGTGCTAGTATAATACAAATTTACGAATTCAAGTTACAACTGCACTTATAAGCCGCAGAGAGAGAGAGAAGATTTCACGACATCATATATCCACAGGGATCTATTTCCAAGAATGCATTCCAATTTAAGTTGTAACACAAATGAGGTAATTTTATTCTTCCAAGATGGTGAAGTCGGATTGCTTGTAATTCTCCCCATCGTGGAGTCGCGTAAGTGAAAACGAAATCAACTCTTCTTGAGCATTAGGGTTAGAATTACACCCATGACGGGAACGGCATTATGAAACAGATTTGCGACCGAATCGTGGTGGCAAAGTAGGTGTCCCTGGACTGGAGATTGTGCCGGGTGGATTGTTATTTACGGTTGTTCGAACTGCGAATACCAAATATTTGAGTGTGGAACATTAGGTATTCCCTCTCCCTGTAGCGTTTTTTTGTTGCAGTTTTTGGGATCCCGCATGATTATTGGGGTACAGAGTTTTTCCACAAAGTTTCCTCATTTCAATGTTTTGTGATATCTTGCTATTATGACCAGAAGAACAAAATTTTCTTTTTATTGTTGAAATATATTTAAACAAAGACCGTTTCATTGTTATTACAATTTCACGGTTTCCTACGTTTTTCACCATGCAAAAGAAATACAAGATTACGTAACGGGGTGAACTTTAAAATAAACAATTCACATTTCTATTTCTTAATTGCACACAATATGCTTTTCCATCATGAACCGTGATCCTGATAAAAATAGCAACTCTACTGACACCTCAAATGGCGGTGCATATAAATTTAGAGGATTATTCCTAAGCGATTTATTAAGAAAAAGTTATTTTCTTGTTTAACGTTTTGAACATGAATTGCGTTAGCTGTTACAGGACCTTGACTCATTAGATTGAGACTTATTGTGCCACTTCGAAGTAAAACTAGTATTTGGTTAGGAGTAATATTTTGCACTCTCCAATGCTCAATAAATAAGCGTAGATATGTAGCCTTGATAGTAGGAATATGATTGATTTAATGTTGCTGAATGGGCTAACTCACTGACGTTAATGAATACCTTGTAGGATGAAACTTTAGGAGTCAAATCTAATCGATCAATATAACATAAAATATGTAATTATTATAACCCACAAAAAATATTTCAATTCGAGTTTCAGTAAAATATTTTTATTCGTTTACTAAATAAATGTAAAATTTTCCTCATCCTCTGGATGGACGGGTGGAGGGGATTCTTCCCCCATTCACGATGCCCCCTCTCGTGATTTATTCCTTGGTTGATTTGTCGTATTGCTCAACATCCTATTCTACGTGGCAAAGAAATAATAAATGCTAATGAAAGTATTTAATTACTATATGATTGCTTGTTTTCTATTAGCACCCGTACACCATTATTTTATCACAAAAATTAAACGCCCAAAATTTAGTTCACAATGTGTTACAAGAGAAATTGAAGTCCAAATTACGTATTTCATGTTGCACAATCAACCATACGTGTTAAGTCAACGAGATAAGGAAACATGTTAACATAATGTACCCAATAACAGTTGAAACAACATTGAATAATACCATTACAGAAGACGCGAAATTGGAGGTCGCCCGGTTCAGTAACGAATCGACGCCAGATGTGAATCGTCCCTGACCACGAACACTACATGCCTTCTCCTCGATTCTAATTGCCTCTCATGAATAGAAACAGCCGGAAACTTCTGTAACATCTCTCGTGAAGAATGGCGTTTTATTGAAACGACATCACCTAACCTGTACCTCTACGCTTCATCTCGGTGATTAAGTTAGTTAAGGAGTATCGCCGAGATCTCTGGTTCGCGAAGCGCGTCAGTCAAGTCATTAAAGACAACAATTAACAGACAATAAATGAAGGCGGTTCGAGGCGGGGGCGGGAGGAGAGCTGCAAAACATGCTTCGTTTCCGGTGATACATTCATAACAGGAACTCGATGCTGAAACACTGAAGGAGGGGTTCATTTAATTATGAGAGATGAACACGTTTCCCAAAAGATTTCTGCGGAAACTGAAGTATTAAAAATGTGTTGGAAGAAATTGAAGTAGTTTGCAACGTGATGCTTCAAACTAAAAAAAATAACGGTTCATAAAATGAACCAACTATTTAAAAATGTTTCCAGTCAAGAACGAAATTTTCCCTTGATTTACGATAATTAAAAAAATCTCACTATTTAACATTGAAAACTCAAAATCTGAGAGAATATTTAATTTATTTGAAGACCGTAACAGTAAGAAAAACGTTAACTGTGTGCCGCAAATCCTGAGCAAATCTAGTAGATTATACGTAAAGTGACGAATATATTAATGAAGCAAATTTTCAGGAAACAGAAAAAGGAATAACACTTAAAATAATTATCATAATTCAACAATTTCAGTTTTCTTAATTTTTCATTTCAGTTATCTCAATTACGCACATTTCTTGGACCTGGGCTGGCATCCCTAATGTTGGTATCTCCATCAATGTGATCCAAAAATAGAACTCATGGACGTCTCTATTTTAGAACTTCAGTCACCAACTTCAAACATCTACTGCAACTTCCGCGCAGCTGGCAGCGTGTCGCTCCCTAGAGGAAGTTCACTTCATAAAGCTAACCTTGACTTAAGAAGGAAAGGTAATGCACACGTTATATCTACTTTCCTTCAGGTGATTTATCACTTCGCAGAATGTCATGTCCAGCGGCTTACGCAAAAATTAGTCCGGACGTGGGGGATTAAGAACTTTGAAATAATCTTGCGGGTAAATTGGGGCTTGAATCACAATTGGCCGTATCTTGCCTTACTCGTCTAAAACTTATAGTGAGAGATGTATTTGTTTGCGTCACCTAGTATACTGAATTTGTGCGTAGAGTTTTTGTCATTATATAACAAGGACGACTGCAAACAGACAATATTGTAATTATAAAATATTAGTGCCTAAAGTAGTTAATAATTAAAGTAGAACTGCCATTTTGAGTAATCTCTTTTTTATTATTAAAACTGTATTATACATGTTTTGAGATATCCACCTGGGAGGCGACGGGGCTTGAGCCAAATGTGTACAAAGTAATCTCATATTTCATATTCCACTGAAAATTAACTTTATTATTATGATATCAATTTATGTAGAATGTGAATATTTTTGAAAGCAATCTCTTATTAGAAATTGGGCTCTAGTAACCGTATGGTAATCAAAATGTATGGTAAAAATAGATTCATCACAATCTAGGAAATAATAATAACACAAAAAACGCATAGCCTTGTTTCGTGCAGATTTGAGACTGTTTTAACCAAAGTCGGATAACTCCCAATACACCGAATAACTCCAAATCACACATTACATGTAGGAGATTATGTGGTGAAGGAATTACGTTAGGCTGGTAAATACAATACGTAGCTCCTTTTACCACTTGCAATTTTAAAAATTATTTTATGAGTACTACAACTGTCATGATAGCTGTAAAGTTGAAAGGTATTGCGAGAATAATAGAACTTTTAGAATCTATTGGACAATATGAGAGTTTCATCCGCAAACGAGTAATTATCTGAAAAATGGTTACTTTTCATGGACACCTTTCGCACAATACATCAGAAAAGTTGGTATAACAGCGAAGTACTTCCTACCGGAATAATTTTATCCTTAAATGCTTCGCGAAATACTTTTTCGGTTTCCTGCTATTCTCTCGTTCTTTCTCGAATTCTTATAACCTTTCGATTCACTAATGATTTATTTTACTTTCTCCACTACAATTCGTCCTATTGATTCATTTCTTCTCGTATTTAGGAATTTATATTCCGATCAGCAACCAGACGGCCGCTGGCTCTTTCTGAAAAATAATTCAAAGTTTTTCCAGAACTGGCAAGGTTTTATTTAATTTTTAAAGAAGATTTGAAGATGTTTAAACCATCAAAATGACCCATGGCCCTCAAAATAACGGAGCTTTTCTAACTCAATAAACGACAATAATAATAAATTTATTGTCAAAAGAACAGGGACAAATTGCATATGACCACGTATGGGATGTCAATAAACTTATTTACTCCGTTAATTACAATTAAGTAAGTTGACATTGCAATAAATAACTGTGTGTGATTTTAATGTATCTTAAAATAATAAAAGAATTTATACACAAGAGACACTGGGTATAATTTAGACCTATTTTATACATATATACAAATACATGTTAATTTTCCAAATTTAGTCAGAAAGGTTTCATGGCTGTTCATGTATACAAATTAATTATTTTCACCACATGGGATTTGACAGCCGTGATTAATATTTATACCATATTTTGTCATAATTTTAAATAATTTTACTAGATGAAATTTTAATTTTCTCTCACTTTAATTGGATTTTATTCCTTACAACTCTGGATTATTTGATCCATAAAGAAGTAGACTGTGATATCTTGCCGCCCAGTTAAGGATAAGGTTGAAGTTTATTAATTGTTTTATGCCACCCATTATTTATACCCGTCGTCCCTTTAGCATCGTCGCGTTTTCAAGCAGGTCTGCATTGCACACGCGTTGCTTATGCAAGAGTAATTAAAAAGTGTCGTTCCCAGACGTGTAGTAGTGGGTTAAGGTCGCGCCAGTAGCGCCGGTTATCAGATTCGTGAAGGCAAAGGTCTTGGCTACGTCGAAGAACTTGAACGTTTATTGTAATAGAATCGCATGTTGACTTTAGGTGGCCAATTTAAAAATGAAATAAATAAATGGTCTTGGGGAAAAAACGCGAAATCCTTCATAATTTGGATGAATATGTATTCAGGAATGTTTTTAAGAAAAATGTAATAAATAGGGTGTTTAGAAATTGAAGGGATAAAAGAGATTATACTTTTGTGTAGTATCTTTCTTCTCACCAAACTAATACCTTAGCGTTCGAAAACATCAGGTCCATTTGCAGATGGTATGCAAGTATTATTCAATAGCACCTATATATGAAAATGTCATAAATTTTTATATTTTTGAAAGGTCATGACGATAAATATTCGTTACAATACCTTCAGACTTACTAATAGAAGAAATGTGTTTTTACATTGATTTTACTAAGTTCCATAACATATCGTTTTTACTATTTCAATGTTTCTCTCACATCCAAGACATCTGCGTCAGCACAGTTAGGTGTCATATCTCTCGGTTTTATATTAAGGTTTTAGCAACAGCCACAATATAAGGAAGATGAAACTCCAATAACTTTTAGGCCACGAGCAAATACATATTTCAAATATTTGAATGTTTAGTTCTTGTTTCTCAAAATGCAAACAATTTAGGATCGACTTCATTCCCAGTTCAAAAAGACTCATCTATCATCACTCCATACCATAGCACAATAAGATCGAAAGTAATTCACAAATCTCATCAAACTGAAAAATGTTAACTTCCAGTATAAATTTCACTCGATTAACTGAAAGATTCCCGCAGTCGAAATCACTACCGAGATTTCCTCTGTGCTGTTCGATTTCTCCTGCATCCAATGGTGGGTCTAGGTCCATTTTTTGTAGGAGGGGATCTGGTGGTATAGAAAGTTTTGAAAATATTTAAAATTATACAATTTTAGAACTAGTAACTACTCTGTAATAATATTNGAAAGAAAGAAAGAAAGAAAGAAAGAAAGAAAGAAAGAAAGAAAGAAAGAAAGAAAGAAAGAAAGAAAGAAAGAAAGAAAGAAAGAAAGAAAGAAAGAAAGAAAGAAAGAAAGAAAGAAAGAAAGAAAGAAAGAAAGAAAGAAAGAAAGAAAGAAAGAAAGAAAGAAAGAAAGAAAGAAAGAAAGAAAGAAAGAAAGAAAGAAAGAAAGAAAGAAAGAAAGAAAGAAAGAAAGAAAGAAAGAAAGAAAGAAAGAAAGAAAGAAAGAAAGAAAGAAAGAAAGAAAGAAAGAAAGAAAGAAAGAAAGAAAGAAAGAAAGAAAGAAAGAAAGAAAGAAAGAAAGAAAGAAAGAAAGAAAGAAAGAAAGAAAGAAAGAAAGAAAGAAAGAAAGAAAGAAAGAAAGAAAGAAAGAAAGAAAGAAAGAAAGAAAGAAAGAAAGAAAGAAAGAAAGAAAGAAAGAAAGAAAGAAAGAAAGAAAGAAAGAAAGAAAGAAAGAAAGAAAGAAAGAAAGAAAGAAAGAAAGAAAGAAAGAAAGAAAGAAAGAAAGAAAGAAAGAAAGAAAGAAAGAAAGAAAGAAAGAAAGAAAGAAAGAAAGAAAGAAAGAAAGAAAGAAAGAAAACGAAACAGAAGAAGAAGAAGAAGAAGAAGGAGTGATTTGAAAGAGAGTTTATTTCTATAAGCTCCAAGTGATGTTCGTTTCAATTACTAGGCAAATTATCCAGAACTTAAAATTAAAATTCTCCGAGTTTTTAATGATACATGCATCGTCGGGACAAATTGAATCACTCACACACATGTACGACACTCGCAATCACGGTGCAATATTTAAAATTATGGTCCTTCGTACACTATTTTTTCTCATTTCTTTTCGCACTTTAATGAACGAATGTCATGAAATCGAAAAAATTGTAAATTGAAACTATGCGTAGCTTACATTGGATTTTAATCGAAATACAAAAAAGATATGATTTGCCGACCAGGGGTCGAATGCAGTAAGTTAGCTGTTATCCGGAAGGTTGTAGGTTTTAATCCTTAGTATAAAGACGAGGTGTGTTTGTTTGAATGTAATTTCATTCTTCATTTCATTATCCAGTAACCATTACCCACTGTCGTTATCATCACTATGCCCACGATGGCGCTAACAGCAAGGTTATAAGACCGAAAAAACCAGCCGTGTACCTCCCTCATCATATCACCACATTCTGATAGCCGTAATTCATATAAAAATGGGTAAATGTATAAGAAGAAAAAAATGCTAAATCGCTAAATTTTTCTCTTCGCACATGGCCCTAACGAAGTAATTGCCTGTGACGATCAACACGAAGGATGCCCCACGAAAAAAGATGAGAAAATAACAAGAGGTGTCAAACTCCTCTTCTCGTTATCTAAGAATCATCTGTGACATAATATTACGCAATGAATTGTTAGAAAAAATAATTGCACAATTCTAGGTTTTACTGCTCTCATAATAAATGCAGTTGAATTGTTATCTTGTGACGCAACTAAACTGTTGTAAGAATGTTCTGTCACGAGATTCTAAAGCGTGTCTAAAGGAAGTACTCACCCAAGAAGTACGACATCTGGTGTTTAAGGGATGTAGTATGAAGATAAACTAAGAATAAGATTGCAGCGGAAATAATTAACAATTACTCGGCTTTATAATATCAGAATCCTTAGCGAAACCATGAATTTTCTGGAAGATTCTGAGCACAAATGGGAAAGGTGAAGAGCTAATTGATTCTGCTCGTAGGTATTACATAAAAGAGTTATTTTATTATGCTTGAGTCACGCCAAGTGAGGTTAGCTAATTAAACTCGTAACAAAAAAGTGTTTCCAAAAAGAGAGCTTGAAATGACAAAAATTTTAAGTAAAGCACGAAGAAATTGAGTTAATAATTTAACTAATTCATTCAATCATTTTTTGCTGTTTGAAGGTTTATTGTTTTTCTTTTCTTTTTTTAATACTATTTTTTATTCTGCTACTAGAGTTTTAATGTATAAATTAATTACTTCAACGCATCGTGATGGGCATAGATTTTAATTAATGTATCCCGACTTAAACAGTTTCATTAATATGATTCCGAAAGGAATGACAAAAATATTACTACTTACGCACATAAAATGATAAAACACTTTTGAAGTACATGTGAATTATTCTCCAAAAAAGTCCAAGTGTTGTAAAGAAGTGTTTGAAAGAATATTATACTTTTTTCAAACGAAAGTGGCATTTTTGAGCTTAGGACACTTCTCCAAACTTTGTCTGTCCCTTCACGGCTTGTAAATGGACTCCCAGGTGTCCCCTTGGAGGCTGTAAACTGAGTCCCCGACACAAGGAAAGAGCATTAATTATTAACAATGTGAAGCGCGGATAGGCAACGTCACTGAATTAGATCAATAATGTCATCATTTTAAGTATTCTGACAATTTAGTAAGGTTAGTTTTGCACTGAAACGAGAAAAGCTTTCTCGCAGCGCTTTTCTCGTTCTGGTGGAAACGAGCTTAAAAGTTCTGGATTATGTCAATGCTAAGTAAGTCGGTTCGATTATTGCAGACGGCACCACAAATTTGCGGTAAGCATATGGTAATGTACTACACCTGCAGTAATTTTTTGTCACAGCGCCACTTAACACATTCTAATGAAATTTGCGTTGGTTTCCCCGATCATTTCTATCCAGACCCAATGGTACTCACCTTACGTCATAAATAAATAAGTAATGTTTTGGAAGTTCTTGAAATTTGGATGTGGCTTTCTTCAATCGATACTATTTTTTGCATAAATTTCACCATATGGTTCCGCCACTGCCAGAGGAAATGGAAATTTGTCAATGGTAGAAAGTTTTCTTCAATGTAGCTTTCTGGCTACAGTATTTTTCGGGGGAAAGTTAAAACGAAACTTAAGTTCGGTGACCTCAAGTTGACGAAGATAAATTCAAGCGGAAGACCTATATTTGACGATGTGGTTGTGGCACCAAGATAAATAATGCAAGCTAATTTTTGAAACGTTCAAATTACATAATACTTTATTTAGTACATCATATTCATCATAATTGCGTGATGAAAACATTTTGAGTCTTGAAAAAGTCTTTAAGATAGGAAGAATTATCAAGAGGTTTTTCTCACAGCATATACAGTGAAATATTCATGTAAAAGAAATGTAATTATTGGTTCTACTTTTAACTGTTGGTTGAATCAAATAAATTTTAAATCAGAAATGGAGTTTTAAAGGATCTTTGTGTAGATCGTTTCGTTGATCATCATATGTATTTGATAATCTCTCCTCAACAAGGAACACAAATTCTTCACACTTTGTGACCACTAATGGAATAAATGTATGTAAGTTTACAAGTTGACTAATTTGAAAACTAGAGGAACTTGGTAAGTCCACAAAAAGTCACTATGGGTGATTAAAATACTAATGAATTCCAGATGAGACACGATAGAACCACTTCAACGTTCGGGGTATACTTTTTACATTCGCTTAGGTTTAGCATTTTCTTTTAGTTTCCGAAAGGAATTCATTGTTTCATCAGAGTTCCTTTTTCAAAAGAATACATAGTTCATTATTGTACTTCTGACCAATTTGCATAACGTAAATAAAAATGGAAAATATGAATGAAATAATGTGATTTTAAAATAAATAATATTAATATATTTCACTTCATTTAATACCCCAGATATATTTTGAAATAAATTACGCAAAAAGCTGAAAAAAAGTTGCACATCAGGTAACTGAAGGGTGCGTCACTATGATAGTCAAAGTGCTAACATGCGTGAATGAAAAACAAAGGAGTTTAATATTTGTATAAATCTTTGAAAATAAATGCGTTGTTTTACATATTGGATATAATACTCATTAGACGTACGACTAATAATATACAATTAAATGATCATATAGTGGATTGCTTATTATACGTGTTATAATTCCAGATAAATCATCATGAGTAATTTTGAAACAATATTTAGGATGTCTGATCATGTAAGCAATGTGGCGCGGATCTCTTCGTTTTGTAACGCGTACCGTTAAAAAAATGTAAATTTGAAGCACAAAAACTCGCTTATATTTCTCTCGTCAGAATACGCGACCGCTTGTTGGAACCTGTATCGGAAGGGTCAAATACACGACCTAGAACGTGTGCAGACAACAGCCCTCGAATTTATTTAATGTAAATCCAGTTTTAAAAGTTGCATACTTCTGGCATCTTTAGAAAAAAGGACGTAAACGACCTAGACAAATCAGTTTATAGAAATGAACCGACATGGAAACATAACAGAAATGTTGAAACATCAAACTCGGACAGATAGAAAAGACCAGATTTTAAAATGTAAGAGTGAGGGGGAAAGTCGACGATTCTTATTTCTCAACGGAACGATTAGAGACTGAAATTTAATGCCTGCATCCGTTGTGAAAAAAATATCAAACTCTGCATCTATTCGCGATATTAGGCAAGTTCTGGAAGAAAATAAGCAGTAGTGCAGATGTGAAGAAAAGGAAGTGAAGTGAGAGGGAAAGTGATATGAGAAGACAATGTGTGAGCCGGAAAGATAGAAAAATGAAACAAAAAATGTGAAGTGAAGCGAGGTGCACTTAGTGAGTCGAGTGTCCGGATCAACCGCCATAAAATGTACAATTAGTAATTATTCATAGTACTTTTGTTCTTTAACGTTTAATACTCGCTTTTTCGTATATTTAATAGTTTAATACCAGTTTAGTAATATATTTTACAATTTTAAATTCTGTGTTATGTTAGGAGCAGTAAAGTTCTAGGTTTTTAATATATTTTTTGTATTTTACTCTTATATTCTGTCACCGAGCAATAGAGCTCATTTGCAAATGAAATTTATAATAATAATAGTAATAATAATAATTAATAATAATAGTAGTAATAATAATAATAGTAGTAATAATAATAATAGTA
>NNCF01132399.1:70393-106060 GCA_002313205.1 Laupala kohalensis | reverse complement strand
TATATATATATATATATATACACACTTTAGAATACATACAGCTCGATCAGGATAATGAGTATTTGTCCAAAAATTTACTTTATTAATTTAATTAATTCCTTAGGTGAGATTACAGTCAGCCAATTCCAATTCCAGTCAGCTATATCTAACCAAATAATTTTTAATGAATGAATTGGGGAGAAAATATGTTTGATTTGGAGAACGTAAGGTTCCGGTTCAACATTTGTCTGAAATACGTAAGGGTTACTACTAAAAACCTTACCTGGTCCAGCCGAGCTGGGATGGAATCGACGCTCTTCATTTGCACAAGTTTTATTTCACTTCACTTACGTATCACACATATTTTAGTATGTTTGGATGAAATCTTTCAACTGAATTTTAAACCAGTTCCCCCAACCGATTGAGCTAAAAATTTGGCACACATGTATAAACACATGCAATGCAATATTATGATGCCTAACTCAAATGAAAACTCTTTCTAAAATGTTTCTTTATTACGATTTTATTCCGAGATAACTCGCGGTGGGCTATTTATGGGCGTCTCCTGAATTGTAATTCGTCTCTTTTTGCAAATAAGTATTACAAAGTACATAACCTATGCTTTTTCGTTATAATAGCGAAGGAACGTCTTGTCATTACGATCGATGTTTTCGAAAGATGTTTATTCTAACGGAAGGTGTATCATACGGATGTTATTAGATTTATGCTATTTTGTGATGTCAATAAACGATAGAGTTAAAAAGATATTTTTGGATAACATACATATGAGCAAGCAAGATTAATTAACACGACAGATAAATAAATAAATAAATTTCAATACGAAGAAGCATAAAATAAAATAATGAATAATAAACTTTTTTAATAACAAGCTTTTATTTAAACCCAGTACTAAAATAAATAAAATAAGTTTAGGTTTCTTTTACGCCAATGCAACATCAAATACTAGAGCCTCCGTACATATTTTACATTAGTAGATTCTAATACAAATAAACATACTTACTATCTTTATCGCTGAATACGATTTAATATTTCATGGTGAATTATTTGTTTTGAAAAAGCTTGTTGCGCGAATTGGAAAGAAAATACATATTTCGGCAAGTATCTACTTTCCTACCAATCATTGCCCTACGAAATTAATTGGTATCTACTTTTATGAACACTTAGCGTTACAAGTTTTTTGTACACAAATAATTCAACATAAGGTATGAAGTCGTATTCAGCGATGAAGATAGTAAGTACGTTTATTTTTATTGGGATCTACTAATGTGAAATATGTATGGAGGTACTAGATTTGGCATTCCATTACTTAATAAGAACCTTCACTTACTTGATTCGTTTTAGTACATGGCTTAAGTGAAAGTTTGTTTGCAAAAATATTTTTTATTTATTATTTTATTGAAAGAATTCTCCTTCTTTGCCGTAATGTGGTTCAATTTTCGTGGATCCACTCTAACTCTTTGATCGTTACAGCAAAATTGTAAAATTATATATTCTAAATAATCTGATGTGTATCCGTTCAATTGTAATACATCGTGAGTTCTGGGCTCTTGCACATTCTTCTATTGTTTTCATTCTTGTTGTTCATCTACTTTCACATGCCCTGAGAGCTATGCTATTATTTCGTCCGACGTATTTCGGGACTTTGATCCAAAGTGCAGAGAGAAATTTCATTCCCAACAGGCGAACCCTCGGAAAAACGTCTTTTTCCTCCTGGGAAAGTGACTGGGATGAAGATAATCGGTGCCCCGCTCTCGGCGACACCGCTCTCCACGTCCCTTTCGACGCGGTGACAATCTGGCGAGGCAGCCAGCCTCCGGGAGCCTGCGGCGAGACGCGTCGCGTCGTGTCGTGTCGTGTCCGTCTCGCGCGTCGCCAAGGCTGCGGTTGCCGCGCTCGGTTACCCTAATGTGGGCCGCGTTGCATAATCTCCGCACAACTTCCTGTTCCAGGCTGGAGGGTGACTCCAGCGACGCAGTGTCCTCACAAAGCTCACGTCGATCGCGTCGTGGGTGAGCGCCGTTTGACGATAGTGTCTCATCATTTTGTGAAGTTCTTTCCGTTCTCATACCTCACATAATGAAGATGTGGTCAAAACGAGAGTTGGCGGCTGCAAATAACCTT
This sequence comes from Laupala kohalensis, assembly GCA_002313205.1. NCBI lineage: Eukaryota > Metazoa > Arthropoda > Insecta > Orthoptera > Trigonidiidae > Laupala > Laupala kohalensis. Next base: position 103,939 of record NNCF01132399.1, on the reverse strand, counting down.
GTCAAAATTGCTTTCGGAATGTACACTACATACATTTCTTGATTAATAATAAAAAAACAATTTTCTTTTTCTCAGTTATCATGAATTAAGAAAATAGATTTAAGTTGTCATAGCTACACTCCAATAGATTCTATTTAACTTATATTCTTCCACAAACCGCGAGGAGTAAAGAAATGAGTCACAACGTTTTTTAAAGCTGGTCAATTATAGGAACGGACCGTATCGGATTGGCACAAATTGGAGCAGGTTTCAGTGGACATTAGTCAAAGAAGGTGATCTTGAAATAAAATTTCTTTTATGACTAGTGTTTCTGGTGGAGTAACCCGAACATGATATAATTATTCACCCAGCTAATAACGAAATTCGACGGAGATGACGTCCAAACAGCCGCTATAATATTGAGTCAATGGGTATAATTTCGTACTTTATGTTTTCGCAGCAGATAGTCCCGGAATCTGAATGTTCGATATCACCGAATATACGAGTAAAACGTTATTTCTTTTTTTTTACTTAATAATAATAATATTTATTTTACTGCAATTGGGCAGATTTTACCCGGTGGCAGTTTATAAGTAAATACAATACAAAAAATACAAAAATACATATCACAGAACACTGAAATCAAAATTTGTTAAATAAACCATTAAACTACATGATTCAACTAATATTAAAGTATTAAATAGAAAAAACATTTTACCCTGAAACATCTAAATTATTGATAAAAAATCTTATTGCACATTTTATTTCACGGATGACCCAAACACTCCATTTACCTCTTTCGTGCACTTCACTTCACATTTCCCTTCCCACCTTTTCTAAATAACTTATTTCCCTCGTATCACTTCACTTCACTGCCCACTATCACTCCACTAGCTTCCCATCTACACTAACGTACCCATTCTTCCCGAACTTGCCTAATCTGTTTAATTTGTCTGATCCCCTTTTCTTAGAGCGTTTTTGAATTTACGTGAGGTTGCTGTGCCCGATAGCGCTCCCACGACATCCGCAGGCAAATTGTTCCAGTCCCTGATTGAACTATTGAGAAACGAGTATTTTCGTAAGTCTGTTTTTTGTTTCCTTTCACGAAATTTGAAAAAGTGATCCTGTCTACCCAATCTAATCGGTTTTCTTAAACGCTCTTTGACATCCCACCACGCTGGTTTGTTTTTAAGTGTATTGAAAAAAACATCCCAGTCGCACTCTTTATCTACGAATTTGGAGAGGTTAAATTTCTGTGTAATTATTTGCATTATTACCCATGTTTATGAATTTAATCGCTTTTTTCTGAATTTTTTCTAATTCTTCTATTTGATATTTTCTGTAAGGAACCCATCCTTCCGATGCATATTCCATTAGAGGTCTAATAAGGGTTGTGTACGCTAACTCTTTTGTTGTCGGATTACTGCCTTTCTTTAAAATTCGTTTAATGAAATACTAGGCAGACTTTCTAAAAACATAATTTCAACGATTTTGAACGTGTTTGAAAGACTTCTACGATGAAACTCTCTGAAAATTAAAGCTTTTCATTATTCGTCTATTATATTTCCTTGAATAGCTGATACTACTTCAAAAACATTGAAAGTTTTTTGATAATTCCTTTGGAAGCTTCTGTAAATTTTTCAGACAAAATTTTGCCCATAGTTATGGCTCTGATTACAATGCAATATTGATTATTTAATATCTTTTTAAATAAAATATGGCGAAGGTCCCGAAATGGCGGTGTACTTTTACTTTCAAAACTCCCTTGATATTGTTATCAAACGAAAGATTTTGACGAGTAGTAAACGATAAGCTACGTGACTAAACCCAATATGGTGGATGCTCTACGATGGCGGGTTGCCTGGGGAATTCTTCTTACGCGCCCAATGTTAAAATTTGCCGACATGAACGGCATAGGTGAAGCTAAAACTGCCATACTGCTAACGTACAACTTCTCAAGTCAAGACGAACACGTACCGTGTACTGACTGGATAATGTTTATAGCAATCACATTTCATTTTCATAGCATTATTATTCATAGCAATCTAGGGGCACAGGGTTGTATAAAAACTTAACCCTCTCTCGGACCTCTGGCGGAGGAGGGGCTTACCAGCACTTGTCACGAATCTCGAGGAAACAAAAGATGAAAACAAAAATATAATAATAAAAATCAAACAAATACAAAACAAAATGCAAAAACGCAAAAGATGTTTGGAGAAAGCACAGATATATCACCGAAGTTATCTGGCCAAACTTCCGTCGTGGGCTATTGTATGATAAGGACATTCCATCAATTCACATGGACTTGGATGGAGATGGCATACGGAAGATTGAACAAAAGTCTGTGCAATTCCCTACCAATGGACGATATGTAACAACTGAACGCAGAATTTTGCCAATAATTCTATCATGGGTATCAACAATACACAAGATGCAAGGATGTAGGTCTACAGTGTGTTACGCTGTTATGCACTTGGGATCAAGCTCTTCGAGAAAGATCAGAATATGTTGTTTTAGTTCGTGTTGACCAGATGGATGTTTTAAGAATTGAAGAATTGGAAAACATCAAGCTTACAACTTACTACGCAACAAAGAAGCGTTAGAAAACTTATAAAGGATGAGATATTATGAACGAATAAATGAAATGGTGGCATTTGATTAAAAAGGATTCTAAAATGTGAAAAATTAATATATTTTTCAACAATGGTTATTTCTTGAAACGAAATTGCACACACACAAAAATATATTTTTTCAGTGATCAGAATAATTTTTAACATTTGTAAAAAGAAAACCATTTGGCGCTCATAAAATATTATTTTGTCTAGTAATTTTGATTTACATTTACGTTTTTAGCTTTGGTGATTTTCAGAGTGCACCTATGGAACTGAGTTTTATAGTGTCATTCAAAGCACTTATAGCCAGTGTTTCCATTTCTTTCCCTAAAAGTAAAGGCTATCAGAATTCTTCAGTCGTTAAACATATTTCATTTATATATTCTTTCTTACTTCTTTGGAGGAGGCTCTAAGTGTCTATCACAATCACATGTTGATTCCACATAAACCATGTTTTATTCAGAAAGAAGCTTCCGATTCTGTCGTGGAACTTAAAGAAATGTATGAAATTTATCGGGGTTTCATATAAATGATGTTTTCCTCAATGATCAGCTGAAATTGGGCGTTATTGAAACCCGAGGTTTATAATTCCCCGCTGTCTTTTGAGAAGTGAAACTTGCCAAAAAGTATATATATCATCCAGCTCAAATGGTTTGGGTTTGAACAATGATTTCGGGATTAATATAAACCCATGGATTTCTTTCGGGAGCGGAAAGAGAAGGTGGATAGTGTGTTTCTTGACTTTGTTGATTTGAGGAGTTAGTTTTTACAATTCTAACACTTAAAATTATTAAGATAAATAAATTCACGAAAAATGTAATGGATTTAACGACATACATTCAGAACGAAAGAACTGATTGATCAGTTACCGGATGATTGAATGTGTGCTATTTGTAGATAAATGATTTTACTCAAGCGTTTTTAGGATGAACAGGGACATCAAACGAATGGAATTTCTTAACTTTTGGGGGATTGAAAATTCAAAAACTGGAGTAGGTATGTAAAACCTGGGATGAAATCGAATGCGACAGCTAAAATTCGATATTTCGGAACAAAATCTTCTCTAATACTCTCACCACTGGCATGGTCGATGGGAAAATTGTGTATATGTGTGTGTGTGTGTGTATGCGCGAGCTTGTGCAGATCCCACTTAGTAGGCGAATTGTAAGTATAGCCTTCTGCGTCCCCGTGAAGGTAAATCTTTCCCCTTCAAAGCAAAATAAATATAGAAATAAATACAATTAGCCAACTCTATCGTTTTGTTTCAGTTTGCTTACATACATACGTAATGTACAAAATAGTTTTTCATAAACAGAATTGTATTTTTAGTAAATTTTAATTAATATTTAATACTGAAGTTCTAAACAATATAAATAACAATAATCATTAGGTTTTTTTGTACACTAAATGCTTTGTGTAAATATGCCAAACGTACGAGACCTATTTCATGTCAAGCCATAAAAATCCACAGTGAACTATTTCTGGAAATGAAAACATAGGAATCCGTACCTAAGACACGGGGTCGGTTCCATATACCAACGCACTATATTTATGCTATCCATGCCGGTGTTCTCCTTTCTTTTCTTTGCAAGTCCATGCAACGTATGCTTCGATAGATCCAAATTCAATGTTTATTTTCCCAGTTACTTTTATTTTTATGCGGTCACCTTTAACCGATCTTTAATTGCTGTAAGTGTGTCATGCAAGGAAAATCGTTGGAAGCGGTGCTTGTTCTCAGCCGCAGCAGCCACGCACCACTGGCTGATACCTTGGCCCCAACAGACGCAATCTCGCACGCGGGGTGCATTCACAAATATTTCGAGGTCTCCCAAGGAGGTGCGCATGTGTTCTTCAGAAAGATTGACTTCATGGAATACTATCTTTCTCAGAGTTACGCGTAAAAAGATTGATAGCCTCTCATCCAAAACTGTAGATTTTACCACGAATCAATAAATACAAATCAAATACTTGCGTTCATAATTTTGAAATTTCATTTCATTTAGTCTCATGTTCACCTTTATTGTCGGGGTAGTTTATTGTTATGTCTTTTTCTGACACAATAAATACGAGATATCGTTTCATTTACGTTAAATAAGTTCTTTTTCGAGAATATAGTTATTTATTCTCACAGGATTAGAAATTGAATGAACATTTCAGCGTTGGAAAAAGTACATGTCGAATGTATTCAAAGAATTGAAGTCTGTTAAAAGCGAAATGACTATATTACCAACCGCCATTCAGTTTGTATCAGATTCGGCAAATTGATGCTCTTTCTAAAATACGAATTCACCACACCAAATTCACATAAAGAGGTAATGAAGAACGTAAGATGTAAAACAAATCTCTTGAAGACTCTCTGAGCGAATAACAAGACGGCGTACGTTGCCTGGAACAGTAAAATAATAAAGAAATTGCACTCTTCCTGTCTCATCAAGAGACGATACTGTAATGATTGTCAAGTAACTTATCTTTTCTTAATTATTCTAAGAAATATTACCACAACCTAAGCACTGACACAGACGTAACCAAAAGGAATATTATTGCACTTTAATTAGAAATTGTGATGAAAACAGTAATGGAAAGTCATTAATGGTAGCTTGGCCGGTGGACCCCGAGATATAAAATTTAACGAGGACAGTAGCGTTGTCACCGAATCAACAGATGGCCATAGATTTAAACAACTATTTAACTTATGTACACATGGTAACTAGACGAACAATGGCGCATATTACTTTTCGTAGTTTTACTCTGTGCATCCTGATTCTTTTTTGTACCTGCTATAAAACTAGAAGTTACGTACACAAGAAACAGTTTAAAGAATATGAAACTGACAGCTCACAATAATTTCAGTGATTCCTTGTAAAACACATTACTGGGAAAATTAAGAGATTCGTAACTTTTGCTATAAATCTGAGTTTTAGCCTTGGCATTTTTCCAAAGAAGCTGATATTATGTACGATTATACCATGAAGAAAAATCTATCTAACGTTGTAATCTGGAGTCTATCCGCATTCTTTCAGTATGCTCTACAATTGTTGAAATAAATAAATAAAAATAAGACCCATCAATTATGTGAATAAACCGTTTTATTTACATAAACCACACAATTTCAAATAAGAGGAAAACACGATAACATTGATATCTGCTACAAAAATATAAGTTAGGATGAAAGGGATCGCCAGTACATTACATGACGTAAAAGGAACCATTTTTAACACTCTCTCCCCTTTATAACACAACTGTAACGATCCCTCACTCAAGAATTAACGTCAGCCCAATCCCCCTGCGCTTTCGCTAAAAACAGTTTTTCTAGTTTCTGAGAAATTGCGGGGACACATTCTAATATGCTGACTTATTGTTCCACATAGCTCTGCTGAGCAGGTCTGCTCTCATTGAGAGGATGGGTACATGGATTACAAAGACAAAATTTAAGGCTAAAATCACCCCATAAAACTTTGCGTTAAGTAACGCCAAAGTTGACTCCCTCTACTCTGTCGTAACGTAGAGTGATAATAAGGAGTTTCTGCTTTGCGAGCTATCGTATACGCTATCCACAAGCAAGTTACTTCTGCACATTCTCAGTAGTTAGTGGTACACTAACGTTCCTAGCGTAGAATGTTACAACGCCTCTGGTTGCGTATGGTGTTAGTGGTAAGCTAGAGAGAGGTCGTGGCGGATTTTGGTCTGGATTTGAGGTTATGCTGATATCTGAGAGGGTATGCGAGAGATTTGTATGTTGTGTGTACGGTAGGTTGTACGAGAACGTGCTGTCGGTTGGTGGTGTTTACTTGTGTACGCTTGCACAGAAGTAGTTTGTTTGGGTTTACAATTTTTAATATGATTTGAGTCGAAGGTATACTGAGAAAAATGCATAGATTACACTAGGTCTTGCCATGTGCGTTACGTGGTACGGGTCATCGAAGTAACGTATACGTTAGGAAGCGTGTACGTTATGCAAAATTTCTCTAATATCATAACTTACCCCATCCCCCCATGGTGCGTAATATAACTTATGGACGGCCGCTTTGACTCCATCGACACACTTTTCCTCTTAATATTTGAACTTTTTGAAACATAAAGTGATGCTTTTTCATCTTTGCAACGGATGTTGTAGCAACCAGTTTATTCAAGTAGAAGGTACAGGAGCTGAGGTTCCTCATCTGTGTGATGATGGTCCATCAGCATTTTTTCCCTCTCAACATATGAACTTTTGGAACAATAAAATATTGATCACTACATCAAAATGTTCAATGTTAGGAGGAAAAGCATTCCGATGAACCTTCACCACACAAATGAGCAACTTCTGCTCCTGTACCCTCTACTCGAATGAACTGGTACCTACAACATCCGTTGCAACTCGTTGATTTCTCGTCCTTGGCCAGTGTACTGCGCTTGCATACACTGCACGCGCCTGACCACACACTCACATGCCATGCCCACAAATCTTCAACTGCGATTCAGACACTTTTCTAAGGCAGGAGCCTATTTTTATTCTCAGTACAGATGGTGCTTATCTCGTTATTTATTACGTGAAATTATCACCCACATAGCATTCAGTTTAACAAATATTCAGAATTTTTTTAAAAAATATTGAATATACATCACATACGTTGATGTAGAATAGAATGAATTGAATTGTCATAATTGCCTTTTTCAAGTAAACCGGCGAAAATAATTTTACATAAGATCAATTGATGTTTTTAAAATTTTTAATATTTTAACGATTTTTAAATTACGAATACAAGTCATAATAACAATTTTTGAGAATCAATAGCGGAGAAATGGAGACGTGGATTCCGTTGCAAATCCTGGAATTTGGATACACTATTATTGCAATTCGTTGGTTAGCCATAAAATCAGAGTGGTTCAACAGATTAGGCTGGTTAAGGATGAGGAGAAGGAAAAGACGACTTCTTCCTGAAGAAACAAATAGAAAATTATCTGTAGTTTAGTTGACTTCTTGGACTTTCCTGTCTAGTTAGAAAGGTGTCCTTAGGTGACCGACAGCATCCGCATAAAACGCCTCGTCGCTGCTGGAGTTTCAGCGACGTCAGATGCTGTTTTCGTGATGATACATTTCTAATGAGACAGCAGACATTTCTGGACAGGACTCGTACTGTGAAGCCCAAAGTAAGTCGCTGACATTGCAGAAAAAACAAGAGGCACCAACGCATTTCCTACTACTCGATTGGCAAATACAGATGGATGTACTTCTACCAAACCACTAAGATTTTATGATACTAATTAATATACGGAGACTTCTCTTTCTATCACTGAGCTTATTCAGAATACACAATTGGCGTCTTCAGTCTCGCAATATTTTCAAACCAAACCGTGGACTCAACAGGTTGGTTTGAAATGAGTTTTCAAGCAATAAGTTTGGCTTCAAAATGTAACCCATTTTGAGTTGGATTGTTAATTTTTTTGCTTTAAATTGCTCAAAGTAACGGAATATCCCATTAAGAATTTTTTTTCAAAATATGTGAAATAATTCACTACCTATATAATGCATTTTAATACTTCTCAATATTTGAGAACATTCTGAATTTAACATCAGTTAAAAATAATTTTCCATGATTTTACTCTTCTTGGGATATACTCTTTGCTTTTAGTCCTAGATTGAATTTAAAATACCGTTCAATACATCTCGGAATTAATTCCTCAACACAGTGACTCCACGTGATGTTATATACTGACGCAAGACAAACTGTTACCAATATTTCAGGTACGGTTCCTCAATTGAATGTTTCTTGAAGGCGACCCGGCACAAGAAAGACAAGAATCATTCACAATTAAGGTGAGGACGCCTAATCCTCTGCTTTCAGCGGTACTTATAGTCAGTAGCAGATCTAGACCGTAGTCAGGGGGGGGAGCTAACCGTGCAGGGATCTGAGAAGCATTCCTGCTTGAAAATTATGAATTTACATAACGAATTTTACTCTTTTAAATACAAATACATCAACATATCAAATAGATAACAAAAAATTAACAACATTAAATAGTAACAAAATTTATTAATTGTTTATAGTGGCAAAGTATGCCTTTATCTTTTGAGAGTTCGGGTCCAGTGGGGGAGGAGGCTATAACCCCCATTGCACCCCCATGGATCCGCCACTACTTAGAGTGTGTTTACTGCGCGAATAGTTCGGCTACCTGCGTATGTGACCCGAGTACTACTCTCTCAATCTTTCTCCACCTAAAAGCCGAGCTCATTACTCTCCTAGGGATAATATCTGATTCAAAAATGAATTTATTTAATTATGAAGATGTTACAGATATTGTGATATCTTTGAAATCCAAATAAAAAATTACAAAACGCGCATGACGCAATTTCATTCAAGAATATAAAATGAAAGTAACCTTAAAATAAGTGGCCATTTATATATTTTTGTTTAATCACTTGGGGAATCTTTATAAAAAAATAAAATCATTTTTCATTTATAGAGATGGCGAATATAGTGACGTTTATAGAGATAGCATTTAGAGACATGGACAGTAGTGTATTGAAGGGCCCGTCAGCCAGGAACTCGAACACACTTTGCTGGAGACTGTAGTAATTGATGACAGTAAGATTTCTGTTGTTGAAAAGCCGAGAAAGTAGATAAAAACTAACAATTTTTATTTATTTTTTATATCTGATGTATAAAAACACAGAACACCTCACATGTAATCATAATAATTCGAGGGTCCTTTTTTCATTTTAGTATTTGTAAATAGGAAATGTAGCGTGCTATTGAAGCTTTTATCTACATGGAGCGATAGGAGGTAGGAGTTGGGTGATAGTCAGTTGTTAGTAGGTGGGCCGGTTAGCTGGGTTCACCAACAAATTGACCCACGTGGAGGGGCTAGTAGAAGTAATTAGTAATAGTTAGAGTTGTTGATACTAGCATGAGGTGGGTAGAGGTTTCGCAGTAGTCATAACTATATGAACTGGGACATTATTGTGAAAAGCTACAATTTTTTCTGACCCCATCGGGAATTGAACCTGGAATGACTAGATGAAGAGCAAGAACGCTACCTCCTATGCCACCAGAGGGGCATTCATTTTTTGGAATCCTTCTTCTAACGTATTTCTCCTTCTTTTCTTCACATTTGCCTTGAATCTCTTATCATGCCTACTTTCGTTGCAAATTCTTCAAAATGTTAAAATTTCTCCTCAGTGTATATCAGATTTTTGTTGTTCCATACTTAAACAAAATCAATTCCCTTCATTTTCAAAATATATTCTGCTGTTTCTGGTTCAAAAACACGCAATCCCACAATTGGTGTTCCGGGCTATCTTTTCATTGCTCGTAATTACACATACTCTCATTTTTCTTTCCTACTTAGATATTCTGGAAAATTACCATAACCCTTTATATATTGAAAGCTGTGCAACCACGACCGAAATCATTTCTTGTTCTTCCTCTTATGATCAACAGATTATGTAAAATAAAAACAAACATCCGTCTTGGCGACGCGACGACGCGTGTCCCTTGCTGAGCTTTGTCGCCCGTCGTGTGGCGCAAACCGAAGCAGACACGACGGCCTCAGCTGGCACCAGCTTAGACGCGCAGCGAAGCGACAACTCGACCTTACACTTCTCTAAAGGTTGCAAGAGCTGCCTCGCGTTACAGGTGACTGCTATTCAACAGATCTTCGATCTCCTGTGAGACACCGGCTTTAACTGGTCTTGGAATTTACGGGGAGTTTGATTATACGGAAGAGACAAATGGGTCCCGGCAAAAAATTTCATTCGGGAGACACATTTTCCTGTTTTACACACAATGTTTATGACACGTTCATAAAAATATAGAGGATACTTTTGTTTGAAACAAATGATACATTTCATGAATTCATTACGACCTATTTATGAATTGAAATTTCTTAAAACTACATTTTATAAGTGATTTCATTTATTTTATGAGTGATTTTTTTAATTCTGGAAATATCCCGATTCTCATATGGAAAATTCCACGTCGCGAACCAGGTTTGTATAGACGGGTTTGAAAATTTTGTTCAAAATAATTTTATCGGATTCTTTCAGAAACTATTCACACACATTTTCACACACTCAAGACACGATCTGCGATTTTTCACACCTATATTCTTTTTGATCATTTTTGACTAAGAATGTATTTTTAAAAAGATTACCAAATGCAAATATTGCGAGAAATCCTGTTTTGATTATAACTTTTTGATCGGTTTCTTCTTTTGGAAGGAAATTCCATAATTCAAGGCAATTATGCTATTTCCTCGAACTAAAGTTTTTCAAATCATGCATCTCACTTTTTCTTTTTACATCACAAAACCATCCTTTTCATTTAAACTTTTTAGAAAAAATTAAAGTCTTTTGGTATCCGCAAGCTTTTGGTTGAAAATTCAGTAAAACTAAAAATAAGAAATGTAATGCAATAATCATTACTTTTTTGTAATTCATCACCATAGGATGTCTATTACCGAGAAATGTGGGTAGATTCAGATTCAACGGAAAATTTCATGCAAATAGATTCATTAAGAGTTCAATAGTCCCGGACAAGGACGCAAGTATCCGCGTGGGTTTATCAATGCTACCCCAGGCTCGAACGTCATATTTTTATTAGAAGGCAATAATGTAGATTTAATTTCGCATGGAACCGCATGGTCGTAAAATAAATGCATAAATACAGATATCTAGCATAAAATTTTCCGTAGAACCTAAATCTAACCACAATCATTTGCAGATTTCCTGTGGTAGTAAATTACAAAATACTAATGATTAATGAAGCATTAAATCCCTCACTTATAGTTTTATTGAAACCTTTACCAAAAACACACCGATACCTACAGAAATGATTTTTTCTGAAAAATTAATAGAAAATATTTTTGAGCTGAAAAAAGTGAGATGTATGTTTTGAGACAGAAAATATCGCATTTTTGTCTTGAAAGTTTGAATTTCTCAAAAGAAAAGCAGTGAACCAAAAATTATATCCATATGTGAATTTTTCACAAAATGACATAAATGTAATTGAAAATGTCTTTAAGAGAAATTCAAATATGAGAGGAAAAGGAATGAAAAAATTAAAAGAAAATGGCTGTGAAAAATCTCAGACCACTTCTTGAGGACTAAAAATTTGGCTGAAAACGTACTATTAGACACAAATACCGGTAACATTATTTTCAACAAATTTTCCAGACAAGTTCATACAACCATGGCCCACTTCACGTGAAATTGCCCACATATTATTTGAGGTTATGTAATTTTAATGAAAATATTTTAGGATGCATTGAGCGTTGCGAGAAGTGACATGAAGTACGTAATCATGACCTTAAAAATTAAAATCAGACAAAACCAAATTAGCTATAATTTTGGACTTATTAACCACTATAAATTCATATGTATTTTTTCTTAGAATTTATCAGTAAGACAGTTGCTCGGAACATAAGTTGATTTTAATTATGAAAATAAAATTAGAAATTAACCGATGGTAGTTCTTGCAATATTCGTGTCAGACATGTTTTATTATGTTTTATGAATGACTTATTCTTGTAAACATTAATCTAATTCTTACGTACACTTTAAGTATATTATACAATTTACCGTTAAGAATGTATTTTTGAAAATTTTGAAAATTCCACGTCCTAAAACATCTCCGCGCGGGAACGGGAGCGGGCGACATCCGTGTTACTATTCGTAACTCATAAAAGATCTTAACAAAATATAGATCACGACCACTAAAATATTCATATTGTATCCGTAACTTTCATCGAGCTCCTGTGTAATCAAAATATCGTACAGTTTTAGACCAATATCTGAAAAATTATATGCACTGCCCTTATACGACTTCCTTTCTTTATTTGAATAAAAAATACACGGTAAATTGATGTATATTTTTGTCGAAAAACGTCTTTTATTTATATTTACCAATTAAGTGTGAGAAATTGAAACAATACAAATTTGTAATTTTTTACTTTTATGTTTTATAGTAGGCGAGTTTCCACATTCTATTTTGATAAGAAATATAATATTCCATATTTCTATTTTGTATTAACAGTTTCTTTATGAACAGATTTATATTTCAATTCAATAAAGTATAATATTTGAAAGAAGATGATTAAAATAAATTTTTTTTATAGAGTTTTAATATTTATCACAATAAATTAATATGTTTCATGATGATAATTTTTTGAGGTACAATTTGATGTCTTCGGTTTCCCCTATTCCTTCCACAAGGTAAACTACTTGCAAACCAAACCTCCCACCTTCGACTTAAGAAGAGATGTCTGCCTCACTCAATTGAGCCAGTGAAAGAAGAAACCAGAAAATGTTGGAGACAACTCACATCCAAGTGAGCTCGTCTGTTTTATACATAAACTTAAAAAGATCACAAAAATAATTGAAAATTGATGGTCTGGATTGACAAACGCTAATATAGAAGATCGTATCGATATTAAAATAAATTAGAAATTACCATGTTCAGAGTTTCTGACACCACAATTCATGAAAACATTATAAAAGGAGGGCGTGAAGTCACTCAAAAATATTATCTTTCGAATCATTTCAGATTATTTTTGTATTATTACAGAAGTACAAGAATAAGATTCATTCTTGTTACCGAATCTACTTCAATGTTTTTCGGGAATCCGTACATTTTCTCAAGTTTTCATAAGTAGGACATTAGTCGGATTCCAAGGTGAGCCACACTTATAATTATAACATTTACAACATTAATCCAATGACCTGTTTTGACATCTGTGTCTGAAACATTTCTCAAAAGTGTTGCAATCCTAGTTTAAATTATGCAATTCTAAATGGAAGTTGCGATGTTAGTGTGTTCAGACCACATCCACTCACAAGTTCTCTGATAAGAATTTGGTGAAGGAGAACAAACAACATATTTGACAAAATACTTATGCTTAGTCTTATTCATGAATTTCAGTCTCTTTGATACCTCAGAAATATGAAACTAGTGCACCGAGAGGTCATACGTTATAAAGAATTAAGTTGCATCCTTAATTCTTCGTCTATTACGATGATACTTTGTTCGTTTTCTTTTCGCTTTTAATTGTACAAATGAGAGGAAGGTTTACCAGATATAATAACATTTCGATAACTTGCCTACATCAATATTGAACAGAACTACGCAACAAATAATAACAGAAAAATTGGTAATGAGTCCAAGGTAAGAAAATATTCTAAAAATGAGAAATTCTGCATAGGGAAGAAAATTCATTGCTGTTTACTTGGTTGACGATTTGCATTTGTTCATGTTCATGAGTTTTGCTACTGTTATAATTTTTTCCAAAATGCATGAATAATGTGAATTAATTTATCTTGTTATGAAAATAAAAATTATAATTACTGGTTTTTCGCAAAATATTTCAGTCACGTGAAAAATGAACGCAAGTAGACAAATTTCCGTAAAAAAAACAGTTTCGTCATATCATATGTCAGCATCAATTCTAATATTTTCGACTGAAACACATTTATATCCATGAAGATCAATATAATAATAATACGTATCACAGGATATACGAGTATATTTCATATCAAAGAGATCGTGTGTATAATCGAAAACTATTATGGAATTGGCTAGTATTATATACGCTGACCAAGGAGCCGCCATAAATGACCTCCTGAAATCGATTGGACGATCGCTGCAAACATGCGACGTGTATTTCGATCTTGAGGTCGACTTGAAATGAGATGGATGACTTTGCATTAACTTGTCGGTGTATTTGTAAGGTCAAAGCTTATAGTAGGAGTTAATACGAATGCTTAAAGAGGTAATGAGAAATGGTCATTGTCATTCCGATCGAGAAAAAGAAACATTGGCCCCGAGAGCAATGTGAAGCTAACAGAGTAGAAAATGAGACTTCATTTACGAGAAGGACAGAAAGGGAGTTCAGGAAGTATAAAGAAGATACAATAAGGACTTTCTCCCGATCTCCCAGAGATCAGTCCTATTACGGTATCTATCTCGAGAACTATATCGTAAAGCCGGGATGGGATGGGTGATGTGAATTAATGCCCCTCTCCCCTTTAAAAACAACGTAAATTATATTTTACTTATTTCCAACAATGTGATACATGATAGTAAAATTTAAGTTATATTTGTTATAAAATATAAGATTTAATTGTAGTTTGAAAAATATTATAATTTGAGCAAATATTCAGTGATCTGAACAGGAATCGAACTTGAGTCCCCAGGCTTGTCAGGCCCAGCGTTTAGAGGCACAGATTCAATTACTGCACATGATACTACAAATTTGCTAAAAAATTATGACAAAATTGTTTGTCTGCGGGGAGGTCTATCCCCGCATTACTCTATTAAGAATTACCTTCCTCTCCGAACAATGTTCCGCGGAATGCGGTATAGTAAATGTTACCATTACCCTAAATAACCAACATAGCTATCATTAACATTAGCAATGATAAGGTCTGTATAAAAACGGCCATTAAATAATAAATGAAATGTCCCAATTCTGATTCACAATAAAACACTTAATTTGTGTTTTATTGTGAAATTGCGGAACTTCATAATGTTTCAAGCTCACAAGGCTGTGGTCAGAGGTGATATATCGAAACCAATCCTGATATTGTAGTTTTTTTAGAAAGTGTCCATAATAATAAGCACACGGATAAAATATTAGCTGCCAAGAAACATTAGAAGTATTTTTCTTAACGTTGAAAATCACCCTAAATTCTAGACATATATCTCATTAAAGATTAAACTGTTATTTTATTCAACCAGGTGATAAAATTGAACTGACAGTAATATTTAAGACATATCACGAATTTACCCTTAGCAACAGCCCCTAGAAACAGTGTATTGTGAAAATGCGAAAAAAGCAGATTCGTATGGTAACGATTCATTTTGAATTCTTCAGTGTTAGATACTCATTTAGAAACTATCACAAAAACATACAAAACTAGTATCTTAATATAAGTCCCCAAGTGCGATTAAATCTGTTTAACTATTCTGAAGGTGAAAAATCGCGGAGGGTAGCTCTAACGACAAGAACATCAGAGTCAAGAACTTACAAATAAAACGGTGACTTAATATAGTTGGAGATGATCCATTGCAACCTATCCGAGAGCAGGGTTTATTTCCTTCAGAAAATACTCACGGATTTTTGGCATTCTCAACAATTTAAAAAATATATTTTTCCTGCGTACTTACTATTTTGGACACTGGCAGTTGAAAAAGTGTTAGTTGCTTCCAGTTTGAAATTAAGAAATTGTTTTTTCAATACTGCGTGATGTTGGACTATTTTCTATTAAGTGACAAATTATGAATGATTCATACTTTCAAGACCATCACACTCTACAGCATGAGAATGAGATATTTAGCTATCTCAAAAAAGTGAAAACATAAAGAAGACTTATGGAAAAGAGTAAAAGAGTGTAAAAGGATTCCAAATTGAATAGGAAGGAACTTAACCGTGTCCTGTACTTTGGAGGAAGTCAAAAAATTCTTCAAAATTTCGGAGCAAAAGGAAAAAAGAAAAGAAAAACACGTGTTATGTGGGTTGAGATGAGAAGACATAGAATAGAAAGAGAGCGAAAATAGGAAAAGAAAATCACGGAAGAAAGACGTTTTCTTTCCAGAGCTGCAATACACTGATATTTTTAACCCCTTTCTCTAGGTACCACTATCACCATACTCGTTTACATCTATTACTTTCGTCTTTTAAGGAATAATTGTCTTATGTTGAAAACTATAAAACATTTCTGGCAACCACTGGTTTATGAAAATAAAAATTCGAAGTTATAACATTTGCTTCATGTGTTACTAGATAATTCACGAAGTCCTTTCAGACACCGTTAACTGTAATATTTTTCTATCAGCACTATCTGAATTTTTCGTTTGTAAATAAGTCACGGATATTTCCTCTAACCTTAGGATACAGATACTATTGCGTGTTTCACCTGACCATCGCCAGTTTTTTTCGATAACTATCACCCTTCTCCTATACCTATGTCAGTCACTCGACCTTCGGACTGGAACAGCAAATACCCATTGTGACCTCAGGGAGTAAAAGTTGATAGCTGTTAATTCCAAACCCCACACAAAGATTTAAGAGGTTTTATGGCGAAAGCTAAAATGAAGATTGGAGTCAGTACTTTTGTGTACACACTAGAAGTAAAATTGCTTTGGCTCTTCTCAAAGAGTACAATTTTGAAGAAGATATATAAATTGATGCATTAGAATGATAAGTTAATATTTTGTCCATTGTAATAATTGTTTTGTATAAGATCATTGCAGTAGCGTGTTATGACTCATTAGGCTATCACATTAGCGAATATAATTTTAATAGTTTAATGTTTCACCGTTAAAATAACGAGGTGTTTCCTTCATGGTTGCGAAAATTTACCACGAAGCAACTAAAGAAGTTTCCCTTCAAAACTGTCCGGGAAAATATATCGCAGACTTTGCTTGTGGGAAAACCTATCATGTAATGGCATACACTAACTTCTGTTTTCTTTTTCCTTTTTGATGGACAACCAGTTAAAAATGTTATTTTTATATGCCGCACATTTTCATTATATTTATATATTTTTCATTTGATTGTCGAAGTTATAACACCAATTTACAGCAATTTAACCACCCCACCAATCAAAAAATCATGAATCCTCCAGTATTGATATTCGGATAACATGTCACATAACCTATTGGCGTTTTCCATTTACTCCTCTGAGTGTGCACTGGTGCATCCCGAGTGCAAAAAATGATGTTCCATTTGTCACAGTAGTTGCAACAGTACAGGGATATGTATGTTCCATCTGTCTATCGAGGCGCACTCTTTACGCACTGAGAGCAACCGGACTTGCTCTGACAATGTTCTCAGTGGAGGGACTGCACAGGGCATTATTGAGGTCAGATTGGTCTGTGAATAACTATGAGTTTATTGCAAATATTGTCTTCGTTTGAAAGCTTCTCAGATGAAGAGCAAGAATTGTATGTCGAATTAGTCTTCCAAAAGAGAATAATTTTAAAGATGATGGATTTTATTTGTTTTTGGGGCAGTTTTTGAAAAACATTCAAAACTTTGACCTTCATATGAAGTGCTCTTTGTATCAAAGTAAAAAGAAAATTGAGAGCACGTGCATTGGTCAGAAGTAAATTCAACCGAAAATACAAAAAGTGAATAAAATCTATTTGTCGATTTAGTCAGGAGTGCTGCACACAGACTGACTGACGGACGGACGGACCGAATGGACGTCATGCCAAAAACCACTTTTTCAGAATCAGGGACCTCCAAAACGTATATTTCCGTAAAAATCTCGTTTTCGATTTTTTTCACTTTTACAGTAATAAGAAAGGTGTACTATATCTGTGTGATAGTTTGTGTACTCGGATAAACTTGATGTAACATTTGAAGGGAAAAAAGTCCTCAAGTTGATTACACTTTGGAAATCAGCTTGATTTGAAACTATTTTACAGGTTATTATCAACTCTTTGAATTTTTTTCACAACATGGTAGTACGCAAAGAAGTGTTTTTAAGTCAGACCCCATTCCCGTAGCATATACAAAAAACATGGGTAACGACTACGAATTATTACGAACGTCTAAGCAGTTAAGAATACTTTACCTGTTTCTCTCTAGATTACGTGATCTCTGCAGGTATTTTATGATATGTGGACTATATTTGCAATGGTTGCTGAATGTATATAAGTATACGGATACTTATTCCTCGAGGTAGATGGAAAAGTAGTTTCCGGTACGTGATTGCGCGTCTATTCTCTGACCACATTAATATATTGAAGATAAAGTTATTGAATGTACAAAGTGTCAGTCACAACCCAAATATTGAGAATGTTAGCTTTGCATATTTCTACGTTCTGCGATATTTACATTGAGTCCTGCTACGTAAATTTATCTAATATATCAAAATGAAAAATTCCAATATTCCCCTATCACTGATTTTTCACACATTACTTTCCAAATAATTGTCAGAGCAAGTCCGGTTACTCTCAGTGCGTAAAATGAATGGTTCTCAATTTTATGCTTGCATTAAGTACAATTAATAAATTTTAAGAAACGAAAAACAAAATTAATATTACTAAATAATAAAAAATTCATTTGAAATCGTGAAGTGAAGTCAGTTCATTCGTATGCTCTCAGGTAATAAGTATGTTATGTATCTCCATCGAAAACATAAACGATTTTAATGAATCTTCATTTACATGGTTTATTAGGAATAGGAATATTTAAAGTTTTTTTTGTTGATGTAACGTATAGAAGTGTATTTTGAAGAATTTATGAAATTAACCTCAGAGAAATTATTTGCGTCTCAATTTCAATCATAAACTTAAATCATTATTCGTTGCAAAACTGTTAAAATAATAACACTCCGTGCTTTTATACCTGAGCGAATCATGGTTCGTAAATCTGGTGTTACACGAGTATCGCTTTTCATTACGTCAAAGCAAATATTAAATCTCTTTAACTCGACGTGATTTTGAATTTAAGATCACCAGAAATTAGATACAGAGATGAAGTTTCCGATTCTTACATGACTGAATCTCCATAGATACTCATAACATTCATATCGTTACATGAAACTCATTGAATTTATTAATCGAGAGCCACATGTTTTACTATCTTACTGAGAATCACACGTGTCGGAAACAATGTTTAAATCTGCAAATATGAATAAAAATGAGAGTTTAACTTGACTGTGCAATCAGATCACGAAATATCTTAGGGAACACGGTGGTGGTATAATTTTCTTCTGGGCACTAAAATTATTTAGAAAGTCTTCGTTAATTTGAAAAAAGAAAAAAAAAACATTAAACTTTATTTTGATTGAGAGATTTTAGTAATGGCAACTCACAGTAAATATTGCGAAATACATGTTTATAGCAGGTACAATTAAGGCAGCATCATTTCTAAAAAGAGTGATCCGTACTTGTATTTTGTTCAAGCAATGGATTCTAAAAATTTATAGTGTTAAGTTATCCAGAGGAAAACTGAGCATTAGGGCTTCTTACAAGATTTACTTTCTCCGGAGAAATTCCGTAAAAATGTCTGTAAAGTAAAGGGATTTTTCCATGCCAAAGCGGAAATTTCATTTATATCGCGATGGCGCTTAGTGGAAAATCGAATAAATCTTCTTAGTGAAATGCATATAAATGATTGAAGTCCTTTTCCTTGTAAAAACTTTGGTCTCTCATGTATAAAACATTTTGATCAAGTCTCGGCTCATCAGTCTGGGCTTTCTTCTATCAATAGAAATAACTCAATATTTACATATCATAGAACGCACTCGCGTGGGTTGCAAACGTAAGGCAACACACTCGTCATTTATTCCCGATGATAACCTCATTTGCTTCTTCTGAAGGAACTGCTCATCTGGAAAATATTTTTTCTACTTGCGGAAAAAGAACCAGGAGCCTCCGCTTACAGAGGAGAAGAGACACAAGTTGCGCTTGTGAAATAAGTCCTCAACATGGGAATAATGTAATGGCACATGTTGCACAGTTACCACATGCCGCTACCACCGGGTTCGAAGTGCCCGGTTCCTGCAACGAACAAACATTTCGCGGCTGATCGTTAGCCAGACTTGTATACGTTACCTGTCAGTCCTCTGTCGGGAAGTCTCACGCTCCGGGCGCTGTATACCAAAGCGGTGCAGTACCGCTGGTTCAGCCGCCTGCAACCTCAAGTCAGGTGCAACTGCTACACAGCGTTCACTGCCCCGGGTATTATATGTCAACTACGCCTCCACCTCCACCTCGGAGTTTAGGGCCGTGGCGGAGCTCTGAGTGGAGGACCGGGAGGAGGGGCACACTTTCAGCCCACTCCTTCATTCCAGTCCTCTAAAGGGTGCACGACATTTACGTAACGCTTTCTCGAAAGGAGTGACAGGGGCCTCCAAATAGATCGGCGTGGGGAAGGCAAGGATACTGGGACGGTGGAGGCGGGGGCGATGTGCCGGCGTCAGTCGGAAGTAGGAACTGGGATATTGAAGGGGAAGGGGCAGACGAAATTCTAATCATAGACAACTGCTGATCGGGCCACCCACCATGCGCCCATGTGATTCCACTGACACTCGGGCTTCACGTTGACGTTTTCAGCCATTTTGAGGTGGTCCCTAAACTAATTCGTAACATTCGTGTATCACATTTATAAGGATTCGAGCTGAATGAACCCGGCGTTGCTCGGTAGCATGAATTGGCTGTAGCGGCGGTGCCCAACTTGTAGGTACCTTCCCCCAATAGGGCAGGCGCAAGACGTTATTAAGGGGAACGAAAAAGCTTTGTGTTAGTATCAACATCATCTAAAGTTCAAAAACTTTCTATCAACAATACATGACAGATTCTGAATTTCATTTATTAATTGCTTTGCAATTTTTAGTTATTTAGAACGCGTAATGAAATTTTAGCTAACCAACATTTGAAACGTTAATGTTAATTGTTTCTAACAATCAGTGTACAATTATTAGTTATTTAGAATGCGTAATGAAATTTTAGCTAACCAACATTTGAAACATTAATGTTAATTGTTTCTAAAAATCAGTGTACTCGCCCAGTTCTAAAATACTGTTAGTTTCACCTGAGAGTACTTAGAAAAACCATCAATTTTAATCAACATTTGTTCATTATTTTTAACGCATTTCTGTTTGAAGCATTAGAGAACGTTACTCCAATACTGACAAGTTGTTTGATTTACTTCGCTACAAGGTTTTGCTTTTGCGTCGTGTAAATACCGGGTGTGTGTTGCGGATTGGTATTGCGCATGATTGTGCTTGTGAAGACCGTTGACCAAATGTGCACCATTATTTTCAAAAATCGTTTGTTGTTGAGGATTTTTGTATGAAAATAACAAATGTTCATTACAGTATACTTGTAGTGTAAGTTACCATAAAGTTTATAATTCACTTATATCGGCAGTTCTTTACTATTAATTGATAATTAAGTATAGAACAGAGGAAAATATATAAGTAGTAATCGGTATCAAAACAATTATGTTCTGAAATATAGAAATAATTTTAAAAAAATTATATAACATGAAATATAATATTTATAAATAATAAAAAAATATATAAGTAGTAATCGGTATCAAAACAATAATGTTTTGAAATATTGAAATAATTTTAAAAAAATATTGTCATTCAGAAAAAGAATTTCTTTGGAGTTAAGAAAAATACAATTTTCTTGATGGTGGCAATTAAGGGTAAAAGTTAATACACATTTTGCATATTTACAGTGAACAAGAATTAGGAGTGTCATAGTTAAAAGCCTTACCTTAAAAGGTCGGGAACCTCTGGGTTGGACAAGTAAGTGTAAGAATGATAAATTAAAAGACGTTTGTATGTTGCTCATT
Organism: Laupala kohalensis; assembly: GCA_002313205.1. Taxonomy (NCBI): domain Eukaryota; kingdom Metazoa; phylum Arthropoda; class Insecta; order Orthoptera; family Trigonidiidae; genus Laupala; species Laupala kohalensis. The sequence continues at coordinate 82,055 of NNCF01132399.1, read as the reverse complement.
GTTTTATTGTTAGAAAGCTTTTTCGGCTGCATTATTGTATACTTTCATGTTATATTTTTATTATTATCAATTTCATGTACATATGTATATTTTTCAGTGTACGTTACTGACGATGGCTGCTATGTAGCCGAAAAAGCTTTCTAACCATAAAACAATGAGCAACATACAAACGTCTTTTAATTTATCTTTCTTTGATAATGTTGCTAACGCTCCACAATTACCAAGAAGTAAGTGTAAATAAAATAAAATTATATTTTGTTTCTTTATTTTCTAATAGTTTCGATTTTTATCATTTCTTTTTATTAAACGTTCTCTATTAATTAACTTTATGAATTATTTTAATTGTTTTATTGTAATTTAGCCAGAGTACAATTCACGTTGTTAGTGAAAGTAAGACACATCCATTCTGCGTCTTAATCACCTCGCCCCAAAGCCTAGGATTGGGAATGGAGAAATGACTGAAAAGACGCGTGGAATGTGGTGTCTTTGCCGCATTAGAGAGGAGAGTCCCTTCTTATCACATCGGCGCCAAAAATATCACATTCGTCACAGTACAGTGTCACATTCGTCACTGTCTGTCATATTCGATAATTTTTACGTAACCTTTCCCTATTGGGGTACTAGATGTGTGTTATCTCAGGGGTTCTAAATATAATGTATTAAACACAAATATCTGCCATTTTCAATTGCCATTACAAATCATTTCCTGCACATGCTATCCAAGTGTGCTAGGGGTGTATTATTCCTCATAAGGACAGATCGTGGACTTACGTTGCTTCAAGAATGTCACTATTCATCTCAGTTCCCCTGAAAATAATGTACTCAACACCAATATCTATCGTTCTCCATTAATTTTAGAAGTCAATCACCTTTCCACAGTTTTCTCTCTCAAAATAGTCAGTTATCTGTTATTCCCCCAGTCATCCTAGAGTTATGGTAGAACATTCACACGTACCCACATGTATGTAAAATGTTTGTGAATCGCTTTTCCTTAATTTCTATTGGTGGTTAAATGGTGTTTTAATAACATTTTGCCTCTCCGATGGCTTAGGGGTTAGCATACTTGTTCACTCCCAATCACTTCGGGTTCAAGTTCCGACAGGGCCAGAAAAAATTGTGTCTTTTACTATAATGTCCCAGTTCATGCAACTGTGACTACTGGAAAGAGAATCCTCCTTCCTCTATCCACCTCCTACTGGATCGCTGGAAGGAGGACGACTCGTTAAGAATACCCGAATGGTAACTCATCAACATTGACGGAGATCTGTCTAGCACGAGTAAGAACCTCGTAAGGAATTCAGACGGTCACTCGTCACACGATGATGGCGGAACCCATCTAACAAGAGTAGAGTTTCGTAAGGAACTCGACGTATCCACGACGGAGATGAGTTTGTGGGCCGCTGGGCACCTTACACCAGGAAGTATACGTACTCAATCTCAGATTAGAGGGTAAAGGATCGGCCCTCTTGGAGAGATAAGCGGCAGGACAATTCGTGAGAATCTCCGAACGGTCACTCGTCTCCGTTAACGAGGGAACTTGTTAAAAACGAGTAGATTGGCCAGCTACAGGGGAATCGATGTATCCACGTCGTAATAGGAGCAATCGTATTAATCGTGGGGAGCTTGTGTTTACTACTTGGCGAGCTCTCAAGTCTATCAGTGTTCCCGCTACTGGCACAGGAATGGTAGTAGGGGATCTCGCAAGGGACCCTGAGCGGCAACTCATCAAACGCAGAAGGGATAACCTTTCTAACATGAGTATGGACACACAGCGGTGACCTAGTGAGAGGGTCTCTGCATAGTGAGCCCGGAGAAGTTACCGCGGTAAGTATATACTCAAGCAGGTACAGGTGGCTGGTGGACCACAAACCAGATGTCTAACATCATATATCGTACCCAATCCTAGGATGACAACCTGGGTAACGGATCGAATATGACGTTATTGTTAGTGGTAGGAAGACTGACCACCCTCCGAGTGTTACTCAGCATTTTAAATCAAGTAGGCAGGGAGGGGCATTAGCCTCAGGCTCTATTTGGGTCGGACTCTGCCGGGAATTATGGTTCCCCAACCCGTGGGAAACGGGAAGGAGGCTTCGGCCTCCGATCGATGAGCAGGATTGCTGCTCGGCTACCGTTTGCGAAGACTGCGACAGAGAAGTGGGCTAGGCAGTTCTCCGCCCACCAGAGCGGATGCTGGAAGATACTGGTGCGTCGTGGGACGCAGTAGTATCGGTGCTTGCAGGCACTCTCCTGTGCCTCGCCCGGGCAGCAACCCCCCCGTCCAGAACAGACATGGTGGTGGCAGCTATGTGGGGGAAAGGGTCCCTGGTCGAATGTATTTCTATACGCGGTGACGGGGGCTAAAGAGGCAAATATAAAGTCGTTGGGGTTAGATACCAACAAAGTAAACAGCAATCCACCTCCCACTACTCATAGTATCACTAACTGTTACTACTGCTAATTTTTACTTCTAACACCTCCACGTGGACCACGTTCTTAGTAAATCCAGCTAACCGGTCCACCTACTGACAATAATCCTACCACCCACTTCCTACCTCCTTTCACCCCATGTAGATAAGCTTCAATAGCACGCTACATTTCCCATTTACAAATAAAATTTAAAAAGTAACATTTTTATTTCTTAGTTCCTTGACTACTTTGTCCGTCATACATACGAACCCATTCCCGAAATTTATTTACACAAATATTACAGCGAGCAACGCAATTGTCTCCGAATTTCTTCCTAAAATACCATACGGATATATTTAATATATTTATTTACTGCAATTGGGTAGATCTTATCCGGTGGCAGTATATAAGTAAATACAATACCAAAAATACATACCACAGAGCACTGAAATCAAAATTTATTAAATAAATCATTAAACTACATGATTCAACTAATATTAAAGTATTAAATAGAAAAAACATTTTACCCTGAAACATCTAAATAATTGATAAAATAACTTATTGCACATTTTATTTCACGGATGACCCAAACACTCCATTTACCTCTTTCGTGCACTTCACTTCACATTTCCCTTCCCAACTTTTCTAAATCACTTATTTCCCGCGAATCACTTCACTTCACTGCCCACTATCACTCCACTAGCTTCCCATCTACACTAACGTACCCATTCTTCCCGAACTTGCCTAATCTTTTTAATTTGTCTGCTCCCCTTTTCTTAGAGCGTTTTTGAATTTACGTGAGGTTGCTGTGCCCGATAGCGCTCCCACGACATCCCCAGGCAAATTGTTCCAGTCCCTGATTGATCTATTGAGAAACGAGTATTTTCGTAAGTCTGTTTTTTGTTTCCTTTCACGAATTTTGAAAAAGTGATCTTGTCTACCCAATCTAATCGGTTTTCTTAAACGCTCTTTGACATCCCGCCACGCTGGTTAGTTTTTAAGCGTACTGAACAAACATCCCAGTCGCACTCTTTATCTAAGAATTTGGAGAGGTGCTATTATTATGTAATTATTCGCATTATTACCCATGTTTATGAATTTAATCGCTTTTTTCTGAATTTTTTCTAATTCTTCTATTTGATATTTTCTGTAAGGATCCCATCCTGCCGATGCATATTCCAGTAGAGGCCTAACAAGGGTTGTGTATGCTAACTCTTTTGTTTTCGGATTACTGCCTTTCTTTAAAATTCGTTTAATGCAAGGACCTCGTAGAAACTCTTCCAACCAGCAACAGACTGCCTCTACCAGAATCTTCAAGGTCTACATCCGAACATGCTGGATTTCGAGACAATCGACTCCCAAGGGGTAAGTACTTCCGTGAGCAATAAGTAATAGTTAAATTAAACTAATTCATTGAATTATTTTATTATTTACCTTGGTGAACATATTGATGCAAAAATAATTTTATATTAAATTATTTCTAATTTATTTTTTTATTCCACGTCCATTTTTTTGTGTTCAGGTTCAGGTGATCACACCTGGTCTTCCACTCAACCACATGATTTGGGTGAAGGAATCAGGAAGAACAGATGTTGGGTTGTCGGGGAGTCTGAGGTACCAAGTCGACATTAGTCTGGAATAGATGAGGGTAATCCGAGCGGAAAATCTCTCCCAGTTAGACCGAAAGGGGGATCGAATCCGTGCTCTTCCACTTAGCAAATTTTATAGAACGAAGAGAAGTGTCACCAATACTCCTCGAATTCACCTCGGGCGCCCTAAAATGTGCCCACGGGATTCATGAAGCGTATAACTCTTCATGTTCTTGACTTCGGAACTAGGAGGACGAGATGTGACCAGCATCTCGCTGCGGTCGGTTTGACCCCGAGATGGACCCGGTACTTGTTTTATAGCAGGTTGAGTGAGTCTGAGATTTAGTCTGGACAGTAAGGTTTGAGGGAAAATGCCAGGTCTCATCGAGGATCAAACCTCAGTCGTCCTACTAGCGGCAGTCTACCCACTTAACCACGCAGTTCCTGTGACAAAATACTATTTTATAAATACCTTTTTCAACATGGACTTTTCATGGACCGAAGTTGAAAGCTATTTGTGAAATCGAATTTTGTAACAGATCGTATATTCGCACCACCATGGATATCTCCAATTCTTTTGTAGCCCTAAGGAAGATAACTAACGTTGTCGAAGCACAGAAACAGAAGTCGTCAATAAAATGGCCTAAACGCAAGAATTTACTAATTTAAAAGAAAAAAACAAACAAATAAAAATTATTTAAATAAATGTTCGATAGAACATCTACAAATCGCTAGCCTGAAGCATTGTTTGGAGTGAACTTGCCATCGACTTGCCGTCGCGGCGCAACTCCTGCGTCTCGAGTCCTTAAGCGAAACAGAACAATGGAGGTGGCCCGAGGCAGGGGACCTTCGCTCTTGACCGCAGCGGCTCGCTGGTTCACTCGCCGTGGACACGCCCCCGCGAGGCTCTTTGACGCGCGGGAGAAGGGGAGCCAGTCGCTGCGGGCGGCGCGTCGGCGTCGCACCTGGAATTCGGGCGCGCCCGCCGCAGAGTCACCAGCAGCTGCTGCAGCCTGCGCGCAGCGCAGAGCCGCGTCGGAGTCCGCGTAACTCTACAGGCGCGAGTTCCGTTTCGCAAGGATGTGGTTTACGCACAAGGATACTACGCGGGTCCATGGCCGTCGGTCTCCCGCGGTCAGTGTGCGCACTCCAATGGCGAGCGCCACCCACCCACACTGGTTACGACGATGCATCACGAACATGCAGCCCACGAAATATAAAGAGGACATAAATGGTGGCTATTGAACATTTAAATGAGTGCATCTAATAATTCCTGGAAAAATTAATTTAACCATATATTTGTAATGTGACACAAGGATTTAAAGATTTTTTGAAACTCTTGAAACAACTTAACTGACAGATCGCACAGTTTTAGTACGATCACTTCTATAGGAAAAACGAAAAATTTTACCGCGAAATATGGAATATATAATCACTACAGAAATGATAAGTTACTCTATGTTCTCGTACGCCCTTAATATCACACCTTTTGTAGCGAAAATAATTCGTGGATTCCAATTTTCAATAGTGTCAAGAAAATATGTTTCGCAAATTATTGTATGTTTTTTCACCAAGTTTTAAATTTGACTTGCTATGTAGGGAAGATTTACTAAAAAATTAAATGCTGTCATTTTTAAAAAAGCGATCACTGAAACGCCACATCAATTAATGTTTTTCTATTTGTGTCCACAAAACTTACATTCAGTCTCTTTTAGTTAGTCTTCCGTCATGAAAAGTATATTTCGTTCAGTCTGCAACTACCATTCATACGTCTCAGTTTCTGAATACCTTCCCGACTGATCGCCTGAGATAAGTGTCGATGGAGAGAATGGAGATTTTTCTTTTTCCTATTTTGAGGAGGGAGGGAGTCTCCACGGCGATCACTTTGTTTGTGGGTGGGAAACAAAGTTGCGGCGTCTTACCTTGGTTACCATTTCATAAGCTCAAAAGATCTCAACCACCATATGTTCATGCTCAAGATAAACGCCTACTTGAAAGGAATTAAACATATATCAGCGAAACAAAATTCGTTTGAGATCTATTGCACAAACGATAAAAAAATGGTTCTTAACATAAAAGTGTAATAAAGGTACTTACAACTAGCTACTTAATAATTGAAGAGATATAAATAATTTTACGTTCAATTAGAATATTTAAATATTTCATGTCCCTCCGTGTTAGCGTGCTCGCTCATCACCAAGTCAAGTTCAATTCCAGGAGGGGCCAGAAAAATTTGTAGCTTTTCATTTCTATGTCTCAGTTCATAAGCTGTGGATATGAAAAGTTCACCCTCTGCTGCTTACAATCGCAGTTGTAATACTCGGATAGAGCAATCTACATTCTATCTAGACGCTGTTCCCCTCAAAAATGTGTCACAATGTGTGTCTAGTGAGTAAACTTACATAGAACGGAACCTTACTAACACTCGTCATCGTGGTCCTTAGTTGGCCGAAACGAGAAAGACATACATACATACATACATAAATATTTCGTTCCAATTACTAAACGGATTTCAAGATCCATTTATCTTGAAATAATACTTTTATCGCAGGCTTATGTATTCATGTGAATTGTAAGAAAAATATAAACATCCATTCTCGTAAAAAATTTCGATTGATAGCTTCGGGTCATTGTTTCCTTGACAAATTATTCTAAGAAGTTGACTCGTATCATTTCATGTTCAAGTTCTGGCGCATGACATTTTTCCCACGCAAGTGAATGGAAATTGTGATTTAGTGAATGTGGGAAGGCCGGTCACTATCAGAAATACAAGAAACTTGACAAAGTAGATGCAATCAAGCATTTGACTAATGTGGCTCTTTAGAGATGTACGCATTTGTCTGTCGTATTTAATTAGAAAATCTACTTTCCCTGTAATATTTCTTGAAAGAAAAACACTCTGTGAAATGACAGTGTCTCGGAATCCAGCAGTTTATAATGATAAACAACTGAACTTCATCTCTGAGAGAGGAAACCCAACGTGAACTTAACAGAATCAGGTCAATTTTGTTACCACCACATATAATAATAATAATAACATAAATAATAATAATAATAATAACATAAATAATAATAATAATAATAATAGGGCCAGCCGGCTGTACGGGGGTGTGGCGTCCCCGAGGCACCCGAAATCGCAAGTGGTTCTGGTTCAACCTGGTTGGCTTTTAACGCCGAGTGTCCCAGGAAATAGTGTCGTGGTTTTCTTATAGAAAGAGTATCTGTGTTGCGAAACATGTACAACATGAAGAACTTACCGCGATCCACCAGTAGTCTGAGTTTGCAGCCCGTCTACTGTGATACATGGTGCAGTGAAAACATGACGACAAGCCTCGGAAAAACCATTGCCTTGTAGTGGGACAGTACCCGGCAATGAGCCATCCCAGTCCCCTCTGGAGGATAGCGGAGAGAGAGGCGCACCTTCATCGAGGTCCACAAGACATCGGTGAGTCACAGGTAACACATCCACAAGACCGATCCAGAGGATAATCACCACTCTTCCAGTCAACAGTCCTTTGCCAGGTGAACAGTGAAAGGGTACCACTTTGGCTGGGCTACGGAGACGACGTATGAAGTGGACAGCAGAATTAAATGAAAATTTAATGCGCTATTTCTACGCCTGTACAACTGGATATAGGACAGAACTTCATCGCATGTTCCTGAATCTCTATCCCGCACTTGACTTTCTAAGTGAACAGTCTGGCAGACCAGAAAAGAGCTATAATTAGTAACAATTTGGTTCCGTCAAGTGTACTTGAACAAATTAAACGAGAAGTAGGTTTATCACAAGCCATGACAGGAAACGAAGGACGAACAGAAACAGTAATTTTATCTGTGGTTGCTGAGGAAGAGGAAGAAGAAAGTCAAAATGTTCCAGTACCCACGCAAGTAGATCAACCAGCAAAAAGTTAAAAAGGAACACGAATTTCATGAAGAATTTTAAAGACATCTTGTGTTATTTGTGAATACCGACCCAGAAAAGAGACCCAGGCTGCCAAAATTGAAAGAAAACTAGAACAGTTCTCTCCTCATTGGAGTGGCAAATAAGGAATTGGCAGAGTGGTTAAATGAAAGTGTAGTAATGCTAGAAATACATTATTTAACATACTGCGGAGCTGCCAGTGTTTTATTTCTGAACAAGCAAAAAATAAATCTGAAAGAAATAAGAACAGAACCTAGACGAAATTCTAATCCACTTTGGCTTGTAAGAATGGAAAAGAGGCGACGTAAACTGAGAACTGATGTGAGTAAGATGAGTCAATATGTAAAAGGTAATGGGTCCAGAAACATGAAAAAATATTGTGAAAATATTATAAAAGAAATAAATTTAAATAGGGAAAATCCCGACACGTCAATGACAGCCTCTGATCTGCTGAAACAAAAATTGTCCACATATTCGAAGCGACTACATCGTCATCGCAAAAGTTACAGGAGAAGAAAAGCCAACAGAATGTTCAATGAAAATCAATGTCGTTTCTTTAGAAAGATTCAGGGTGAGCAAGATCAAGCAGAAAAAGAGCCCTCCATAGAAAAAACAAAAGTTCTCCAGTACTGGAGCAATATTTGGAAGAATAATGGGTGTCACAATGTGGATGCACTATGGGTGCAGAAAGAATCCTAAAGATAGAATCAAGTTCAAGTCATGGAGTTTCACGATGTGTCAGCTGATGAGATCAAGCAAGGAATAAATGGGTTAAGGCTGTTGGGACAGCATCCCAGTACCGACAAAGAGATGAAAAATATGTGGTGCTAGGTATATACTCTATAGTTAGGAGGTTTTTGGACAGTACTATAAGCCATACATAATGCTTTGGTGATACACCCGCATTATGTATTATTTAACCAGTGAAAAGTGAGGTTTAATTAAATAATAATAATAAATCCTTGACACTTGACACATAGTTCGAAAATTCCTAGGAGAAGAGCTTGCTTGAACTTGACAATGTCCGTTCATCAAGTAGAAAAGATTCAGCTGCAAGCTGTGGAAGACATTCATGATGGTGATGATGATGATGATGATAATAATAATAGTAATAAATGATCATGATGATTTAAGTGGCGAAACTCAGAAAATATGGTATGCCCTATCTTCTGAATCAAGAAAAAAAATACGCATACGAAAGGAAAGTTATTAAAACAATCATTTCAGCTGTCGTGGCTGACTGGTTAAGGCGTATGGTTAGAAATGGTACCACTTATTTAATAGTGTTGTATTTAACATCTGGAAATCTAGACTAGTGACCATTTATTTGTACTTTAAGTGATTACAAAAGCCCAACAAAACAATAACAATTTACAAATAAGCGAAAAAAACTAAACTAGACACCTATCACAGTTTCTAATGCTCTTGGCGTAATTATGCTCATTCTCATTTGCAGATACAGTGTATGAACTTCACCTACGTTTACACAGATTGTTGTACCCGGCAATTTGTTTTACTATCATTAAATTACTGATAAAGTACGACCAATAGACTCTCCGAAATCGTTTTTCTTAGTCACATTGGTTTGTATTTCGAAATTTAAATTGAAGTTAAGGAAAGAAAACATGGTGGACGAAAAGTTGAAAGAAATCGGACCATCGCACAAATATTGAAGGAAAACAAAATTTCTTGAGACTCCGGACCAGTCCAAAGTCTTTCTTTTACAGCAATATTCTTTTAATTTAAAAGTATTTATGAGTTGTAATTGACAACAGAAAAGTGGTTTTTTCAACTCCACATATAATTTCAATCTCGATCATAAAAAGGAAATTGAAGGGAGACTAAGTTTAATAAAAGAAGAATGGCATACCAGGTTGGCAGCGTGCGGTAGCGACGGGCTACAAAGAAAATGCAACTTATAATTTACATATAAATGGTTTAACTAAAGACGTTGATAATAATACTGCCATTTATATTTTATAGAACAGTGTACAATAGCTTCTGTTCTACCTTTGTTTTCTGTTTTTTCTTGGAAGTCTTAAGTGAAGTCATTAAACTTCCGGTATTATAGAACAATTTTTTTTAAATTAGTAAAGCACTATATGTGATTTGAATGATCTAATTATATTAAATCATTCAAGCAATAGCTTTTATTTTATGTCACTTCTTTTTAATTCGTTTTTAAGAAATGTCCATTTTGTATCTGTGCTTTGACAAAGAACTCTTGAATAAATATCATGAGCTTGGTTGCTTGACGAAATTGTTGCGCTGCATGAGTGCGAATACTAAGCGGTTTCAATAAATAAAAACTCAAAATTTTCAAAAACTAATCTACAATAATGGTTTTAACATACCATCAATGGTTATTATTACATACATATATTGTTCCATCTTCGTTCGCTGAAGTTAGAGAACCGGAGTTTCCTTCCCTGTTTTAGCAACTTTACGAGAGTAAAAGTTAAATGATATATTAGAGAAACTAATGTTCAAGTGCTATGAATTTTAAAAAAATCTTCATTAATAAAATTCTCCCTTCACTGTCTAACCTAAAATTTATTGAAACAATAAAACACACTTACACAAAATGAATCACTCTCGTATCGTAATCGGCCGGTAATAAATTCACGCGCCAGTGTCATAGCACGAATCAAGGGCAAAGGAGATTCTCACGCCACGCAGTAGGAACCAACCACGCCACCAGCTCCGGCGCTGCCGGTGGACCTGTCGGAGGCAGCAAAAATTTTTGCTACCGTCCAACGGTGGATACGTTCCCCGTCACGACGTGGAAAGGGAGGGAGACGGGGAAGGAAGTCAGTGGTATACGAACCATACTAGACCGGAACCGCGGCCCACTATCTGCTCGCCCGCCCTTGTCGGTCCTGAGACTGCACCACGGCGCGCAGCCGTTACTGCATCCATCGCCGCCGCACCTCCAACCGTCACAGCGCTGCCCGACGCCACCATCGCTGCACTGCCCTTCGCCGCACCGCCCGCCGCAAGCGGGACACTCGCAACGGCAGTACCGCCGGCTAGGACCGCTCCGTCCAGTTGCGGCCACGCAATCAACGAGCCGCCAACAGCGGAGGTGCCTCCCGACAGGGTGCAGCAATGCGCTGCAGCCGCGCGAGCATATGCAGCCGTGCCGCCCCAATACACTCCAAGGGAAGTTGGACCGAGCGCTTTGACCACACCATACGTTGCAACCGCGCAGCGAGCGGCACCTATGCCAACCGCCACACTGCCCCGCCATGGCCCACTGACAATGTTCCCTGCAGCTATTCCTCCTCACACGGTGACACAATAGTCTCCGCAGGTCAACCCTCTGCAGTAACGGGTGCCCTTCCCATGCTGCCCGCCTTAGTCCGGCGCGCGGCTGGCGATGCAACCAAGCGCGCAGCCACGGCCGCACGGTGAGCGGCAAACATAGCCCCGCGTCCATGGAGGAATCCAACAGAATCGGTAAGTGTGTTGTGAGTAAGCCTTCCGCCAGTTTCCAGGTAACGGGAAGAGCCGAAAATGTCTTGTGAGACCCCCGAAAGCTCACGATGGAGATTGGTCGCGGTGGGTGAGGATTTTATCCTCACTTACCACGGTCGAGATGTCTCGCTGGTGACAACCGGCAGTAGATGGGTGCCGCGATCTGCGGTGGAAGGCATACGTGAGTTATGTTCTAAGGATCATGACTACGAAACGGGAAGAGTCTTAGTACTCAACCTAGTGAGTAGTACTGTCCGCACTGAAG
>NNCF01132399.1:40264-68600 GCA_002313205.1 Laupala kohalensis | reverse complement strand
GTATATGAGACGCCTCTACAAGCTTAATCCCCACCGCGCTATGTGCGTCATCATGGGGGATGATGGCGCACGCTGCCCAGTGCCGCGCGAGGAAGTAGAGGCGAACTTCCAGGCAACTTGCGGAGCGCCACCCTCCTCCAACCTCGAGGGACCGTACACTACTGTACCGGACCGTCCTGCAGTAAACGACGGCCCTGTCACGGCAGAGGAAATCATGATGCGGCTGAGGATGGCGACAAATTCGGCACCCGGAGAGGACCGCCTGACGTACACCCATCTCCGCTCCGTCGACCCCGATGGGCGGGTGCTTGCATCGCTCTTCAATTGTGTTCGTCACCTGAGACGAGCACCGGTGGCTTGGAAGCGATCACGTACCTGCCTCATATTTAAGGGCGGAGAAGCGAGCGACATGAACAACTGGCGGCCCATCGCTCTTATGTCAACGCTCGCTAGGTTGTACGCGGGCGTCTGGGTTTCGAGATTTTCGACCTCGGGCGAGTGCAACTCCGTCTTCTCCGCGGCGCAGAAGGGCTTTCGTCTCTTTGATGGCGTGCTGGAACACAATTTCATGCTCCAAAATTCCATTGGGCATCGACATCGGAAGGACCTCTGCGTCGCGTTTCTGGACTTAGCAAACGCGTTTGGATCAGTACCCCATGACGCCATCCTTGCTGCGCTGCTGCGGCGGGAACCGGAGATGCGTTCCTGGAAATCGTCGGGGATCTGTACGTCGGCACCAGCACCACCGTCCTAGCGAGTGACGGGGTGACGACTCCAATCCTGATGAGTCGAGGCATCCGACAAGTCTGCCCCTTATCGGTCCACTTCTTTAATCTAGATACCCCCTCACGGTGCTACGGAGGAGCCGGCCGCCACCCAGCAGGTCACCCCCAACCGAGTCATCGCTCCGAAGCAGCTGCACCTAGTCGTAAAGCGCCTCAGGAAGTCCTGCCAGCAGCTCCACAACGTGAAGTGGCTGCAATTCTCGGATCAGGGCCGCTCCGCTGAAGCTTTGAGTCGAAGCGGTCGTATAAGCAGCTACTTCATGGAAGGGGGATGTGAATATAAAACCTGGCGCTTCGCGCATTGCGCGCGAGTAAACCTGATGCGAGGGCTCCACAACAAAGTGTATGACAACGCGGATCCCTCTGCGGCGGCTTGTCGCTACGGGTGCTACGGTGCAACGGGGGCGCCAATGCGGGAAACCCTGGCACATGTTCTGAACAACTGCCTGACTCACGGGACCCAGTGGATGCTGCGCCATAACAAGATTGTTGCAACCCTCAAAGGCGTAGCGCTGAGTTCCGGTCATCATGTGCTGGGAGAGTCTCGCGCCTTCACGGCGGACCAACTGAAGCCTGACTTGGTGGTCGGCAAGGGAAACAACGATATAATATTTGAAGTCTCCGTCCCCTTCGCTGGTTGCGGGGTGCGCGCGGAGAAATTGGAAAAATATGAAATACTCCGCGCATACTTCTTAGGTCTGGGATACCTTCAGGCCGAAGTGGTCCCGGTCGTGATAGGATCGCTGGGCCAATGGGCTCCGGAGAATGACGCCGCTCTCAAGAAAATCTGCAGCAACAAGTGGCGTCGTAGGGCCCTCTCTGAGAAGATGGTCCTTGATGAGTTCAACTCATCACGTTCAGTCTTTTACAAGCACATCGGGGACCAGGGCCTTGCCGATCCGGAGTTCCTTTTGCATATTCTATTTGAATTCCGATAAGTTGGCATGTTAGTATTAGCAACTCGAACAACGAGTCGAACCGTTGTGTTGTGAAAAAGCACAAAATACATCGTAATCAACCAACAAAAAGTCATGTCGTAATTTTTTATTTATTTATTTATCTTGATTATATAATTGACGTTAATCGTAGAACTTAGACCTGAAGAGGAGGTCGTATCTGAACCTTGAAATGTCGTCGTCCAACCAATTCAAGATAACATAATATGTACAAATTGATATTAACTTTAATAATGAGTGACTGTTAGTGAGCAAATATTAACTACTGATTGTCTATAATATCACACTTAATTTTCTTTTCTTTGTATAATGTATTAAGACAATCAGAGAAAGGAAGTGAGTGTTTAATAGCACATCATACAACTTGATCACAAAACATCACAAATATAGCTTCTCCGGTGCCACTTTCGAAAATTTTCAAAGGATCCTCGAGATGTTTTGTGCAGAATGCAATTATTTTATTACCCATCGTATGTAATTGGAAATTAATAATAGTAATATTATAATAAACTACCTTTATTATAAAGGAAGGAAGTAAAAAGTATTGTGAGATTTGAATAATTTGGTAATTAAAATGAAGAAATCATCCTCGTTCGGGCGTTTTAAATTCGAAGAACTAGCGATGGAGCGGGGGAGGAAAGTCTTCCTATTCTCTAAAAATTTAAAAGTCCACCGTTGAGATTTGACGAAGGAAACAGTCACATCTTGCGAAGCGCAGTGACCCGCGATGAGCTCTTTGTTGAAGAGAAAATTTATGGCCGCTTAGAAATGGCAAGTAAGCAAGGGTGTGGGTTAAACGACCCGTCCCGGCCGTTTAACCAATGACACAGGGGGGGGGAAGCAAGTGGTGACGTCAGGAAAAAAAACGTTGAAAAAGAGCGGTTGGAAATAGTTCAAAATTACGCAAAATTCCCAATCAGAATTTACGCACAGGAGGGGGAACAGTTGTGGCATTGGAAGTTTTTCGTCACGTGAAGTTCAAAATTGAGAGATCTTGGAAGTGGAAAAAGAGGTGTAGGAAGGGATGAAGTCCATTTAAGGAATGGCAAATGAAAATTTTGCCTGCTTGTTGCAGTCTGCTTCTTGTTGTTGTATCTTGAGCCTTGTTGTATCAGATCAGAGAGACGAAATCAGAGAGACGAGATCAGAGACACGAGATTTTTGCGCGAAGTGAAGACTTGTAGATTTTTTTGTGAGCAGAGCCACGACTCAGTCTTATTTTCGAAGTTATCTGATTAGCTCATGATGTCCGATGAAATTTCCGAGTTCGCTAATTTCCGGAACTAATTCATCAGTCTTTAGCTAGCATTTACGGCAGCAAATCCTAAATCCGAGACGCGACAAAACTCGTACGAAAAATATGTCCATTCGGCGGGCGCTTCCGAGAATCCAGGGACCGCCTTTGAAATTGAACCATGATGGTTTGGGTCCATGCCGCCCCTGAGGGCATCCAGGTAGCATAGCTTGCGGGAGGAAGGCCCCACCAGGTTTGCTGGCGCTGGTGACGTCATTAACCGGAAGTCGTTCTGAGGTCGAGGCCGGGCCGGTTTCCCGTGCGGTTGACGCACCCTCCACTCAGCACTGCACTGCTTGATTGGTCATCAGGTTGAGGTATTTTACGATTGTTGGTGGCATCCGACATATATCGTCATGCGCTATTGCGAGAAGACGAGTGCGGGTCTAATTGTCCAGAGGGGCTCAGAACTTTGGACATTATGATTAATGAAGAAGGCCCAATTAGCAAGAAAAAAACTCCACTTAATTATATATTTTAAATACAATATCAATGTAATTGCATTTCAAGAAGCAAGAGTTATTGTAAATTCAGTGTTTGTTTTATTTGTCAAAGGAGAAATTATCTTAATGTTTATTCAAGGTGTTCCAATTTGTTTAAAATTTGTTTGTCGTTGAGAAGCCGAATTCGGCGGAAACACTAGTGTATTTCATGTTTACATGGGTTACCAGTTATGTGTTTTTCTTTTGGGGGATAACATGAAGGTTTTTTGTTGTTGTATGTGATTCATGTTAATTAAATTTAATGGATTTCAATTTGTCAATAGCGTTTTCCTGTAGTGGAACCCTAGTATGGTCTTTCCCTTCATAAAAAAATGCGAACCCTAGAAATTTGTGGAACCCTGAGATTAATTAGCCGAGGCGCCTTAAAGATCAAAGTTATAAGTTCTAGAACATTTTTATATTTATAACACGTAAAAGATTCGTTCTGCCACAGTATATATAGGGCAATCTTAGAAAATATTGAAACGAATGTTAAAAAAACTCACAGAATGCGATGAACGAAATCTTTCCATTCAAGAAAAGTAAAGTGCTATCATTTTGTCAATCAAATGACCATACAATATCTCAATATCTATGGAAATATTTTTTTATTTCTCTCAATCGTAACCTCATTATACTGTTAATATTAATTGAATGTTAATTAGAAATTTATAATCTTCATTTGCATGACCTTTCTAATGATTTCTGGCCGTATATAACAGCAAGTCATACTTCAACATTATTTTTTGTCGATTTCTGCCAAAAACATTAGAAATAAATTGAACACTCATTTGTCAACTATTTGTTACAAAAGTATAAGGAAAACATATTTCGAAGAACAACTATTCTTAAAATACTCGGAAAATCAATTGTAATACAGTCGAGACTCTTTAACTCGAAACCCGGTAACTCGAAATTCTCTCTAAGACGAAGAAATTAGCCACTTCCTTCCGTTGAAGTACAAAAAAAACTGCAACTCAAATTATTTAGACGCTATAACTCGAATTATTTAGACGCTCTAACTCGAACTGAATATGATTTCCCTGTGACGTACTATCCATACATATCACGCTCTCTAACTCGAACTACAAATCTAGCGGACTCTATAACTCGAAAAAGCAATATGGAAACTTTGCGGGCTCTGTAAACCGAAATTCTTTTTGACAGACTCTTTAACTCCAAGCAATACTTTCGATGTCGTCAATAACCAACTCCAAGAAATGATTTCGTACTTTCATTGAAAGATGTAGTGATATCGAGGACAATATATTTAGTGCCTTGTTTGCAAACGAAAATACAATTGAATTGTCAGTTGTGTTAATTTCTTGACTGAAAAGAAAATTACAGATTTATTTTAATATGTGCATATTTTCAAGTTGTTCCTGTACCATAAAATAATATTATACATGTAATTATGTACAACACAAATGTAGTAAAATAAATTTATATAAGTCAAATTTTTATTTTCTTATGACTATAACTTGAATAACATTTGGCTCAATAAGTCGAAATTGATAATGTTAAAAATCTTATCTCGAAGTCCTCTATAACTCGAAAACTCGTTAACTCGAAATTTATAATCTTTCCCTTGAAGTTCGAGTTAAAGAGGCTACACTGTAATTACTGAGTCACTACTTGTCTAAGAAAAAACACAAACAATGACACTTGTTACATCCATCACTACCCTAATGCTGAGTTCAGCGTAACAAGCATTTACTCTAAGAACTCAACCATAGGACAAATAAAGGAGTCCTTTCAGCCACACGTTTGTAGAAGGGTAGGCTTCTAAGATATCAATGTAACATCGTATTTGACCATTCACCTTCTCTATATCCTCAATGATTTATCTTCCATCAGATTTAACAATCCATTTATAATTCTTGTTTTATTTACGTCTTTTCCATAAATTTAGAATTATGACTTGACAACCTATTATATATTATTAAATTACTTGATAATAGAGAGTAGGCGTTGTTCACTTAAACTATTTTTATATTCTGAGCTTTGAAAGCACAATATCATGTTTATTGGAAACCTGTATACATAGTTAAGGGTATATACTTAGACATCGGGCCATGATAAACTGACGGGATCTTGCATTAGTATTATAGAGATTCATTGAGAAATAATATTTTGACATTTCAGTTTTAAAGGAGAGATTTTAGGTAAAAGAAATTTAATCAATTTACGCTACATCTCACGAACTAATGATTTTTTGTGCTTGTTTTGTCAAGTAAGAAAGGGTAAACCGTATCATAACAGAAATTCTCGCATGAAGGCAGATAATGCCGGCTTCTTTCTTTTCTAAAGAAACAGCAAAAATGTACAAATAATATTCAATTATCTTAAATTTTATATTAAATTATATTAAAAGTATATTAAATTTTTGGAAACGTAAGTTATTTTTCTTTTGAAATCAATAATGGCACTGCAGTGGGTGAAAATTATATATTTAATTAAATTGTGTTAAAATATGAGGTACCAAAACGATTAGCCTCAGCATTTTAATATTTTCGAATGAAAATTTTATTTTTCCACTTTCCTTCACATTTTTTCTACATTTACCTGTCAGACTGATGAAATAATTCAGTTACAAAAATAAAAACATAGAACTCTCTAGGATTCGGATTAGCAGCATATTGGCTTCCTTGAGATGTCTTCGCAAGCTTTCCTCGTGAGAGCGCTGTTTACAAATTTCCGCGACATCAGATGGTTCGTGGTTGTACTTTCCATAAATCCCCAGAAACATTTATTCCGGTATCGTCAAGCATATATAGTTAATAAGTTTTAGAGATAATAAAAAACAACAACAAAAAACCACATAAAAGCTACTCACATATTTGCGGAACCGTTTCGGCTATCGTCTACGTGACTGACGAAGGGGAAAATAGAAACGGTTTCTGCAAATATGTGAGTGACTTATATGTGTTTATTTTTCTATTTCGCCTCTAAAATCTTTTTCAAGTTATAGACGACAGTAGTATCGCTTTATTTTCGATATTTCCTTTGTATAAATTTCACGAGCGACCAAAAAAAAAATTGACCATCTTAGTATTGGCTAAAAACCTGTATTTCAATTCATTTCCATTAAAAATCGAATAAGAGCTCATTTATTCCATAATTTTAGCATTATTTCACATTAAATTACATCGAGTCCGTGAAATGCGAAAGAGTAGTCTAGACGTGCAGTCAACACTAAATAATGAAAAATCTATACTAATCAATTATTATACTTCCATAATCAAAAGATTTTGAATGATTAGGGTTCATTCTATCGTGGCGACTCGTAAAATTCCTTTCTTTTGTTCATCAAATGATATTTTAAGGCCAAAACAAAAAAATAATACTTCTTTTTTAAAATTAAATTCTTAAAATACTTGATCATTTTTCGAGATTTTTGGATAAAATACTTCTAAATCCTGAAGTTGGCAGTTAAAATTGTAGAAAAAGTAATTTATTATTAACAAATATTTAGTTCTTTAAACAAACGTATATTTTTTCAAGTTTCGTTTGTAGATAACCTTATTTACACTGTATCAATAAATAAAATTAATAAAATTTGTTCATTTTTATGGGGTAAGTAAAAATAGTAAGTTAGTTCAATGACACTGTAAATTATTAAATATATCTAATTATTAAATATTACGTATTTAGATTAGTATGCAATATTACCAGACCACTTGTCCAGAACTTAACTCAAAGAAGCAATTTTGCTGGAATCTAGTCATGTCCTTTAAATAAAAGGACCTGCAGCCATTTAGGTTTGTTCAGTTCTTGGTCAGCGCGAAAATGGTTTACATCAATCATAGAGCTCTAGGAAAGATAGACCATGTATTGCAGACGAAACATTCCTTTAAAAGTATTACACGAAGAAAAAATATTGTTGGTGTTTACTTGAGTATTTTAATTTAAATTGCTCTTACATCTTTCTGATAACTAACTTACAACATACTAGAAAGCGTTACGTTGCGTAATGATTTCCTTATCGATTACAGTGTATATGATGCTCACTTCATCATTCATCAACAACACGGTTATCTCATGAAATAAATATCGGTATAACAGTAAGTGAATTGTATACATATCAGTAAGTAAATTATATACATCTCAATGAGTTCAGGGAAGTATTTTTTATAACATTTGGAAACGCATCGGCCGCATAACACTTAAAAAAATGAATTGATACTTCCGAATAATGTGCGCACAAGAGATAGCAATTATATCCACATATCAGGACAATTTACCCTACAGTCTCTGGTTGAGGGATAATAGGCGGCTGACGAGGAACTCGCTTCAAGGCTGGCTGGAGGGGTATGAGCGATGACCACTTGACCTGCGATTGATCGTGCACTGAGAGGTACGTAATCTCAGCCGTTTATCGAGTTCCACACTCAAGCCTTGTATCCACTTATTATCCTTTATCTGGCCTTGCCGCCAGACTCGCGAAGACCCAACTGAAATATATGCATTTTCTAGAAAGTTCTGGACTTACGTATTTTGATGAGATAGTATTGACTACTACAGTTGTAAAGGTTACACACCTCTGAAATTCGCGATCGAACAGTTTATTGGGTACAGTTTCCATTGCGATTCCTCTGTTATTTTTGACAAATTTGGTGAAAACGAGTTTTAGAGAAAAGCATATGAATCATAAGTCAGCCATTCTGCGAGACAGCTTTCATGGCATAATTTTGTGTTATTGAGTATAACGTTGACGGAAGAAAATATTTGTAATTTTCTAAGTATTCCTGGCAGTGATAAACACTTATTTCTGTAAAATACTTCCAACTTCAAATATTTTACGAGTATTTGAATGATTTTTATCTGATACTTTATTTCAAATATAATATAATTTAAAATAAAATATCTGATACTTTATAAAAGAAATCCTATTACTTTATTTAAATTTATGCACTTGATGTCTTACTCGTTTGATAGACATTATGCAAACAGAACGAAAGTTCTGAATTAATATTTTCTTTTCACTTTTCTAGAGCTGGAATCCATAAACTTATTAATTCAGTTTTTCAAAAATCCAGCTAACTACTCAAACAAACATTACATAAAAATCTAACGTTCGTTTGAAGAATAGATTAATGATAAACCAATTCTCATTTACGATGTAAACAAAATAATAAATAAAAAACAATACACATGTCTCCTGAGCAAAATACACACTTAACACGTCATGAATTCTTCTTCTCTACAACAGAAAAAAGCATGTTTTTAGTTCTTCTGTCCCTATTTTCACACATCGTCTAGAGCAGATAAATAACTAATTGACTTCAGTTGTCATCATCTTGTTATATTCCGAACTTACCAAACTAAATTCATTTAAATTTTGAAAATTTAAACTGTAAAAAAGTACACACAATTATAATATTACAATCTCGAATTAAACAAAAACTCTCTGTTTAATGTACATACAATGAATGTCTACTTCTATTTAATGAGACTAATCACTTACTTTGTCAGCATTAGTTTATCTGGTGCACGTATCACCACCGATATACATCTTTCCTTTTTTCTCTTTCGTAACCCTTTTAGTCCAGTCAAATCTATACCAGTAATTTTCGATTTGTTTTTGTTTTTTTTTTGAGTTACAATACGAACGCCGGATGGCGGAAGATGATAAAAAAATCTCTTTTGGTGTACAAACTACGACATCGTTCCTATTAACAACTGAGAAGGCGGTGAATCGATCGGGTTTCGGGTTAGATTTTTTACAGACTTCACGACCCGAAACTGACCCGACCCGACGGAAACCGAAAATTTTTCGGTCGGTTTTGTGCGGGTAGGTTTCTTTGATCACGCCTACTTGTTAACCCGCCAGTGGTGACGCGAAATGATCTGACACAGTTGGTGATGTCGGTCTCAGTGACAGTTTTTTTTTCTTCATTTTTTCAAATAATATACCATTTCTGTGAATGCAGTTAATTTATTTAGGAAATTGAACGGTTTCTTTATTAGAAAACATAGACATATCGGAAATCACGGCACGTTTATTAATAATTAGGCAATAAAAAGACAACTTTTCCATGTAACTCATTTAAAATTTAAAAGCACAAACTAAGAAAAAAGGTCTATCTAAATCATCTTAAATCTGAGCGTAGACATTAGCAATATTTAGAAAAAAATATCAATAAGCTTAGAACAGAGATAAGAGAATGTCTACTGAAAATCAATCTTCTCCAACAGCCAAACAATCTATGCATTATGCCACTACATTTTCAAGACACTTATATCTCTCTCATTTTCGGTAACTTTATTTGGTCTTTCTATTTTTTTTACCATCCACACTCAAAGCAACGACCTTGCCTTGAAAGATCAGCAGCCAGGGTGCAGGTCACAGACTATAAACCAGACGCCCCTCTCCCATACTAACGGTGTGTTAACAGCTTTCAGCGCTCCTAACATTGCTACCCTCGAACTACAAGTTCAAAAACCGGCCACAGGGCGCGTGGCAGTTCCCGATTCCCCTCCCCATTCCGCCACCAGGTACTGTACCCCCCACTCCCTCGACCTCATGCTTCATAATTTCACAATAATTTAGCTGAAAATACTTTCCCTACAAAAATTAACATTTGTGAATAGTTAACAGGATGTATAACTGAAATATTTTACTACACATATGAAATAGAAAATGAAATCAGGACACAGTTGACAGGAAATGTACACAAAGAAAATACATGCTTGCTTTTAATTCTATTTATTCATAATAAGATTACAGTACATTCTCATATGAATGGAAATATACATACATGTATACAAAAATGGGGTATACTTGCAAAAAGATACTCATTTATGTATATCCACCAACTATTCAGATCAATAATAAATAAATAAATGAGACGGATAAAAGAAGTCATATGAGAAAAAAATGCAGGTAAATCCATAAAAGTGATACAATTTTATCAAACTTTTGGGGAAATCTGATTAAATTCCTACCTCCTCCATTGGCTGTATAGAAAGCAGTCAATGGAATGTTGGTTTTGCCTTAAGCCACAGTGGTGTATGAATCCCTCTGCTCATTGCATGAGCGAATTACATGCCACAAATCGTATGAAGGTAATGTAGAACTAATTGACAAAAAGTTAATACAAGATTGATAATTGTTCATTTGATATTTAAGACCAAAACTAAACAAATGACTCTGCCTTCCAATTGGTATCAAAGAATGAAATGAGAAAGAAACACTATAACAAATTCACAAAATTTGTACCAATGCCAATGTTGATTTAATAGAAAAGATTACAGTAAAACCCTTTATATATCCACAGGATAACGTGACTAGATTTATCCATCTCATGGTTTAAAAAGAACATTTCCAAGTTACAAACACCACTATAAACCATAACTCAAGTAGTAAACTAACAAAGAGAAAATAAAATTAAATAACAAAGTTTCAGAAAACCAAAAGAAGCCACAATACACTCAAGTAGTAAATAAACATAGTGGAAAGGAAATTTGTAAAAATGCAAGTTTACATTAAAACAAAAAAGGTGGCTCAATGAAAAATGTAAATCTTCTACACACTACAATAACGTTATATAAGATGCAATCATCAATTTCTCTCTAGTTATTCGTACCTAACTACCACGTCAGGTATAGTTACAAATAAACGTTTTACACAAAAACAGAATCTTACATTTTAACTAGGTACTATTTCTTTAAATTTTTGTTTTAAGATGAAAATTTAATAGCATTTGTGTCTAGTTAATGAACTGCCTCCTACGTAATCTTACACTTCCTCAAACGTCGATACTATCCAGGTGTATTATTAAGTTTGTTATATTTATTTACCCAAGTAGAGACTGGCGAAAATCAATGAGATCACTCTTCAGGTCATCATCACAACATCTGGAAATCACAACAAGAATACATTATTATCAGTCAACATACTTATTGTAAAAATCAGTTCAAATACTGTAACTTAATTCGGCTATGTTTGTTATAATTCATTGATCACAAAAAATACAGTTTATACAGATTTAGTATAAATATAGACCTTGCCATAAATTAAAAAATAAAAGTAAAATAATAGAATTCTTACAATAGATATCTAATAACCGTAGCCTAAATAAATATTAGTATTCCGTAATAGTACGAAATAATAGTATTTTATATTAATTTATACGTGGTCTAAGTTAAATGAATATTATGAAATGTATCAAAATTATTATATTGTTGTTATTCTTATATGCAAATATTATTGTCATTGTTGTCACTACTATGACATGCCATACATCATTGTTATGATCTATGTGGTTCAATAAAATATTATAATATTATATTTCTGTTCATCATTTCATACACAGACTTCATTCATCAATACATTACTTAGATATTATAGATAATAAATTTTTATACAATACTTCATGTAACATTCGTTTTCATTTAACATACCATGGAAGTCGTCCGGGGTAAAATGTGCGGAGCACACTCTGGTACTAGTTCGTGCGACCCGCACACCAGTCATGCCAAGACACTTTATCCATTGTCGTCGTCTACAAGAGAATGTAACAAATATATTTATAAATAAATAAGCAACAATAATCGCAGCAAAGCGACTGAGCTAAGTACGTCTGCCCATGTGGGTAGTGGCGCTAAGACAACAAGAATAACTTACCTTTCTGGTGGGGTAGGGAAGCCTAGGAAAGTTATTTCCGGGTTGCCGCTTGCATTGAAGCACCCCGGTACGCAACACACAAAAATACGAGGCATTCCACTAGATAAAATCCACTAAATGTGCGAATGTTGCCTACGGCACAGTACAGCCGGAGCACCACACGCAGAATGTATTGTAACGAACAAAGAACACTAGCAGCCAATAGGAGATGGGTGAACACGATCTTGCAGCCATCTATTGAGCGCTGGACAAACTATCACGTGGCCGGGTGACTGGTAGCGCAGTCTTGTAAGTGTTACCCTCGAACTACTTGAAGCGTCAAACCTCAGACATTTTCCCCCTATCTAGTTTCCTGGCCCTGGTGCAGGTTTCATTTAGTCGTCAGAATCTGACAGTCTCAGTCGCATCAATTGAGGCAAATTCAATTGACATTAAGATACACAAAAATGTATAACAAGGAAAGTTAAACGTATCCGTAAATAAATAACGTACAAACACTTATAAAAATATGTAAAGATAAAATGTTCAAAATATCATTTCACTTACGTAGTTGGTGACGCCGGTGTGACAGGTCAGTTTCACGTCAAAACTACGTAACGTGAACCCGTGTCGTTGTCGTGGGATAGACTGTCGATCGGAAATGCGCATTGATACAAGCTACTCGAAATCACAACCCAAATCGATGGAGAAAAAAAAATTATTCGTAACGTTCTCAGAACTCCGTCTCAGACGTATGTGTCACTTCTGGTAGTTTAATATTAATATATCGGATGTTTTACTCGGGCAATGTCTAATTTACGGTATATTATGTAATTTGCATCAACAACTGGGGCACTTATCGTTCTACAACTGAGAATTACTGGGTCACGCGATTAAAATTCCGATGTGTTCATTGAGAAAAAGAACTTCCATGTCTCTCCACATACAATCTAAATTGGATTTATTTGATTTTATATGTTAATTGTTGATTTTACAGAACAAACAGCTTAATTGATTTCATGATATGCCTCGTTGGCGAGTCATCTTTTTCTCTTTGTCTCACTGAATTCCCTTGTAGGAAGAAGAGTGGTTTTCAACTTATGTCCAATTATATTGCAGCATTCAACAACATTTCTTTTCTGAAAAGGCTACGCGTTAGAGGGTGGAAGCGAGAGGCGCAGGACAGGAAGAGATGGAGGCAATATGTTGAGACAGCGAAGATCCAGCTAGGGTCGCAGTGCTGAAGAAGATAAAAAGAAGAAAAAGAAAAAGAAAAAGAAAAAAAAGAAGGAAAAGAAGAAAAAGAAAAATATTAATAATAATAATAAGAAGAAGAAGAAGAAAGAATTCAACAACGTGCTGATGGATTAGTAATGTGTGTAGCAGACTATTTATCTATTAATCGTATTAATAATTAATCTTATCTCAGCTTGTATTCTTCAGTTGCAGAATACTAAAATAGATGTGATTGTTGATATTGTAGGACCCTACAGGCTTCATGGTTACTCAGTCTAACAATTTAATGATGAAATAAATATTTATTTTCCTAAAATTAAAAACTAATTTAATAATAACTGGGGACATGAATATAGATTTGTTAAGGAATACAAACTATTCCTATTGTTATAGAATAATAATGGCAAGCTATGGCCTTAAATTATACATTGATGTTCCAACTAGGGTTATACTTTACATTAAATCTTTCTTGGATCACATATATGCTAGAAGCAGTGCTAAAGTACATATTTGATATAGTACATGATATAGTACATACTGAATTATATACATACTTGATATAGATCAATGAACGTTCACTGTCTAAGATGAGGACCATGTTTTCTGCACCCACAGCTTCACATAAAAAAGATTCACGACTGCAATAGCTACGCATTTTTGTTGATAGCGATAATGGTACTGAAAGTGATTGTCCGTTGGAGTTCCAATAAGAACACGAGGCGCCGGGTGCGTTTAGAAAAGAATGTTTTGGCGAGAAATAATTGGAGTGTCCAAATCATTCTTACTAAGTTTATTTATATTAAACTGAGATGTGTCCCTGAGGCACGACACATCATATCGCAGGGGCGGTGATCATGATAAGGTGATTATTTATTGAAAGTTAAGTAACAGCGAGAGAAGATGGAGGTGTAACCTCCAGTATCGTAAAAGCAATAAATGGCTTACATAAAAGTGATTCGTTTTTAAGGTAAATAAACTTAATAAACATACTAATAAATGTAATGAAATTCACAATAAACGTACGCTTCATCGAACTGTTACTAGCGTCTCCTAGAAGGTTTATGAACTTACTATAATTCAAATTCAGTTTGTATTTTAAAACAAATTATAGAAGAAATATTACATAGTTAAAAGGTGAGATTACGATCCCGTCCTTGTCCAGAACATCACTTTGCAATAACACCGCATTTCTGTAAATTGGTCAGGAATGACTGGGGGCGAAGGAATTATCACAAAAAGGTTACTTTTTGGAATTAAGATATAGCGATAGGAGGATCAGTAGGAAGAGCGCTTAACAGCTGACTAGACGGGGACTAATCAGTTTCTGGTAAGATCATGGGGAATATTTACTCATGCCTCGACGTGCAAACTAACTCCCAGACCTACTCAACTTGATAAAAAATGGATACCGGGTCTATGCTAGGGACCAAAGTGACTGCAGCGCAATGCTAGCTATCGTAAATTCGTAGGGTACAGCCTGACCCCGTAGTGGAACAGCTTCACCAAAAGATAGTATTTGCCAACCTTCATCTGCTCATTCCCTTTCCAGCCTTCACTTCAAATTGTCTCTAAAGACAATGCCTCGTCTACTTATCTACATGGATCAATGACCTCCGCACGCGTCCTACATGGCAAGAAACCTTACAGTCTCCATTCTGGGAGGGCCTTGCGGGTAAAAGCTCCGTATCGCCAAGTATCTGAAGCACTAACAAGTATCTTACAGCAAAGACAGGAGAGAATATACGAGGGCTATGGCCCTCCTGCCAAATGAAAAATCAATTCTGACGATCAATGTTAATACAAAATTATTGATACGGTCAATTAATTTTTAAAATTAGCCTTTCTGGTGTTATCAGCAGCGCCTTAAATCGTCATGTACGCAATGGTGGATTAAGGTTTGTTGTTTGGAAGGAGACACAAGAATACAAAAACATGTATTTATAATTATTTACTGTCTATAACGGTTCCAAAATGTCCAAAGAAAATATTTATCGCATAAAAATGTCATTTTGAAGTTTAATAGAATATATTTTTCATACTAATAAATCTTGTTGAGAGTATTATTTACAGCTTATCTTTGAACCCTCTGAATTAACCCTTGAATTTAGACTGAATGTGACTGGCAACGCTCAGTATAATTAGTTTGTTTCCTATGATGTTTTAATAATAATAATAATAATAATAATAATAATAATAAAACATGCGTTTAACATTTAGGAACATGTACAAAAATACAATACTAAAACCTATTTTGAACAATTTTATTTATGATTGAACATATTATTATTATTATTATTATTATGAACTAATTTCTCAGCATAGCTGGTACGTATTTCGGAACGCATCCGAAGAAGTTCACTTCCCTTAGGCTGCGTCTCCTAGAGAAATTCTT
Source organism: Laupala kohalensis (assembly GCA_002313205.1). NCBI lineage: Eukaryota > Metazoa > Arthropoda > Insecta > Orthoptera > Trigonidiidae > Laupala > Laupala kohalensis. The sequence goes on along the minus strand of NNCF01132399.1, from coordinate 52,847 downwards.
AGGTGCACACTTTCCGGATAATATGAGCCGTCCCCAGAATGGCTATTTTTTGGACCTCAGATAGGTTTTTCCATGAATTTTCTGAAGATTGTCTTCTATATATTTGCTTACTCTTCCCGTGGCTCCGATAATAATTGGGCAGACTTTTGGCATTCAACAGCCAGGTTTTTATTTTTGAGCAGCTTTTGCCTATTTGCTCACAACATTCATGTCGTTGGGAACAGAAACATCAATAAGAAGACATTCTTTACTCTCCTTATCCTTCAGGAAAATGTCAGGCCTATTTACATTGATTGTCCTGTCAGTATTTATTGGTTGGTCCCAGAGAATTGTGGCTTTCTCATTTAAGTTCACAGAACTAGGTTCGTGTTCATACCAGTTTTTTTCACAGTGAACCCGAAAGCGTTACATATATGCCAATGTACATATGAACAAATTCTGTTATGCCTTACCAAATACTCATTCTTAGCCAAAATGGGGCATCCTGAAACTAGATGGTCGATTGTTTCTTGCTTCTCTCAACGTAGTCGGCATAGGCCATCTGTGTCCTGATGTAATATCATTTTTTCGTAGTTCCTGGTCCTTATTGCTTTGTCCTGAATAGCAGTAACCAGAGCTTCCGTTTCTCCTTTCGGGTCATATTATTATTATTATTATTATTATTATTATTATTAAGTTCCGTTTCCATATCTTAGCCATGAAAATGAGGCTCCTACATTAATACCTTCAGCGCTAATCCTTTTGGTAAATTGACCATGAATTATTATTTTTTGCAATGAGTGCTTGAGTTGTTGATTGCACAGTTCTTTGGCTTGTTTAGTGGCAGTTTTCCGGTCATGTGAGTTTTCATTGCCGAAAATTTCTTCTTGATACGATTTTCCTAGTCTACACAGGGATTTACTGGGTGCTTTGTTTTCATCATATTTTTCGACAATTTTCAAATAGTTGGAATGTGGTTTTCCTTTCTTGTACATTCGTAGTCCCATGACCGTTATCTTGAGTGTATTTTCAAGACGGGTTAGACCTCTCCCTCCATCTTTTCTTCGAACGTACAATCGATCCACATCTGCTCGAGGATGCATCATCTTATGCATAGTGAGGAGTTTTCGGGTTTTCCTGTCCATCAGTTTGAAATCAGTCACGGACCAATCAAGTATTCCCATGCTGTATCTTACTACTGGGGCAGCCAAGGTGTTAATGGCATGTATTTTATTCTTTGATTTTAATTCAGTTCGTAACACTTCTCGAACTCGTCTTATGTACTCTCTCCTCACTTTCTCTTTCATGGTAGCATATTGAATACCTCCTCGTTCGTCGATTCCTAAATATTTATAGCAAATACCTGGTTCTAAACTTCTGATCTCAACTTGATTTGAAACATTAATACTGTCTTTCTTAACAACCTTCCCTCGGATTAAGGAAACTTTCNTTAACAACCTTCCCTCGGACTAAAGAAACTTTTGCGCACTTTTCTAAGCCAAATTTTATATTTATCTTCCTACGGAATTCAGCCACTACTGCTAGTTGTTTTCTAAGTTCTTCTTCATTACTCGCAAATATCTTTAAGTCATCCATGTACAGTGACTCTCGTTCTTTTTGTCCTTTCATTCTGTATCCACTTTGCATTTGTTGTAAATGTCAATTCAGATGCAGAACGCAGATAAGACACATGCAGAAAAGGAGTCTTGAAAAATTCCTCTTTTAATCCTCAAGCTTCCTATGCCCACGTTGTCGTTGTTTTGGTCTCTCATTATGAGTGTTGTGTCCCAATTGCTTTGTGTAACCTTCACAAAATCGACTATTCTTCTATTTACGTGGAGATGATTGAGAATGTGTAGTATCCACGAATTGGGAACACTATCAAACGCCTTTGATAATCAATCCATGCCATATTAAAATTCTTTTTGTTTATGTGGCAATCTTCCATGATAACTTTACTTAAGAGTAGCTGATCTTTAAATCCAAATGAACCTTTACAGCAGCCTTTTTGTTCCTCTGGCATAATGTTTTCTGCATCCAAGATGACTGAAATTCATTGTGCTATTCTGCTAGTGAGTAATTTGTAGATGGTGGGAAGGCATGTGATAGATCGGTAGTTCTTTGAGTTTCTTGTATCTTTGTTCTTTCGTAGTAGGTATGTCATTCCAATCAGTAAGCCAATCTGGTAAGCTGCATGGATTTTCAATCAGCTGGTTGAAGCAGCTAGTAATTGCCGAATGTTGTGAACAGAAGTTTTTGATCCAGTAGTTGTGTATCTAGTCAATTCCTGGTGACTTTCAGTTCGCTGTTTTCTTGATGTCGCCTTTTATTTAATTTACAGTGATGTTTTCCCACGATATATCATGCTCTATTGCGTTGGGTAAAGTCATTTCTTCATGTTTGACTTCATTTCCCCATATGGAATTCCAGAATGCATAGGTCTCCTCCTGTTCTGGCATATAGTTTCCTTTCTCTTGCTTTTGTTTCAGGGACCTGTAGAAAGCTTTAGGGGCTTCTATAAACCTTCTGTTTTGAATATATTAGTGTTGTCGCTTGTCATATTTTCGAATCCATAGAGCTTTTGCCGAAATTCTTTGCTTGATAATTTTTAATTTTTTCTTTTAATTGTCCTTCCTTTCTTGAGACTATTTTTCCTTGTTTTCTCTGTCCATTTCTTTCTTTTCAATCTCTACAACCTGAGATAAATATTTCTTGAGATTCCCTATCTGCTTCTCTATTTTGAGTTTCCATAATGGAAGCCTGGAAATTTTCTTCTGATGGTACACTGGAATTTTCTCTTACTTTGTGTTTAAGGTCTTCCAGACTCATATTAATAACTACTTTTGCAGCCGCGTAAACCATGTGGTTCAGCGATGTGATGTCGTTTATCTTGATTATTTCATTATTCAGGATATCTTGCAATTCCCTGTTAACTTGCTGAACAACAATTGCTGTGGTTTTATTCATGATTAATTTCGGTAGCTGATCCCGTTCTGAGATGAGAGTTTTGGATATATTTTCGGGAAGATCTAATATTTCTTCTCTGCGCTCATTTTCTGAGTATTTTCCCTCCTGATCAACTGATGGAATACCCTCTGTGGCAGACTCAAGCTTGTTTATTTCTAAAGGCGTCTGTCTGTTCTCCTTCTCGTCCTACTCCTCCTCTTTTTCTTCTTCTGACTCTTGATGTAGATTATAATTAATTTTCTCATGTTTTATATACAGAAGGACTTTTTTCTTGATTTCTAATTCTAGTTCAAGTTGGGTCAATTTCTTACTTCTTATGATGAATCTACTTTAGTTTGCAAGTTTATTGGAGTTCATTTGTCTGGATCCACCACGTCTTTGGTTCCAAAGTTCAAAGATAGCTTTTTGATTCGTAAGACCTGTTTTTTCTCTCACATACTCAGTGCACCATACAATTTCTAGGTTTTCCTCTAGTGTTCAAGGTTTCTTTATTAAGTTTCGGGTATTAGTTGCCTTGTTCGATGGATGAGGTTCTGAGTCATCTTGAGTTTCCTCGTTATGATTGTCAGTACCTATAAGTTGTTTTCGAGAGAATGTATCAGGTATTACTTTTTTGACCCCACCCTGTAATGAAGGACGCGCTCCCTAGGTAGCCACAGGCTGAGCGACATACCTTAGTTTACTTTGAATTGTGGTTATTCTTTTATCGTTCCCACGACCAGCTAGGAATCGTAGATCAGGAGAAACCGAGCTCCGCTTGTCACTCTAAGGCTTCATAAAACCGGAGGTTGCAATGTGTCCGGAGTGTTTCGTTTGCGACTGAGTAACCCACAGCCAATCATTCCCTGGGCACGATAACTTCCACCACGAAATTGGGAATTCTTTCGAGGTTCACTCTTCTAGATCCGCCGTGTTCTGTGTCAACAGGGTCACTTCGTGTAGGATGTGGCTCTTCACCACGCACAAACGGTCTACGATTTAGTTTCATAGTGTCAAGGTTCTTGCAAGGCTCCTCTGCTTATCCCTGGGGTGGTGAGGACCAGTGCTGAGTCAACCCCAAGCAAAGGTACTACCTCTTCCAACCACCTTGACATTATTATTATTCCCAAACAACGAAGTCAAGAGTTTGGTTTGCTACTCTCTTTCATATTCCGACCTGTCATGAACCTTGCGAATTATGTCCGCCGTACCTCTTAATGCAATTTCTTGCACTTCTCTATATTTCAGTCTCCCTGAACGTTTTTTGAGAGACTAATGATCTAGGGATTGCCCCAAGAGCGCCAACAATGATTAGTACTAATTCAGTCTTAACATTCGACATTTGACCAATTTCAATTGATAAGTTCTTACAATTTAAAACCATCTCAACATTTTTAAGAACGTTCTCGTAATTTGGGATATTAACATCAATGATTCAGCAAACCTCCTCTAGATCCTTCATTACTATACCTGGTTTGTCGGCAGAAAATATTCTATCTGCAATTATTCGTTGAGCGTACAATAACGTAAAGTGATCTTGAGGTGTGACTGGCAGTGGTGAATGTTCATGTCATTTGTTACATGTGTTAGGTACATTTATAGCTTCATACATATCCCAGTGGATGTAGGAACACACTATGTTATTTCGCTCCAGGTACTCGTGTTTTGCTGGCAATGGATAGGTTGACACTAAGTGGTCAATTGCTTCAGATTGTACTCGACAAAGACGACTTTTATCATCCTTGGTGAGTTCATGAGTTCAAGAATCATCATCTCAAAGAGTTGTGTTTTCAAGGCTTCATTTTGAGCTGCCATTACAAGCGCATCAGTCTTTGGCTTCAAACCGCAAACATATTTGTTCCCTTGCGATCTTCTACCATGCTTTGTATTATCCTTATATATTGCCCATTTTTTACGAATCGCCATGTATTTTTTAAATAACAGTTTATACTCGTGATTACTGAATGACTTCTAAAATTACCAGGCATGAGAGATATATACTTTGAAACTTTAAATTGAAGAGTATGTTTTTGCGGTGTGTAGTTAAGGTGGAAGATGAGCAATGGATGGATGGGTTGATTGAACAAAATAAAGGACGAAAAGAAGGATGGAAGGAAACAAGGAAACAAGGACGGAAAGAAGGAAGGAGGACGATAAGAAGAACAAGAACAATAATAAGAAGAAGGGGGTACGTAAGAAAAAAAATCCTTCTAATTCCCCGTCGTAGGTTTTTCGTGGTTCTCATTGACACAAAGGAATATTTTAGATACATGACCAATGTTGTGTTTTCTCATGCAATTTGCATTTGAATTCGTATTTTGTAACTTGCAAAAGTCAATAAAATAATAATTATCATTAAAATATAATTATCACAAAATAGCTACTACTGTGTAAGAGCGACGAGCTTAATATTGAAACAAGAGCCCTCGGTCCTACCAATAATAAATTAGAAGTGTACATACGTGTGGTATCCAATAAAAATCCTTTGAATGATATCTCCGAGCACTTGAGTGGCGGCGTACACTTCGGAATCCACTGATGAGATACATTATGCTTTGGGTCTACATGTATATAACATGTTATTAGCTGCCCAGGGTCTCAGTTCCTGTTTAATAGTCCAGATAATAATTTAATTGTTGCAATCGGTCTGTGCTCCCTGAGTAGGAATCCAAGAAAAGTACAAAACAACTACTACTTCCCGTTTATAGTATAAGAAGTGGCATAAGTAAAGGGTCACTAGTTCTAGTTGTTTTGTTACATTTAAACAGATATGTAGGCATACACCATCCTTCCTTGTTCCTCCTGCCGCTTCTCTAATCACGCGTAGAACTGTGCCAATGGAACAAGGTACGGATTACAAACACTCTGTTAGTCACCTCAACCTTCAGGAGGTCGTAGCGGACGTCGAAAGGCGACTGAAGGTTAAGTCATCACTTTGAGAACCCTCATCATAAAAGAAAACATGAGAAGGAAGTGGAACGTTTGATTCCATTAGATGATAGCTGTCGATATCTCAGATTGGGGTATTGTTGAGTTATCATCGAAGGAAATTGAATAACGCACACTTTCACGGCTAATTACGAATTTCGTTCATTTCATAAGGAGAATTTCAAATATGTTTTTGCATTCCCTTGATACACATTTTTATAGCCTGAGAACTGAAAATCAAGAAGATTTCTTTTCACCAAATATTAATCTAGTGAATTTGTAAGGCACTCGAAAACAATTTTCATTCAATTTTTTTCATCTTAAAACAAATAAAATCGTAATTGTTAGAAAATAGCTGACAACATTTGAAACAACACTTTCTAAATGTGATTTTGGTCAAATGCAAAATTTAATGATGTATGAGGAACCTGGCGACTATTTTTAATTGTCATAACTTTTTTTATGAAATAATAAACACATGTAGGTACGAAAGTAGTACGCTTAGGTATTCAGTAACCAAAGTGGAAGGTTTTTAAAGAAATCACGATTGAAGAAACTTGCTGTGAACTGGAAGTAAATCGTGACGTGAACTGCACGTAAATGATACTATTATGTTACGTTAATGAAGCAATTAAGTACTCCAGTACTGCCATTCATCATAGACGTAAGAGTGACTTCAAGCCCTGTCAATGCATCCTTTTCAAAACGACATGGAGTGTTGCAAAATATTTCAGGATTACATACGTCATTCTATACATGGATTTGAATTCATCGGAGATTGTGGGATTAAAGAAGATAACTTAAAAAGTCCCATTCAGTATTCCATTTCGCTCTTTGAAAACTGATTTAANCTTCCTTCTATCCTTCTTCCCTTCCTTCTATCCTTCTTCCCTTCCTTCTATCCTTCTTCCCTTCCTTCTATCCTTCTTCCCTTCCTTCTATCCTTCTTCCCTTCCTTCTATCCTTCTTCCCTTCCTTCTATCCTTCTTCCCTTCCTTCTATCCTTCTTCCCTTCCTTCTATCCTTCTTCCCTTCCTTCTATCCTTCTTCCCTTCCTTCTATCCTTCTTCCCTTCCTTCTATCCTTCTTCCCTTCCTTCTATCCTTCTTCCCTTCCTTCTATCCTTCTTCCCTTCCTTCTATCCTTCTTCCCTTCCTTCTATCCTTCTTCCCTTCCTTCTATCCTTCTTCCCTTCCTTCTATCCTTCTTCCCTTCCTTCTATCCTTCTTCCCTTCCTTCTATCCTTCTTCCCTTCCTTCTATCCTTCTTCCCTTCCTTCTATCCTTCTTCCCTTCCTTCTATCCTTCTTCCCTTCCTTCTATCCTTCTTCCCTTCCTTCTATCCTTCTTCCCTTCCTTCTATCCTTCTTCCCTTCCTTCTATCCTTCTTCCCTTCCTTCTATCCTTCTTCCCTTCCTTCTATCATTCTTCCCTTCCTTCCCTTCCTTCTTTCCAATGGTTTTGCACCACTAGGTTTTAGTTTTTTTCATTACCATAAATTCTTACACTGTCTGAGTTGAAATCATGTCTATTGTTTACTCTATATTCCGAAACTACTTTATAGTATTTTTAGTTTTGCTGGATACTTTTTGTGTTCATTTATTTTTGGTTTTTAGCTTCCTTTTTATCTAGTCTATGTACGTATGTTTGTACAATATTTGCGTTTAATTTGGTGCACTAAGATGATATTGACATTGCAATTTATTTATCTTTACCTTTTTTAAATTATTTTATTTAGTTTACTATCAACAATGTTCATAAAACGCAAAAACAATATTGATAGTACGTAATTTTTTTTCTTTCTTGCTCACTATTTCAGTGTTTTTCTTAACAAGTTCTATGAAAAAAATGTTATTTACCTTACTCTCATTATCATTAGTTTTCTTTTTCACCCAATGGATTATTATTATGCTGATCAATAGAATCAATTCTTCTTGCTACATATTTATTAATAAATTTGTTCGGGTATGAATTTTAATTTAATATATTGCGTACTATTTTAATATTTTCACTGTGGAACCTTTTGTCGGAAAATTTTATTGCTAAATCAATCAAGTTGTAAATCATTCCTATTTTTCGATGCCGAGGATGGTAAGATATATAATTTAAAACGTGTCCCGAGAAAGTGTAGTTTCCATACCAATTGCATGTAAAAAAAATTGTAATATTTTTACTTTCTCATATACGTAGTATATGGAAAGGTTTGTAATCGTGAAAGAAATTCGAAAGCGAGATTTTGACGGAAATATCCGTTTTGGCTATCCCTGATTCAAAAAACGGGTTTTTGGCATAACATCCGTCTCTCTGTCTGTCCGTCTGTGCACCGCAATTCTGAGTAAACGAATGAATATATTTAATTAATATTTCGTATATACGGTAGAATTTACTTGTTGTCGATGCACGTACTCAATTTTTTTACTTTTAAACAAAGGGTACTTCACAGGATGGTCAAAGTAATCTTTAGAATATTTGTAAAAAACGGCTCCACCGATTTTGCTTGAATTTTCTGTTCGTAAGGCATGCATTACATCTGCATTAGCAGAATTTCGCTTAAAAGTTTGGTATAGATGCAGTAAAATAATTTTTGTCTGCTACACTTACATATTAGTTTAATGTTTCAATAAGCTTGAATAATATTTAACAGTGTAAATGGGCCAAACAGACGTAGAATACACATAAGCATACGTAGACGTAAACTGAAATGAAAAATATGAAAATGATAAATTCATAGGAGGACAGCAAACGCACTGCAGATACGAAAATACACCAATTTCTGTCTACAACGAAATCATATTTATATAACACTTTTACGATATTTTTATCACTCTACGCTGCAGATGGGAAAACGCGTATGAGAAAGTATGTGCAATGGTTTTGCACCACTAGTTTATAATTGTCACATCTGGGAAACTAATTGAATTATTTTATTCCAATTCACAAACACAATTTAATGTACTCTCATGAGGACGTATTTGTTTGTATTATGATCCCAATGATTGATTCTAATGCGTTGGCAGTAATGTTTCTTTAAAGTGATGTGCGCTGTTTTAAATGCTTACCATATGTGAAATGTTTGATTGTTGTGAATGTAAAAAAAACTGTGTTGAACCAATAGTCTCAAAGCGATGAATTTGTGTTTTATTGAATGATGTATTCAGACGACCTATTATTTATAATATAACTGACATCTATAGAAGATACTTTAAATCTATTCATATATTTATTGTCTACAAAAATCAATTTTTCAAAGCTTTTGGTGATGTCGGGTGTCATATATGTGGCTGCAATGGCACCGAAAATATCTAAGAAACAAATTATTAACAAATCAAACATATTATCAGGAGGATGGTCCATAAAAAAAATTTACACTTTGTGTATGTTATTTTATTTATTTGTGTTTTAGAGTAAATAATTATCTGTTCATAAAAATTAGGCTCGTTTGATTTTTCATTAATTATATATGCAGACGGACGTACGTCTTCACTTCCAAAATAACTGTCTTAAAAAAGCATGTTTCTGAGAAAGTGAACGTATTGTCAATATTTTAATGAATTTTCTATTACTTAGGTAAGAATCGTTACCACGATACCGAAGGCTTGTTCAAGCATTTTCGTGAATTACACAGTTCACATGTTGAAATTGTAGCACCAGATTAGCATTCTGCAGGACACATTGCTTAGTTGATATATTTCGTCTTTAATACCTAATGCGAGTTTAGGTCTTGTCACTGAGGGGCAATGTTTAATCAAATATTCACTGCAGTAGGTAGAAATGTCCCATGCATCAAAAGTATCTTTTACGATACTTCGCACTTCTGTAAAAAAAATTATAAACATTAACGAAATGAGCAGTAATTGTTTTACTAAATGATAATTTAATATCTTTCACTGATATATTTAACACTATTGTTATTTAAAAAAGAGGTTGGAACCCATTCCGTAGTATTTGACTCTACCTGAAACTCAGTTATAATCACGATTTTTACGCTAGTTTGCCGTATTTGCTGATTTACTCTGCATAGGTCTTTTGAATGTTGACATTATTGATGGCTACGTCAATATGGTTATTTGATTTCTTTTGTCTATGAGAATTAAGTCAGTTCTGTTTTGATCTGTTTCATTGGCATTTAGTGTGGTTCTTTCATAGTAAAGTATGTAGTTGTCATTATCCATCACCGGCCCGGGGAAATAGCGAAAATAGGGTTGTTTCCAACCGAGACTGGTTTGTGAAGATAGATAGAGAGAGATGTATTGAGAGTGGTTGGTTATGGCGGTGAAGATGATCATGTTGAGCTAGAGTTGTGCATCCAGATATAAAATCATTTTCTTTTTATTATTATTCATTTTTGATTCCCGCACAACTATGAATGGTCGCTAGAAGGACCCTCCGGGTCCAGCACCCAATCTCGGCTACTGACGGGCAACGGATCGGTAGGAGGGGAAGGGGGAGTTGTTCCGTAAGGGGCATCGACGGTTATTCGTCGGGGAAACCCACGCTGACAGGGAAACCTATCTAACACGATCAGAGAACCCCGTAAGGGGCCTCGACGGTCGCACCGTTGAGAGGGAAACCTTTCTAATAGCAGCAAATGCATTGTGTTCCACCGCCTAGAGTGCACTCTACCGGGACACGTACCCTTCCCTGATCCCAGACACTTCTGGGCAAAAGGAATGGATGTCTCGGACAGGCGGTAGAAGCAACAAAGAGCGCCTCGACGGTTACCCACCCAACGTTCGAGGATCATGGCTATCCTGTAACATGGGAATAGGGCTTGACCTCGGCACTACTCCTCGCGGGTCGGGTCGCCCTTGTGGCTTAAACCCGAGCGAATGGAGAGATCGTTCAGTAGATCACTGGACGAATGACTAAGTCCCCAGCACACCCCGTACCCAATCCTGGGCTACCTACCTGGACAAAGGATCGTACGCTGGGGGATATACGAAGTGGGAGAGATCGGGACGTGATCTCGAGTGTCGCTCAGCACTTAAAATCGAGTAGGCGGGGTAGGGGCGTAAGCCCCCAGGAGGGTGCCCCAACATTCTCCTGGCGCCCCTTAATTGGGTTGGCCTCTGCCGGGTAATGGTTCCCAACCTGTGGTCACGGGTGGGAAACTCCGACTTCCGATCAGTGAGCAGGATTGCTACTCACCTACTGTTAGTGCATTTAGCAATAGGGTGGCGACAGCTAGACGTCTTCCCGTCCACCAGAGCTGTTACTGATAGGTCTGATCCTTCGAAAGTGGGCCATTGTGTCGGTAATCACCGACTCCCCTCCTGTAGACCGTTCTATGAGGAGGACCAGGACAAATAGCGCCGACTGGCAGCTAAGGTACCTGGACCAGTGGAATTACAGAGTGAGGGTGCTCTCAGGCTCACGTATCGGTCCTGGGATGTCACAGTAGACCACCGGCGATGTACAGCAACGATGTTAAGAGTTCGGAATGCTACGTCTTTTACATTACAACCAGCATCCTAAGGAACACAGTCGGTGATCTTGTTACTTGCTTATAGACCCTTGCGTAAGATGTTCGCCGTACCTCCTTATGCAATTTCTTGCACTTCCAAGTCTTTCAGTCTCCCTGAAAGTTTTGTCAGATTGGAACCTAATGATCAAGGGATTGCCCCAAGAGCGCCAACAATGATTGGTACTATTTCGTTTTGACATTCCACATTCGACCAGTTTCAATTGACAAGTTCTTATATTTTAATTTCTTTTCAGAATTTTTAAGAACCACGTTTCCGTCACGTGCAATGCTAACATCAATAATGCAGCAAACATTATTTTCTAGATTTTTCATCACTCTATCTGGTTTGTTGGCAGTAACAATACTACCAGTACGTATCAGTTGGTCATAAAATAACATAGTGATATTGATATGTGACAGGTAACGGTGAAGGTTCATACTTGGTACATACCAAGTGTCAGATGACTCGATTAGGGTTTAGCAGTTTTCATGGAATCACAGTTCATTTTATCTAGATTTTTCTTAGAATAACTTTTTAGGTGAAGGCGATTTTTAAAAATCTTTTATTAATCCAAATTGAATTTGTGGTTACTGTTGAAATAAATAAAACTAATCGTAAAAATAACTTTCCGTACTGTGAGTTTTGAATCAGTTTGGGATTATTTATAAAATTTAGATCGTACATCTGGTAAAAGAAGCCTGGGAGTTTAAATTTCAAAGTTCGTTGGAGGGCGACGCGGTGCAAGGCCGCTGACCCATGTTTCGGCGGCTTTCTTTGACGCCATAAAAGTTTATAATGGTTTAGAAATCGAAGGCGGGCGAAGGGATGAGGTAAAAGAAAATACCCTTCGTCGTCAACCCCAGATGTGCCGAAGCTCGCAAGAATTTCGGAGGAGTTCTCACCCACTCCACAACGACCAGATGTGAGCATGGAAATGTACGAACTTTCTGGAAAAAAGCGTTGGAAATTTAAAAGTCGTTGAGAACGTTCTAGAAGCCCCTTTTAAACGTTCCAATGAGAACCCATGCGTAGGAGGGGGAAATTTGTTTGGCATTGGGGAACTCTCGGTCACATGACATTCAAAATTTTGGAAATTTTGGGGAAGAAGAAGGGATGAATCCCATTTAAGGAAGATGCAGAGATTTCTCACATCTCACATCTTGGATGTCTCTGACATCTCACATTTCATAGTAGTTCGCGCAGATTTTGACGCAGTGGACGTAGCTGGTCCGTTCGTTCTCACATCTTGGATGTTTCTCACATCTT
>NNCF01132399.1:0-39428 GCA_002313205.1 Laupala kohalensis | reverse complement strand
TCAATGGTTTTAATTTGTGTTGTGTCTTTTTGGGGGAATTTCTTAGGGTGTTTTAACAATAATCATGTCACTTTGGCATTGATAGAATAGGTCAATGGTTTTAATTTGTGTTGTATCTTTTGGGGGTGATTTATCTGAGTGAGGAATGTCACCAGTCATTAAAATAGCTTTATTAATGGATTTATTTGCTTTGCGTTTTCCTTAATTGGAACCTTTGCATGGTCATTTTCCTTCAGATACAAATCGAACCTTTTCTTTTTTAGTATTGTGGAACCCTGAGAAGAGCTAGCCGGGGCATTTTATTTTTCATATTATCATATTATTAATTATTAACCTTTTTAAAACCCGTTCTGCCACAGTACTTATTGAATAAATATTTGCTGCTATAACAAGCATTACAGGTGTAGCTGCCTGTCATCAGAAGAGTACCTCAATTTGTTGGCGCAAATACAACAATATTTTTTCCATCAACAACTCATCGTCATCCCATCCTAACAATTTGCACTCAGGTTGTCAAACAGCGTATGTGTTACCGGCAATGTATGAAATTCAGGCATTGTGAGCAAATCCTTAGCAATCTGAACAATATCTGAAATCATTAGGAGAAATAGACTACATTCATCGCATTTCCCTCTTTATCTATACTTCGTACACTTATCTAGACATTGGACATTGCTGGACTGCAGTCACAAAATGAAACGAATAGCAGAGTTTGAAAAATTGTGATATTACAGTCCTGCCAAATGTAAAATTTATAACCACATAGTTTTAATATTGAAGAATACGCGACTTAATACTTTACCACTAATTATTTTATTGGCGTTTCTTGAAACCATGTATCACTTAAATAAAAAAGATCAGTTGATTTAGCAAAAGATACTTGGCACGTGTAACTACAAACTATCTGTTTCTTTACACTAAAAAAGTTTGTTTATTTATACTTACGCATGCAATTAACAGAAACAGATTCTGGAAGAATTTTACCTGGTCTAAATGTCATTCCATATAAAATCAACTGACTGCTGCGGATCATAATATTTACACTGATGTACTCCGACCATAGGTAGATAATTAAAGAAAAACCAATAGCTTCGTAAAAATGCAGACAAAATGGAAAAGTTTGTTCCCATTTAAATTCAAATGTATCCAGAGACACTATTTTGTTAATGATACATTTTGATGTTTTTTCTGGAAGTAGCATATTATAAGTATTGTAGCATGTTTCGTCGAATGAATATGAACGGGGTCCGTAAAGAATAATTAACGCTCATCACTATAATACTCTCACTGAACTTCCGCGAGGATGAAGAAGAATTAAATGAATCCATCAAAATTCACATTTCCGACGAGTAAATTTTTCTTACGATGTTTCATTTTCTAACATTCTGTAGATCGTGAATTAACTTATTTTGTATGAATTGTTCTTCTTTTAAAATTTCTCACCTATAAAAAAAGCAATTAGACACCATTTATATAAGCTTTATTTACACTCCATGCTCTTACATTCATCTTGATCAAGAGAGCAAGCATAGATTTAGTATTTTTCCGTTCTTGACAAAGAATAATTTCTAAGGCAGAAGTGTATATCTCCCTTCATTTTCTCCTTCACCTTCCTCTTTTGTCTTTTTTCATATTGAGTCATACATGCAGATAATTATATCTTCCATAATATACATTTTAAAGAAACATATGAAACAACTCCATAAATATCCTCATTAAAACGTTTATCAAATTATTACTGATTACGCGGGAAGGGGACTGCTAATGAAACCTCTCCTGCTCCAGTTTCTTACAAACAAGCTTTTCATAGTGATGTTCGTTGAAAATGAAGTTTTCTTCCCATTTTAAGGATAAAATTTGATGGTAGTTAAGAGCAAAGAATTTTCTGTTTTTTTGTTGTTGAACCAATTAAAACAACAGTCACATTCCCGAGTGGAATAACAATGGGTAGGCAACCCGCCTTGTTAATATGTACAGCGGGTAGTCCGCACTTAATGTATGGCAGTTATAGACTCCCATAGCTTCCTTGATTAAGAACAGTATAAGACAATGGAGCACAAATACATGGAGTACCAGGTCTGGAAAATAATGGACTTCCAGGTGTCTACGCGGTTTCTGTTTACCAGTGGTCACCGGCCAATAACACGTTCGAAGCGCTTTCGTGTCTAGATGCCGAACTTCTACGTCCCGGTTGTTCAAATTGTCACGAGATGCCGTAGTGTTATGTCAGGGCAACAGCGACTGTTTTATGGACCCGAACGCTGTTTAGTCACGAGATCGGTAGTGATCGAGTACTCGTATACTTACATTTCAACGTTTACGTAAAAAAATACCTTTTGAAACCACACGTATGGTGGGGGAGGGGAGAATTCACGATAAGAGCCTTATTGAGTGATTAATAAGCAATATTCTTTCTTAAATTTATTAGTAAATAATATCCATCTAATGAAGTGGATATCTTACGATGTGGTGATAATTTGAACGTTAAATTTCAATTCAGTAGAATATACAACTTTCTCGTAATGCACACTTAAGTAAAGGTTCACCTACATTGAACTAGAAAAATTGTAGCAGAATGCAATGCAAATATCATAAACAACTTGTTCATATTTAGAGCACAAGAAAAAAATTAAGTGCATTGTTCTTTTAATTGTTATTGAATTGTTTGCTGACTTGATATTAAGCCAGCCGAGCACTTCAAAAAAATTAAAATATTCCAACATATTTGAATGCTATATTAAAAATAATATTTTAGTGCTACAAGAAAAAATGCACATTTGACTGTGATCACAAAAAATATTAACAAATCACCACAAAAATAAAAAAATTGAAAAATTGTATTCCTGTATCTTACACTTTAAGAATGCAAAATATATGTGTGTAGTGCACCTACCCTAACGCCCCAATTTAAAAAAATGTACAGTTGAAACACGTTATATACATATCTAGTGCACGACAAATTAATTTAGAGCAACTATTTTAAAAGTTATAAACAATAATGCTGACAACTAAGTTAAAAATATATAAGGAAAAATTCGAATTTTGCTTCAATTATAACTACAATTACTAAATATTTTATTAATCAATGTGTACCACAAGAAAAAAACTTTTGATATTGATTTATAATTTATGTAAACAAATCCTACCCCAAAACGAAAATATTCATCAAAAATTTTGTATTTAAATAATGCCCCTTTTATGAAAGAAAGAATGATAAAAACTACATTATAAAATTAGTTTACATTACATTGTTATTTAGTGCACATCAAAGAATTAGTGCAAAAATGTTGGAAAAGTTAATAAACATTTGCCGTCTACTAAATGAGCTAGCAAAGCACCAGAAAAAACGCCATAATGTGTACTAAGTATTTATTACAGGTTTTTGCTACATTATTTTCATGTTCTACATGCAGGGTCATTCCATGTCAAATCAACACAGGATCTAAACCTCACAATCTCAGATTTTGATAAAATTTTGTAAGGAGGTAACCATCATATAGATTAAGAAAAGTACCAAGTGTTGTAAATTTCAACCCGTTCGGAAGTTAAAACAATGTAAAATTTAAACAAAACGCCCCAAAACGGCTCTAAACAAAACTGTTGAATTGCTCTGGAAGCTCTTCTAATTGAGATAGAGAGGTGGTAGAGGTGTAATTTTACAGTTTATTTAATGATCTTAACAATGATATCTTAATAAATATATGACATTGGCCAAGGAGGAAACAAATTAACATGTTCGAAATCAAACATTTGATTTTTCATTTCGCAAAATACGCTGCTTTGAAAATTTTCTAATTAATACTTGAAATATTTTAGGCCCTTGTTAATCATCTGGGAAAATATGAAAGTGGGATGAAATTGGGTTCAGTGTTAAAACAATAAAAGAATGTAGGTTTCTTGCCGCGTACGCGTGCGGAACTAGAATTTTTCACATAATTCTTACTATACACTATTATTATGTTGCATATTGCTGCCGTAAGATAATGCAATGTATATATTGTCAGATAATTTTGATATTATTGCGGAAAGTTCAAAGTAATGTAGTGCAATTTTTGCGATCAGAGTGTGAAGACACATGAACTCGAAAGGAATAGAAACCTAAGGTTTTTTAAAGAAGAAGCAATATTTTCGACGGAGGATAAAAGACTATTGATCGCAACAGAGGACATTCTGATTACAAAAAAGTTGAAAGATATTTTATCCCGTTTTACCCCTTTAAAATCAGAATGTTGAATTTCTTACTCTAATTTCAAACCTACTATAAAGCAACAACATCCCCACTCAATTTCAACTTTCCATCTCCAATAGTTTCAAAGGGGACAATTCATTGTATTTGTAAGTATAAATTTCTATTGATTTAAATGTTTTTAAGATGGGAAAATTTCAATTTAACGTCAAATTGAAGTGATTATTAGATATAAGTATTACTTTTGTTACGATTGTAATTAAATAAATAATAAATTATTAAATAAATTTATTGTCAAAAAACAGTACAAACTGCGTATGACCACGTGGAGGAAAAAGAAACTAATTTACTCTCCGGAAGCAAGCAAGGGACCATCCCATCAATTCCGATCAAGGGGCCCTAAGGCAGAGGCGGATTCAAAAAAAATTCAGCAAAAATTCCTAGATAAGATAAAAAGTTAGCTGCGAGTTATAATACTAATAGAATGTCAATATGTTTGTAATTTTAAGCAAAAAATTACATGTACAAGTTATTATCGAACAATAGATTATTCTGAGTAGAGTGTTTAAAAATCATAAAAATTGAAATAACACTACATTCACGATTTATTGTTACAATAAACACGCCCCTAGACAAAGCCTAGAGAACCTGTATGATAAATCCGCCTCTACAAGAAGGAAAAACGGAGAAAAACCCGGGCCAGGATGGGTTCTACAATTTTATTTCACTTATTACACAAGTGTTGAATGACCTCTTTGTGCCAAACTTGCCACGACTCGGACTTAACCACGGAATCACGGAAGTCTGTACTTTACGAAATTAGGAAATCGCTACGGATTGACACGGACTTGAATTATCATTATTTACTCTTAATTTTGGCCAAAATACATAAATTTATTACAAAGTTTATGAGAAATCATTTCATCCAATTACATTTTCTTAACGAGTTTTAAATATTACGTAATCCTTAAAAATTGGTTTATGGGGTGACTATAATGATTCTTAAACATGACAAATCCTAGCAGTGATAACATTGGACAAGACCTGGAAGACGTCTTCCTTCCACCCTAATTATTGAATTACAAATGACTTTATGATGTAATGTGTTGTTTTTTATGGCAAGGGGATAAAGAAACTTGCCCGCCATGTTTCGTACTCTACAAGTCCATGTTGTATGTTGTGCGTTTAGGTCACCTAGTACCAATGTTGTGCACTTGTGTCAAAAGACAGTAGCTAATTTGCAGGAAGTTATTGATTTAATGTTTGTAGGTGGTAATCAACTGAAGGGAAGACGAAGTCCATGGTTTCAAGTTTGGGTAGTACGGATAAAGGTGTCAGCTCATGCTTTATTATTTTTAATAATGAGCAGGCAGCACTGATGTAGAATTTTAATATAATTGTACTTTTAAGGATTTGCTGGCGAGTGAATGAGATTATGCGTTGGTCTTCTGAGGTGTAAATACCTTGCCGGCGACGAAAGTCTTGATAATCGAGCTAAAGCATTAATAATACGTTAACCCAGAAATGAGTTACTCAAAAATTTTCCGTATTTTATTCTGCGTTTATCTGTGCGAAGTAAGAAATTTTACTGTACCCTTTTTAAATTGTATTGCAGTTATAAAGAAAAAAAACATGGGGTTTCCACTCTTTCAATCCGAACGCTGATTCTGCAAATTCATTGCTTAGAAACCTGTCGTCCGATCACAATCAAATTTTAACATGACCTAATGACACTTATTGTTTAATGGTTTACTGATCTGATGTAAAATAAAAAAGAAGCACAATAAGGTTTTCTCATTTCTGGGTTCGCTGTATAAGAACGAAACTGCTCTGGTTATGAAGCTATTGACCTCAGTAATTCAATTTTTTAGTTGTAAAAAACCTTCAAGAGTGGGTACAAAAACGTACCCAGAGATAAATATTTAAGAGACCATGTAAACGCACTGAAGCGCATAATTAGTGGACCTTCATGGCCTGACTGGTCGAACCCCATGGGTCTTTCCCGCGTTGGACTCGCCGCGCATCTGTGCTGTGAATCTCAGAAGATGCCTTGCATTACTGTTATACAGTTAAAATTCGTCGGTTTCTTCTAATTTTTCATCACCTTCTCTTTTTAGAGCTTTGGACATCCAATTCCAAGCTTAAAAATAGTGTGCTCGCTGTACAGCTTTTGTTTACTATTTATAAGATATTTACAAAGTTCTTACTATACTAAGCACTCTTTATATATATAATTTTTACACTTGTAAAATATTTACAAATTTACAAACCTGCTGAGAATTGATCCGTCATTTTGATAATAACTTTAAGATGATTTAGATGACGTGTCATTAAAGTTTATCACATAGAGTCAATACACGGCACGCCTTCTTTAGTCCATCACTTTCCTACTAATGTTTTCCCATATTCTCAGTGTGACCGATGCATTTCTTCCAGAATACAGTTCGCGAATTGCGAGCCGGTCAATGCGGCAGCACCGCACAATTCCTGTCAATCGCCACTAGGTCAATCTTGCTGCTTGCGCATACACAAATAAGTATAAATCAATATAAAATGTTTGATAGCACGTAGATAAAATATTGCTTTCACATTTCAAATTTACATTTACAATTTTGACATATGTAAAAGATTTACAGATTTTACAATCAAGTCAGTTTCAAACTCAGTGAACCATTTAACAATAAGTGTTTTAGGTCATTAAAATGTGGTTGTGATCGGACGAGTGGTTTTTAAGCAATGAATGTTGGAAATCAGCGCTTCGATTGAAAGAGTGAAAAGACCGACACTTTTATCTTTATACCTGCAATAAAATTTAAATAGAATGCAGTAAAAAAATTTAATTTACATAGATAAACGATGAATGAAATACGGAAAATTTTGGTATAACTCATTTCTGTGTGGAGCGACGGGTTAACGTTAAATTAATGCTTAAACGGTGGCGACGGAAGCGGCGGTGGGTGACGCGACCACTCGTGCGAGGTTACAGCGTCGAGGGATGCGGTGACCGTGGAGAGGGAAGAGGTGATGCCGGCGAGGGAGAATGCTCCGGTGACTACAGGAAAACTGAGAGTTTTTCGACGACGACGACGATGGGAAAACATTTTAATACCACTAATAAGGTAAGAGGGGTTGTTGGGCATGGTGGGGGTCTTTTGCGGCTGCTGCAGGTAAATTGTAAAAGTATCAGAAATAAAACGTTACAGTTCGACACTTTATTAGACTTGTACGATCCACACGTAGTTATAGGTACAGAAACGTGGCTCGACGTAAACATTAATGATGCAAAAATATTTAGATCAGGATATGCAATTTATAGAAGGGACAGAGAAAATAAAATAGGGGTAGGGGTTTTTATTTGTATTAAAAATATTTTCAATAGCTCTTTAATATTCTCAGATGGTTACCATGAATTGTTAGGCGTTCAAATTGAAAACAAAGACTGCGAAAACAAATAAAAAATTGTCGCAGCATATAGAGCACCGGATACAGTAGATTTAACGATAGGATCCTTAACGATAATATATTTAGGAGTCATGTAATAATCGGAGACCTAAACTTTCCAGAAGTAAGATGGGAAGGAAACGTTGATGCGAGGGGTGATCCACAGTTATTAGCGAATGACATGGAATGGGAAGGAGGGTTAACACAGGTAACACCAACGCCGACTAGGGGAGAAGCTTTACTGGATGTTTTCCTCGTTAAGACCGATGATTTATTTCTCTTACCCGCGGTAATACAAGGTATAAGTGACCATAAAGCAGTTCTACTAGAATTACAATGGGCAACTCACTTAAAACAAAATTCCAGTGACCAGGAAAATATTTCAAAACGGGAAAGCAAACATAAATGCGATTCAAGAATTTTTATATTTTAATTACACTAAGTGGTAGTTAGAAAGGGAGAACATTGAAGAAATATGGAGAAATTTTAAATTGTTAATCACGGACGCCACAAAACTATTCGTTCCAATCAAAACAATTAAATCGAACTCAGATCCAGAATATTACACCCCAAAAATTAGGAAACTTAAAACAAAAGCAAGAAGGGTTGGGGCGCAACGCAAGGCGAACGTAACACTACAAAGTAAATTCAAAAGTTTATCTAAAATATTAAATTTTAGCTCGAAATAAGTTTCTTAGTGGTATTTTAGGCAGGGAAAAGGACGGTAAACAGAGGTTTTATTGATATGCCAGAAACCTTAGGGGAAGGAAAGAAGAAGTGCCTTTCTTGAAATATTCGGAAGATAACAATTCAAAAGTATATAAACCTGAAGATAAAGCTAATCGATTCATTAAATACTTCGCGTCAGTGTTTAGTGATAATTCTGAAGTCACAACAATAGAATGTAACTTAGAATATAATTCCTTCAGAGTCAGGGCGGGTCAGATCAGAAAACGTCTAAGAAACTTAAAGAATAAAAAATCGGTAGGGTCAGACGGGATTACTACAGATATTTTAAAGTTAGGAGGGGAAGCGATAATATCATATATAACTCTCATTTTTGAAATCTCAAATAATAATTCGCAAATACCACAAGACTGGGAGAATACGATCGTAGTTCCAATACACAAATCAGGTAGTAAAACTTTAGTATCAAATTACAGACCAGTGAGCTTAACATCGGTTGTATGTAAGATAATGGAACACTTAATAACAAATTATTTAAGAAGAGTGGAGTAAAAAGGCGCTATTACTTGACAAACAACATGGGTTCCGACCGGGGCACTCGTGTGAAAGCCAAATAATATCGTTATGTCAAGACATCGCAGACACATTAGACAAGATTCAGAGCATAGATGCAGTCGTCATAGATTTTTCAAAAGCGCTTAATTTAGTACCTCATAATTTATTAATTCAGAAAATATCAAATACTGGTATAAATAGAAGGGTGGTAGAGTGGGATCCGTGAATTTCTACATAATCGAAAGCAATGGGCTAGGGTTACAGAAATATTATGGGAAGAAGTTGAGGTCTCATTAGGGGTGACACGAGACTGCGTTCTTGGACCTTTACTATTTATAGCATTTATCAACGACCTGTCTGAGAAAATAAGTTCAAATATTAGATTATTCAGGGATGACTGTATAATTTACCGAACAATGAACAACCCGGAAGACAGGATAACATTGCAACGAGACCTTCATGAAATTGACAAATGGGTAACTATAAATCAAATGGAAATAAATTCAGAGAAAAGTAAAGCTATATGTTACACTCGAACCCGCTTAAGGCAAAATTGGTCCTATGAAATCAGATCATATCCAATACCGGAAGTAAATTCATGCTAATATATGGATATCATGTTTAAGAATAACATAGAGTGGTCTGATCAGGTTAACAGTGTAATACAAAAAGCTTCGAAGTCTCTAAATTTCATTAAACGAATTTTAAATAAAGGCAGTAATCCGACAACAAAAGAGTTAGCATACACAACCCTTATTAGACCTCTACTAAAATATGCATCGGCAGGATGGGATACTTACAGAAAATATCAAATAGAAAAATTATAAAATATACAGAAAAAAGCGATTAAATTCATAAACATGGGTAATAATGCGAATAATTACATAAAAATATAACCTCTCCAAATTCGTAGAAAAACAGCGCGACTGGGATGTTTGTTCAATACACTTAAAAACAAACCAGCGAGGCTGGACGTCAAAGAGCGTTTAGGAAAACCGACTAGATTGGGTAGACAAGATCACTTTTTCAAAATTCGTGAAAGGAAATAAAAAACAGACTTACGAAAATACTCTTTTCTCAATAGATCAATCAGGGACTGGAACATTATGCTTAGGGATGTCGTGGAAGCGCTATCGGGCACAGCAACCTCACGTAAATTCAAAAACGCTCTAAGAAAAGGGGAGCAGACAAATTAAACAGATTAGGCAAGTTCGGGAAGAATGGGTACATTAGTGTGGATGGGAAGCTAGTGGAGTGATAGTGGGCAGTGAAGTGAAGTGATACGAGGGAAATAAGTGATTTAGAAAAGGTGGGAAGGGAAATGTGAAGTGAAGTGCACGAAAGACGTAAACCTTTTTTTTTGTGGGGCTTTAGGGCTCGTCAACATCGAGGTCATTAGAGCCCATAAGACGTAAATCGGGTGTTTGAGTCATCAGTGAAGTAAAATGTGCAATAAGTTTTTTTTATCAATTATCTAGATGTTTCAGGGTAAAATGTTTTTTATATTTAATACTTTAATATTAATTGAATGATGTAGTTTAATGATTTATTTAACAAATTTTGATTTCAGTGGGGGTGATATGTATTTTTTGTATTGTATTTACTTATATACTGCCACCGGGTAAAATCTGGCCAATTGCAGTAAAATAAATATTATTGAACTCATCAAGATTATTTCCTCGACAGTAGGTCGTTTGAGGTACCTCGTTGAGTCAGGACCGCTTCTCCAATAAGGTCAATGCTGGGTTGCGGTCTGCTCGCTGTGATCATGACGAATTTACTGTGGCACTCAGACGGCGTCGAATTGATCGCCGAAAGGTTTTTTTTGTTGGGTTGAAACGTGTAACGTGTATCTGTTTTGCCGTTCCAGTTTTGTTGTTGTTTAATTTGCTGATGCATTAATTGCTGGGGTTGATTATGTAACACTAATAAATGTGAATTTGATTAGAGTGCTAAATCATTCAAAATATTAAACTGATTGATTGAACGAGGGGACAGCTTCGTTCTCTAGTTGATAATACTCTTGCTTTAAAAAGTTTCAATATTTTTCAACTAAAAATCTATTAAAGAAACATGCACTATATCTAGGTGTGTAGCCTCTATACCGTAATTCAAATTTTCATTAAAATGTTCAATGAATTTGTTTTTATCTTCTTACGTCTTGCAAGAGATCGTGAGTGAGTACAGCGTGGGAAATGAGGGAAGTATACTAGTGGGGATGAGGTTCTCCAGAATCGACGGGAACCATAATGCGCAGAACAGTGCTAAAATACACATCGTTAATTGCTACTTACACTTAAAATACACAACATTGAACAGTATTAAGAAAATGCCGGATTCTCTCGCCAGTCATCGTGAACTGCGCATCGCTCCGGTGCTCTCTCACACAGACAGTGCACGTGCTTATCTAATCCACGGCGTGTTTTATCAGTATGATCGTTTTGATCAGTGCGATTCAGCCTTTAAATGTGATTTCTGTGTTGCGAACTGACTTCCAAATCTCGTAAATATAACAAATTTTGCGAAAGAAGATTCTGTACTGAGCTAGGTGTAAAGTAGCGTCAACTAAGAAAACGACACTGGTCTCACGGCCATCCCGGGCTCGAGCTCGGAGAGACAAGCAACTATAGAGAGCAACGTGTCGCTTCCGGACGCTATTTCAACGGTTCGCTGAGTGCTACAACAACACCACACATCGCCTCCGGCACTTCCAGAGTCTCCACAGCAACAGCAAATTCAATCAGGTTTTTCACCATCGCAATGCAATAATGGCGATAGTGCGTCATTGACCGTCAGTGAGCTCAGGTAAAATACGCGCAGTGATTGTAAGAGTGTTACAGACGAAGTCTGTAAAGTAAACAAACTCCGTGCGCAGTCTGCCAGTGAATAAGTGTAACGTGGCCCGGTCGACCTAAGGGTGTGAAAAATCGACCAAAGCCAGTGAGTGAAGATTCCTTAGCAAAGAGAGAGAAATATAACTTGCTTCATAAACCCAGCCAATGAGCAGTAAGTGCCTCGGAGGTGAACAAAGCGTATAAGAAGACCTCACAGTCACGGCTCGGCGCCATGTGTCCACTGACACCACCCGGAGCAGACTACAGGAGGTGCGTCGCTCCACACGACAGACGCTATAGTGCTAAGTGATGTGAGCCGTAGCACTAATTTCATTACTCTCTATTTTCAACTATTAATCTTCTTCCCACTACATCAGGACTACGTGAGATGAGTCATCAACAAGTCACTTCGCGATGGGTTCAATATTTTGAAGTTACCTTTGAATCCTCAAGGACACCACCTCAAGGAGAGAGAATATTTCGGCAACATTTTGGAACAACCTTCTCAATTCAAAATTGAATAAGAGTCCATGGCACAAAGACTTATATGCAGGTTCATTATCATTTTCCTCTCTTTTGTCACACCAGCTGGAGGGAGATGTCAGCTAATTAAATTTCTTTGATCTCTTGTAAATAATGTATTTCTGTATTTGTATTTATAATTTTGACTTAGAAAGTCGCATGTTGGTAATTCATTTGGTTGTGCAGTCTGTACAGAGCACATTTAGGCTCACAATATTAACTTTTTGAGAATGACTTAATATTAATTCAGTTAATGTATACGTAAGGTTCAAGTGATGTGGTCACTCTAATACTGATAATCTTTATCTTAAATGAACATATGCACTGTGTGAACCCTGAGTTTTCCACTCCTATATCTTTTGGGTGGATTTGTATCCGTATGCTTAATGTGGTAGGACTTGTCACCTATAACAAATACTGATCCTAACGCGTGCTTTTCCGCTCTTCCTTGAACTGTATCAACTAAGTCATGCAACATCTACAGTCCCCCTACCTTCCCTGAAGCCATACTGCGAAGCATGTAGTTTATGACGCGTCTCCTGATATTCACTCACCTTATTTGCAGTCCATTTATGAAAAATCTTGGAAAATGTGAGTAATAATATTATTTGTCTGTAGGACCTGACATCATGTACATCGGAATTTCCTGCTTTTAAGAAAATTTTTAGAATCCCAACTTACCACTCTTCTGGAAATATACTTTCTCATATACATTCGAGAATATATACGAGAACATATTGTACATTATATATTCGCAATAATGTATCCAAATAATTTTTATAAGACATCTTCACCTTTTCAAGTGTGATTTGTTTAACACTTGGACTCTTCTTTGGTCTTAAACTGTTTATTATGTCTTCTAGGTCACTTTTTGTCATCTCTTCCATCTTCTCATCAGCTACACAGTTATCTCATTGCAGTCCAGTTGTGTCATCAGCGAGCAATTTATTGAGAGACATATGCCTCAAACTTATCCAGTCCATGCACGCATTCTATTCTCCAGATGTCATACCATATACCACAAAGTTCCCTCTCTGTACGTGTCTTGGGCTATCTGATATGGGATGCCCCAGCAACTTTTCTGGAGACATTCCTCCTCATAACCAACCCAGTATTTTATTTTGACTTTATATTCTCTGCGAGCTATCTAATACGCATGCAGAACCTCACGACATTCCCTCGGGGTTTGAGACGTCTATAATTTCGTAGTGCTTTGTATTTTGCATTCTTTTTTAGTGTTATTTCCGATGTCCACTATCTCTGTTCCCGCTGTAGGTTTTCCCCACCTCTTAGGCTTTTAGGTGTACATGCAAGACCTTCTCGTAGAAGTGCAAGCTGTAAATGAGCAATGTTATCACGTAGATGTGTATGTTCACGACCATGCCATGCAATGTCGCCGTCCGCTGTGACACGTCGTGTGCAAACTTTTTCCAATATCGTTTCTTCATGATATATCAATTTTCCCGTCAATGCCATCTTCTCTCCTTGCGATCGTTAATTGTATCACTTTCTGGTCACTTTGGATTGCATTGTCTAGTATCCATTCCCTTACTTCACAAATACGCATATTGTTACTTAATGTTGAGTCAATTAGGGAACATTTGTTTCTTCTTTGGAAAATTATTTCTCGATAGGCGTTTTGAATTACTAACTAATTTTGCAAAAGAAATGATTCAAATTTTTTGTCTCCTTGATTTTTACGTCGATCTCCCCATAACGTCATGCGGACATTGCTGTTTAGGCAGAAAATAATACCTTGTGTTGCATTTTCGAGTAATATTTTCTTAAGCTTCCTTATATCATTCTCAATCTTCCGTCTGAAGTTACAGTATAAGTTAATGAACAAAAGTTTTATATTTATTTTTGTTATGACAACTAGTTAACAAGTTATCATGACTTCTATCTGTATTTTCCTCTGTCAAGTTTAAAGCATTAACCTATGAATTTAGAATATACATTACTGCCAATCTACGGGAACAAAAACAATTCTAACACATGGGCACATGGCACGGTTTCTCACGAAATGTATATGGTTTCTGCACACGTCCTGAATAAATACACTCCTTCTTCAATGCACGAAATAGTTCTCGAGATGCTGTTGTATTACGTTGCGAATTGATTTGATATATTCGGAGTTGATTGCTTTCCTCCACCCCTTGCTGTTTTGTCTATTACTCGCCATAGTTTTGTGTTTTGTTTAAGAGTTTCCCGCACTTGGATATATTCCGGACGTGGTCTACTCCGCACAGAATGATCTGCTATTCGCCCTCAATTACGGTCACTATTAATACAACGAGCCTTGCCATGCAAAGAGTTACATTATTTGAAACAGTGTCCCCCTTTTCCGCAGTGACTACAACTTTCTATTGCTTCTTGACAATTTTTTTCTGAAATGATCATACCGATTATATCAATAACAACGTAAGCGATCCAAGTATTCATCTACCTTGCCAGACATTATGTCGCAATGTACACGTCATTTTTGTTTTAATTCTTTGAACACAATACCAGATGCTGCTTCTATCCAATGCTCTGCCCCACTACTCATAGCTATAACTTTTCGTACCATGCGTAATTGCTCGAAACCTCCAATCTCATTTTGTTCTCGTATTTTCCACAGTACAATCTCATCACTCTCTTCTGATCTTCTATTTAAAATTATTAGCTGTGCGTTCCTACTGGGAACGTCCCACACTTGGATATCTACTGCATCAGCAACGAGTGTTTTTAGCATGTTCATCTCTTTTTCATTTTCTACCACCAGCACATACCCCTCGTCCCGCGTTTCTCTTATACTTTCTACATTAATATGTTCCTTCTCGTTCCTCATGTGCATCTGTAATGTTTCTTGGCATCAATATTCATCTTCCGGTCTTTCTTCTTTAGTATTATTACCCACTTTCCCGCTTAGCTTTGATTTTGGTCTGGAGTCTTGCACAATACGTCTGCGTACGTCTGTTTACGTACTAGTTCTTCTAGGTCTTCAGTTTGTCTGACTATCGTGCTAGTCATACTTGTTACACATTTCTTAACATCGTCTATCGTCTCTGATATGCAAATGTTATCTGTTGTCCCAATCTATGTTCAATTCCACGCAAAGAGGTCTCAATATGCTCATCCAGAACGTCTGGGTGCACCTTTAAAATTTAATACATTCTCTAAGTCTATGCGTAGCCTATGTTCCTGAATTTTAACCTTATTTTCTCCCTCAGATTTTTAAACTCTTCTTTCTAACTTCCAATATTCCATCACCATCTTTCCTAACGCCCCTTGTATCCGTTGCACAGCCCCGGCAGCTATTCTCTTTAATTTATCCTCTCCTAACGCAGTCAGGACTTGTGACAGCTTACGTGAAAGCCGTCTTTTTAATCCCATGAGGGCTGAAATCCCCTTCCTGCCCACTAACTTCAATCACATTAGTATCTTCTAATGAACCTACGCGTGAATACGCCATTCCCTCGCTCTATTTTCTTGTTTCGTAGATGTAGTTCGTGTAAATGTTGCTCAATCGGAGAAAGTGCTTTACGACAATAAGAAGGTGCACTTAATCCACAAAATACTCAATAATATTGACCGTGATCTTAAAGTATTTTCTCCGGGTTTTTGCAGAAATTTTGTTTCTAAAATTTTTTCCACGTTTTCTTCAAGTTTATTGGTCTTAGTGTAAAATACTGTATCCTACACACTATGCTATGACTCTTGGATAAATTTTGATTTCTATGGCAATTAATTTGATCGTTATTATTCCCATATTTCACAGTAATATTTTAATTGTACATTAATACCCGTTTTTGATGTATAAGGCAGATCCGTTTGATAGATTTCTTAATATGGACTTTGAAATTACGGAAACATAATACGAAATACAAACGTACGTGATACATTTTTCCTTCAAGACTAATTTATAAGGCTGCAAATCTATTCCAAAATCAATCAGGAACTCATCGAAATAATGTTCGAACGAATATGGAACTCGTGGCATGCAAATCAATCTAATTAACTTGAGTTAACGCCAAAACAAGAACGTAAGCAATAACACGTAAACACATAAACACAAACTTTAGAATTTAATTACAAATCAGCTAATTTACAATTTTTAGAGACCAAGAAGATGGAGTGATAAAAGCACCTTCACCTATTCAACATGATAATAGACCTCCTATATCCGCAACGCTTCACAAACTCATTATGCATAAAGGCCAAATACGAAATTAATGGTTAAAACGACGTTCCACTTTCACGAAAAAATATTTAAATTTATTAGTAAAAATTATTCACAAATTTCTCTTCCTAGTTAACGCAAATTATAAGCGTCAAGAAACAGCATGAGCGAACCATAGAGATTCATCCTTATAACCACACCAGACGACTTATAAGAAAGCATTCGATTATTCCTCCTCTAGAAACGAATAACGGATGTGCACATTCACAGCTGATAAAAGATAAGTCTTCGGTGAATACCTAGCTACAAAGTTTACGCCACACCCGGTCTTCGATCTAACTAGTGAGCAAATAATCATAGAAGAAATAACAGGTATCCCAATTACCGCTCCTCATCCCATCAAATTCATTTCCCCAATATTGCACGCTTAGCTCCAAAACTTTCTCATGGGCGCGACCTCATCTCAACATCCATATTAAAACAACTTCCGTTCATGCTAATAACGTGTATAGCTGCAATATTTAATGCAGCTCTTCGTCTCGGCTATTTTCTATTATCATGGAAACGCGCTGATGTTCTATCAATTCTGAAGCCTGGAAGATGCCCAAATGCTCTTACTAGTTACCGCCCGGTTAGTTTGCTTTCATTTACCAGCAAAATATTTGAAATAATGTTTACACGTTAGACTAAACTCTTATTGCGACAATCCCGCATCACCAATTCCGATGGTTTGTAGATAGAAGAACCCTTCTATTCACAAACCATCAAATATTGCGTCTAACTGTAGATATAATTCAAGCCTTCCATAGTTCTCAACACGTAGCTGTTTTTTCCTAGAAACAGGAAAAGCACGTGACGCATTATCGCATCCTGGACTTATGCAAAAGTTGCAAAACCTATTAAATATAATCATTAGTTTTCAATACAATTGCTCTTTCTCAGCGTGACTACCAAATTCATTTTCTAAATCAAACACCATCTTAGCGTGAGCCCCACAAGGGGCGGTATTATCACCTACACTTTTTAACATATTTCTCTCCGTTATCCCCAATGAAAGAGGAACGTCTATAGCGCTCTTCGCAGACGATTCGGCAATTAGCAGTGCCGGCAATGATATTGACATTGCCGTATCAAATGTGCAAAACCATCTCAAGGAAATATCGTCCTGGGCCAGCCACATCAAACTACATCCATCCAAGAGGATAGCAAAAATATTCACCCTACGCAAACCAACTCCACTCTCATTTCATTCAAATTCCATTCCGTAGGTCTCACATAATAGCCCTGTTTAATACCCAGGAGTTCTCTTAGACACAAGACAAAATTGGAAACTGAATATTCAAAACCGACTGTCAGTAGCCACTAAACGAGTCCACCAGTTATATCCCTTCCTGAAATATTCATCTTCCTACGCCTCCATTCATGGATTGATATGTATTATAAACGCCTCCATTCATATCTACCGCTCTATGATCCGACCTATCCTTTCATGCGCAATCCCAATAAGGGACGTGACTCCAAAACTAATATCAATCAAATATTTCAGAACAGAATGCTCCGTAAAATCATCAAAGCGCCGTGGCTTATCTCCAACTCCCAATTACACACGGAATTTGTAATCAACTCATTCAGTTACTTCCAACAAATAGCATTGAAATTTTTACAAAAATATCGCTACTATTCCTCCCGTTCAAATTTCAAACTAGGAAAATATTTTCCACATAGAAAACGTATCAGAAGAAAGTTCCCCAGATATACTTTCGATACACGTAGAACTAAAATATCAAATGTGTATATGAAGCATGATCTTTCAATTTCGTTAGTGTATCATGTACGTAGCATATACTTTTTAAAAATATATTGTAGCACATGTATGCATAAAAATATTCATAACCTGTGCTATATTCCAAACCTGCTGCCAAAGACCTGACAGTCTGTCAAGATATGTTTTAAAAAGAAATGAAAAAGAAAATGGCCAAAGAAGAAAAAAAAGTTGCCCGTACCACAACATTTTAGAAATGTAGTCTGTCAAACTTGTAATTACGAATACATGAATCCGAAGAATAAAACCAGAATGAAGAGAAGTATTCTCAACGTTCTATCCTTTATATAAAATATGGAAATTTCTTTCGTGGACAGATGGTAGTCGAATTCGCAAAAGTGGAGCATACTACGCTGAGACGATAGCGCACAATAAAGATATAATTCTAGACATGAAGATTGAATTTGATTCCCTATGACAAGTCATTAATAGAGAGAGCAAAGCCCCCGTAGTCACCGTTCAGCTTCATTTGGTTTCCTTAGAACGAACTTATGGCTTGAGCAATGACTTGGAAACGGGAGACAATATTTCTGTCACTTTTCACAAAACAGATGCTAGACACGAAGAATAAAAGCTCACTGTTGATACGCATAACAATCTAAGATGTTGTGGCAAGTCGTTTGTATAAAAACTTAGAGATTCTCATTTTTCAAATATAAATATCAATTAATCATAACCCAACATTATTTTTTATTCGCTTTCATTTTCTTAGATTTTAAGACTTGAAAATATAATTTTAGGAAATAACGAAATAATAATTACCGAAAAGTTTATTTCTCCTTTCCAAAACAAGTTGAAACAATGCAATTAACTTTTATTTTTTCTATTTGAGCAAAACATCTTCAGAATCTGAGTTGGTGAGATAATTTCTTAGAGATGAAATTACTTAAAATGACATGGTGAAAATATATTTCGAAAAACAAAAACTTTCTAGCACCATTAACTGCTCGATTTTCAAAACCTAAAATTTACGACCAATTTAAGGGAAAACACTGGCTCTTATTTTATTAGTCTTAATGTAGGTTGATAATAAAATTAATGTACTGTGCGTAATATGTCACTTTTTCTAAGTTAGAAATATGTTCGTTACGCAAACCGGATGGCAGATTTGCATTTTCTGATACTACCAATCAACGACCATCTATTGATTTGTATTATAAACGTTAGCAAATCAGGTGTCTATTTTTGCCGTTGGCTAGTGGTTTATGGTATAATTTCTGCCATTACTAATAATGATGGGTAAACCGTATGTTGACAACAAAAACACTCATTCGATGCCGGACAGGGTCGGCTTGAGTGAAATGTGTAATTTTTGTTTTGAATTTTTCACTAATTATCATGAACTAATTTAGATATAATTAAAGATTTTGAAAGTAAACGTGCTATTTTTATCTACATTTATAACGAAGGGTAAACCGTATCACAACAAAAACTCCCTTGTGAATCCGGACAGAATTGGCTAATAAACTAACATATTCATTTATGTCCAGTGGCGTAACTAGCACCCTATACACCCGGACATTGCCCGGGGGTCCCCAGTCTCATGGGACCCCCAACCTCTGGAAGTAATAGGGGGCTTTCTTCGTAGATTTTAACAGTTTGTGAAGAAAAAAATTATTCAAACAAAAGAATTTTGATTATTACATAAATATTGTTTTAGGTTATCTAGTCATAATTAATCGACGAACATTTTGCATATCTTCAATTTTTACTAACTGATCATTTTACTCTGTCAGCCAGTTTTCCGGACAAGTCTACAGTTGTCATGCGTTTTTAACTCTGCCAGTTGCAACTGCACAACAGTGATTTCCGGAAATGAAGCTCGTTATAAGTTACCGGAGCAATTCCTTAAATCAAGGCAAATTGAGTGATTTTAGTGTTATATACATCAAATATGGGGTTACAAATGATTTAAGAAGCAGATTAGATCGGTTCGTTAAAACATTTGCCGAAACAAAACTACGTTGTATGAAATTTTCATTGTACCGTTGGATTTCTTAGTATAATTACCGCATTAACAATATATGGTATGTAAATATTATTAAATTAAATTACTAAATAAATACTAAGATATGTTGTATTTTTTACTAAAAAATCATAAAATATTTTTCTAAATTTAACCTTAACTAAAACACTTCAACTGCGGCCACTAAGGGACCCCGAGTCACATTTTTCCCGGAGGCCACGACTTGGAAACGTATCGACCTGCGCGCCATAATGGACGCGATAAAGCAGGTTTTCTCCATTCTCTCCCCCCCCCGGTCCTTTCCTCCCTTGGGACTGCCTTGCAAGTCCTGTCCCCCTTTTTCTAAATGGTTCCCCATTCAAACACGTCCTTTGCATCGTGGAACTGCCAAGGTACGACCATCATTAAGACAGCTGAAATCGGCAATTTCTTTCCAATTCTTTTATTCATGCTCTCCTTGTTCAGAAGACATGGCTCACTCCCTCATTTTCTTCTTCTCTTCCGGGTTATCACGTCTATCGTGATGATAGACCCCATTCCATCCCAATCTAACCCCCCAAAGCGGTCGCCATACGCAAATCTATTCTTCACACTCGTCTTCCAACTCCTCCTCTTACTTCTCTTGTAGCCACGGTCTTGGAATTTGTCACTCCAAGAGGTCCAGTTATTCTGATGTCTGCGTACCGTAGGCCTCACAAGATTCTCGACGGCGCGGACTTTGACTCTCTCCGAAGATTAGGTGACTGCATCGTGATCGCTGGTGATCTCAACTGCAAGCACACCGACTTGTGCTGCATCGTCTGCAACACCAGCGGTAGGACTCTGGCCACCTATCTTGCTCAACACTCCAATCTTATCCTCCCCTCCCTCTGGACCTACCCACTGAGTTGACAACGTTCCCCACGACATCCTTAACATAGTCCTTCACTCCTGCATCATCCAAATCACCACTCCTCATCCCCGTTCCGAGCTGACCTCGGACCATCTTCCTATCGTTTTCTCCTCCTACCTTGGTCCCTTCCTCCACGACTTTTAACCTGCCCCAAACATCAAGACGGACTGGAGAGGGTACACCACACGTCTTAACCGGAAGGTGGATTCCTATCTCCCATTCACCTCACCCGACGACATTGACCGGGCCATTTCTCACTTTACGAACCAAATACTGACGAGCTTCCGACAATGCAGCACCATCACCCCTAAAACTTCACCTCATCCCGACACTCCCTTAGATATCTTGCTTTGGTGCGGGAACGACGCCGTGCACAGCGGCGTTTCTACCGCACCAGAGATCCTTCAGACAAGGCCCACTTCCTCCACACGAGACGGATACTCCGTTATTTCTATGCCCAGTAATGGGAATCCTATCTTTCCCGGGCCAATGTTTCCTTCTCCGATGACGTGTGGAAGATCTATAGGACCCTCCGAAACCCCTTCACTGCCATCACTCCTCTTGTCACTCCAGGCACGTCTACTACCACGTACGACCCAGTCAGAAAAGTTGAGATCTTCGGTCATATCATGGGAGGTGAAGGTCGCACTGAAGCGAGTCAACACCAAGAAGGTGGGTGGCTCCGACAAGCTCCGAGGTATCTATCTTCGCCATCTTGCTCACAACGCTATCCTTCTCACAAATATCTTCAATTCTTGTCTCTCTCTCTCGGTTACATTCCTCTTCCATGGAAATATGCCAGTATCATTCTTCCCCCCAATCCAAGGGAAAATCTTCGGGACCCTAACAACTATCGTCCTATCAGCCTTCTTTCTCTTCTTGGCAAACTCTTCGAGCGCCTCGTCCTTGCCAAACTCATTCCTCTCCTTGAATCTTCTCACGCTATTCGTCCCGCCCAATTCGGATTCCGGCGCTCTAAGACTGTAGCTCCGCAGACCTTGCGTCTGGCACACGAATTAGCCCCATCTTCTCTCGGAGAGTTGCCATTCCTGCAATCTTCTTTGAATTCTCTTTCGCCTTTGACACTATCCATCACGATGTACTCCTTCACAAACCAATTTCTTAGTTCATCCCGTTATTCACCAACTTCTGCGCAGTTACCTTTCCGGGCGAACCTTTCATGATCGTTACAACAGTTCCCTCTCCACCACCCGCCCCATCTGCGCTGGGGTGTCCCTGCGTAGTGTCTGGGCATCCATTCTTTTCTCTCTTTTTCTTCACGATCCTCCTGACTCTCGGCATGTTTCCGAATTCCTTTACGCAGACGACATCGCGTAGGCGGCACGTGCTTTCAATCTTCCTCTTATTATCTCTAATCTTCAATCTGCTACTTCTCGCCTGGAAACTTGGAGTACGTCTAATGGACTCCAATTACCAGGCAATTATCTTCACTTTCCGCTACCTCTCCAGCAAGCCCTTCCAAAACCTGCCGTCGCTCAACGTCAAGGACACCACTGTGGCCTGGTCCACAAGTGTCAAGTATATTAGGATCACAATGGACAGGAAACGTCGCTTGCAAGACCATGCAAAATCTGTTTCTTCATAAATGAATAGCACGCTTGCTCGCCTTTTTCCAATCTTCGCAGGATCCGGCTCAAGATGAAAATCCCAATCTATAAAACGTGCATTCGCAGTCTTGCGCTCTACGCCTGCGAAACCTGGGTCACTACTTTTAGGTTTAACTATCACCGACTTCACGTCATCGAGAACCGGTTCCTGCGTATGGCTGTACGACCAGCGATGTGCACTCCCAAATCTTAACTCCGATCTATTTCTAAACTTGACTCTATCATTAAAATTATCTATCTTCAAGCCCGGAAACACCTCCGGAACACCTGATCCACGTCCCCTCCCCTGACAACATCTTTAAAAAATATTCCCGTCATCTCGCACGCAGAGTCAATCCTGTTGCATTTCGAAAATATCCTTCAGACATACTCAAACTCCCCTTTCACACTTTTTATACTTAACGCTCTTCTTCTCACAGCATTCTCAACTTCATTCCTTCGTCTACATCTAATACGGTAATTTCTCACCTTCCCTTTATTTATATACACCATATCCAGTTTTAAACAAAACATGAGTGCCAAGTCGCCGATTTCTGGCGGACATGGCACTCGTAATTTGTATGTCGCAGGAGGCACTGTATCAAAATCACCATGCGATTATCCATGAAAGGCACCATCATGGTGGAGGCGTGGATCGCTGCCTGCCGAACCACGTTTCCCGACTTGGATGGTTACGTCACTGTTTATGTCATATTTTTAGGAGTTATGGGTGGCATTTTATTTTTCGGTTTGCAACAGAAGTGGCAAAATACTCAGAGAAACGTTTGAAGTAAAGCATACATAGAAAATGATCTTTATGTTTCACAACTTTTGTGACATCAAGGAAAATC
This sequence comes from Laupala kohalensis, assembly GCA_002313205.1. Taxonomy (NCBI): domain Eukaryota; kingdom Metazoa; phylum Arthropoda; class Insecta; order Orthoptera; family Trigonidiidae; genus Laupala; species Laupala kohalensis. The sequence continues at coordinate 15,903 of NNCF01132399.1, read as the reverse complement.
AAATATGAAGACTTCTTTCGTGACATAAATGTAGCAAAATATTTAAAAAGAGAGGAAATGAAAAGCGTATGTTTTAGTCCAAGAATTGTCGACTGTAATTCAACTATTTCAGTGTCATACGCCAATTTAACGAACTTATTTTCTATGAAAAGAAATCTTTGTATTCTCCATTTATACTGAACTTGAAATCCGAGTAAAAACCTTTTAACAAGGTCTACTGGGTAATATCTTGCTTGTTAAGGATGTCTACATTCTGAAGCAGCACGATATGAGATAGAGGAACTAGGATAAGACGACTCGATTTTTAGTCGAAAAAGGTTTCCTTGCTTCTATGAGGAACACGACGCAAATATACTATGCAAGTTCACTACACAAGATCTATAGAACACTACGCAAAAAATAAACTTTGTTCCTGCATGAACTGACACTATTTTTGAACGAGACAACATTGCTAAGACAATCTCACCCCAATCTGAAAAAAATATGTTTCTTATGTTTCACATAAAAATATACGTGTATCTGGATAATAGCTGACCTCGAATTTTAAGACAAATGCCTATTGATGTGCTTACCTAGGAAATAATTATATATGTTTACAATTCGTGGTTATAAGCTAGGAATCGTGAATATAAGTAAGCGTTCAAAAGTGCCCTAACGTATTTAAAGGGTGATTGACATACAATTCAATATCTTTTTTTTCTATAAAAGCTTAAAGTGTATATTTTCAGTATTCTCATAATATTTTATTTTATATTATGCAGTTTTTAGAATTGTCTCGAACACAGAATAACCATTATTATTTGTGAGTACTACAGGTCAGTTTACAATCAAGGGATTCACGGCTGTCCGTCAAGAAGAGGGAGAATATGGGAGAAAATTAAGAGCAAGTTGGGGAGAGAATGGGAAAAAACGCTTTTATGATGATGTAAAAGATCTAGAGGGAATGATCCAGTTACAGAGGGTACACAAAAGATCACGAGAGTTAGGTTTGTTTTATCTGCATCAGGGGCCTTCCCATCCTTTATTTTGATTGCCGTCGATGACAAACATCTAAATTGCAGAGAATTATAAAAAAAGAACACTGCTCCATAATTAAAAAATGTGCCCTATCTTGCAATCTATGTTAGGACGTAAAACATCACTCTTTCATTGTTAATTTTTAAAAGTCATATCTAATTTAATACTTTATAATGACATTTCAGATAATTAAAATGTTCTTTTACGTCTAAAACTAAAGTATAAGGATTCACACCACATATGAAACGAAAATAACTCCTTATAAAAAATCTATTGAGTTCAAATCCAGTTCGCAAAGGTCTTCAGTCGTTCAAGTTCATTTTACATCGTTGTGCTCATCTCATAGAAATCATCACGTTAGTCAACAATTAGTGAACTTTTCAGAATCTTTGAAGTTCCAGCGCTTCGTACGACGAGATAGTGTAAATGACTATACGAACTATTAGAGATATGTAACAGATAATTGGCATATAATTCCTCTAGAGAAAAAATTTATTCTGCACCGTAGTAACACTCATAAAAATTCTATAACAATAATTTATTATGGATTTCTGTTTAAGGATTGGAGACCTTGGAAATATTGCGTGATATTGCTTCCCACTCACTAGTCTTTTTTTCTCTGATGGAGTTTAATTGCACATAATGTCCTTGCGCGACTTGCAAGTGCATAAATATTCACTTTCATGTAACATGAACCCCGACCATATCAAATTGCAAAGAAATAAATTCGTATTGCCAGACAAACGTCATTTCATCCTCTTCAAGAAAAATATGGAAAACAAGTGTTTTTCTTACCGGTGTTCATAATCTGTGCAGGGGTTTAGACCTTGAAAGGTGCATTCCTTTCATATTTTCTGACTGTCCTCGTTGGTGGGGAACCCTGTTCACACCCATCACATTTGTTTTGAACGAGTATATGTGTATCCTTTAGATCATCATATGAACCTAAGTGTTCAGAAAAAATTTCATTCAGCAAAGATGAATCGGCGTGGTATCTTAATAGAAGCAAAACCAATTATGAAAAACAGGCAAATGCATTGCGTTGATGAAATTCTAATAATTAAATAGAGAAACAAGTCGATGACTGATTTAAACGCAGAATTTTTGTTTTGTTTTAAGTATCAACAAGAAAAGATACATAACAAAATGCATTACAGTGTAAATGAGAATAAAAACGATCTCTGAGCAAAAGAAGTTCAAATATTCAATCATTTGCTCAATGTACCCATAGTTCACAGAAAATTTACGTTCTCAATTCGTCACTAATGTTTTACCAAATTTTCAATTAATGTAATATTTTTTCTGATTTGGATTTCGTAACTGTTCCTCTCATATTCCGAAGAAGAATTAAACTGCAATTGAACTTAAGTCTACAACGAAATGATCTGAAGTCGAGGGAAGGCGTAAGTTACAGAAAAGAAAATGCTTCTGCGTCCTCAAAGTCGTTGTCTGCTTGTTAGCCGAGCTATGTGCCCGACAGCGAAGGCTTGGAGCTGCACGATCATTGTAATAGACACGCTACAGATAGATTGATTATATTTATGTACATCGATAAAGATCATCTGCTGAGCTTTGATGTGCCGCTCCTATCCACGTTTTCGTATTTCCCTTACCATACCAAGACTTTAACGAGGATTTACTCAGACTGTATAGTTTTTGAAACAACACGTTCATAAAAGAATTAAAACATAAGGGACAAGATATTTATGTAAGTATTCTCTCCATTATAGAATTTCAGTAAATAATTCATAACGTATGCAAAGAGAAGTGATGTATGTTCACTTTTTAGATGTATCCGGTTAATTTGTAACTATATGATACAATTGTTGTCATACTCTATTACAAATCTTTCACCTGAATGTTATTCGGTGCACCAAGGTGGAAACATTGGCGTTATGGTGCTTAAATTGTTATAGATCAGAATCACAATCATCAATCTATTAATTAAGAAAGGTCAAATTTCATAGACAAATTTTATACAGACTATATAAAATATCACGTATTTCTGTAGTATATCAATTACGAAAATGTAATTCGTGAACGAAGTTCCAAAACTACTCCATGACTCAGGTGTGGACGCCGGCTAAATTTTGGCAAAATGAATCGGAACCCCTTGTATACTTAACTTGCCAGTATTTCTTTTAACACAACTTCTACAGTTTCTCACCGATATTTTATACGACGCGTCAATAAAAAGCAATAACGTTGCAGATTTGCAACTAATCGTCCAATTTGGAATTCATAGCTGAAATAAAAGTTAATAACCGAATATCTCTCTAGAAACACTGACTACTGGACATTTTCATTTGTTTCCTTATTTGCTAATAGATACAGTTGATACACCTAATATCAACTAGCAGTTACGTTATCTATGACAAGTCATTAATTTTCGAGTAATCTGGTTTCTATTTTTGTGCTGGGGTTTCTCGAAAAATAATTTCCGAATTGCTCATCGATCCTCTGTTAGCGTTTAGTCGGTTGCAAAGTTAAATAAAAAATATAAAACTGTGGCATCAGGAAATTAAAGGACAAACACTTGTCGACACGCCAGCTACATTTGAAAATATGCCCAAGACGTTTTTGAAACACAAATACAGCTGGTGATGCCAAACCATTGCGCAAACCATTACACAAACCATTTACGTAATAAGGGTTAGTTTTAAACAGATGTATTCTACGTTTCCCCGGTAATTTCCATATCTTCTTCCTTAAAGTCTCTATTGAACTAACTAAACAAAATACAATTATTGCGAGAATGTTAATAATTCACCGAAGTATTTAGAAATTATTGAAAATATGATACAAATTTCAATTCAAATTCTACAGTTACAGAAAGCTAAAGGAATCTAATGTAAAGTTATTTTACGGTTTATTCCTCTCATTACCAGAAACTATCGCTTCCTCAAACAAGTATACAATCGATTTGCTTAACTAAGCTTTCTGTTCGCTTGACACGAGGGCGGTGTTGGCACGGTTGTGTACATTAATTCTGTAACCCCATCCTGGCCCGGGTTTTGCTCCGGTTTTCCTTCGGGTAGAGGTGGATTTCTTATACAGGTTCTCTAGGCTTTGTCTAGGGGCGTGTTTATTGTAACAATAAATCGTGAATTTAGTGTTATTTCAATTCTTATGATTTTTAAACACTATGCTCAGAATAATCTATAGTTCGATAATAATTTGTACATGTAAATTTTTTGCGTTAAATTACAAACATATTGATATTCTATTAGTATTATAACTCGCAGTTAACTTTTCATCTTATCTAGGAATTTTTGCTGAAATATTTGAATCCGCCTCTGCCTTAGGGCCCTTGATCGGAGTTGATGGGATGGTCCCTTGCTTGCTTCCGGAGAGTAAATTAATTTATTGTCCTCCACGTGGTCATACGCAGTTTGTACAGCTTCTTTGACAATAAATTTTATTATTTATTATTAAACAATTATAATACATAAATGGACGGAAACTTAAAAAGGCTGAGACACAAAAGGCAAAAATCGATATATGTTACAAAAGGATCTTAGATCTGCACTCAAACTTTGCACGGTTGTGTACGGTAATTCTGTAGCTCCATCCTGGTCCGGGTTTTTCTCCGGTTTTCCTTCGTATAGAGGAGGATTTTATATACAGGCTCTCTAGGCTCTCGCCTTGGAGGCCACGATCTATTGGAATAATTAATCTCGAATTTAGAGTTATTTTGATAGTTACGATTTTTTGAATAATCTAAAGTTTGATAATACATATTTGTGAAATGACTTTGGTGTTTTATTAATTCAAATTTGTTGGTATTCTGTTAATATTATAACACGAAGCGGACTATATTTAATCTTATCTTAGGAGTGTGCTGAAATGTTAGATCCACCTCTGCCTTAGGGTCCTTGATCGGAACTGATGAGGTGACCCTTTGCTTGCTTCCGGAGATTAGTTCATTATCCTCCATGAGGCCATACGTAGTTTGAAGCTGCATTTTTGACAATTAGTTTATTATCAGAAGTACATTAAAACTTCGTTAGCACATTTCGTAGGTTTTTATTGCCAATTCAGGCTCAATGGAAAACAAAGGAATACAATAGGTAGAAACCTAAAGATCGGAAATGTAACCTTGAACACTTTAGACTTTGTGATAACATTCGGTTACGTGAAAATGGCGACCAGTCGGGAATTGAACTCGGGACTCCCGCTTAGATCGCAGGAGTGTTAACCAAAACACCACACGCTCGCCTTCCACAGCTGAACACCATTTCCACTCAGACCTGAACCCCCGAAGATCTGAGAGACATCCCCAGACGGGAGATAAGTGAACCAGGCGGCACACTATTCAGTGTGCGCTTAATTACCGGTTTTACACGTACCTACGTTTTAAGGTTCGACCCTGGGATTTAGGTCTGGGTGGAAATGGTGTACAATTGTGAAAGGCGAACGGGTGGTGTAGTGGTTAATACCCCTGCAATCAAAGCAGGAATTCCGGGTTCGATTCCCGGCTCGTCGCCATTTTCACCTGAACGAAAGTTATCACATATCTTCTCCACGTGTAGGTTACACGGAAGAAATGTATGCATAACTTTAGACTTTTCAAGTTTATTTCTGAACCCGCGCCGCTATGTGATAAATAAAGAAACTAACTGAAAAAATATTTCAGGCTTGCTATTTTCACCCATTCTAAAGTATAAAGAAGAGTCGTGTAACAAAACAAAAACACGCATGTGTAGCCTTTTGATGGTGGGTTGCTAGTAGTAAATAAATATGGTAGCGCGGTAAAGAGAAATTATTTATCTGCATCTATACCAAACTTTCATGCGAAATACTTCAACTTATGCGCATGCAATAGATACTAATAACAATTTCTGTACAGAAAATTTTAAGAAAAAATGTGGAGACTTTTTACAAAAAATTTCCAAAATATACTATGAGCTTCATATGATGAACCTTGTTCATTAAAATTAACGAAATTCCAGATCCCGTGCTTCGATACCAAGCAGATACTACGCTAAATACTATATATAAATGAAAATTACTCCCGTTTAGCCAGAATCGCTGAGAAGACAGACTCGGGAGACGACGAACAGATGCACGAACGTCAAACTAAAACTAAAAACTACTTTTTCTGTATCAGGGACGCTCGAAACAGATATTTCCGTCAAAATCTTGCTATATACTTTTTTCGCAATTACAATACTTTCTCTGTACCATGTATGTGGCTATGTAAAACATTTATGTTCTACCCTTTAAAGTTAAATCTCTCGAAAACTATCTCCATCCTAGTTTCAGATACACTAACCCTATGAATGGGTGAAATATAGATCGAAAGAAGCTCTATTCAAAAAAATCATTCGTCTGTCAGTAATGATCAAAATACTTTTGCACAGGATACGTGGAGAAGGGGAACCACAAAATATAAGTTTCTTAACGAAATGTCAGCGAGAAGAAAACACCAAAAATTAAAAATTAACTTTTCTTCGAGACTACATAGATAACTTTCTCTGCGAAGTTATAGCATAACAGGAAAGTTACTGTTTCAATAAACTGTTAACAGTGTTGTAAACTCAGTCGGAAGTTAACGTAAAAGTTCTAACAACACATAATAAACTGCATGTTATAAGTTTTCTACGTCAGTTGATTTACGTTTATGCAAATCAGTTTTAGTATATGCTGCTCATATATAAGTAAGAAGACAGAAAAGGAAGGAGAGTAATATGTAGGAACTAGCAACCGCAGGCGTGTTTTTGTTATATTACCCTTTACCACTTCTTTTAATTTAGGATAGGCGAATATAGCAAGTATATTGTTTGAAAATAATAAAATGATTGCTCCACCGCCACCCGATGGGTGCCAAGCACAAGAATCCTTCTGCTTTTTCCTCCCGAGGCAACATACGGTGACGGTGGCGGCGGCGGATGTCGTTGCGCCACACTTTCCCAAAAGCGCTCGTAAAATCTTTATCTTCATGAAATGCACAAAACCCACTTAATTTGATGAGGATTCGTTTTTATCTACTTGAATTACTCTCTGAAGTTGAAGTGTTTTAACACGGCTGTTTTTAAAACCTCTTTTCAACAATTTAGGTTAACCTTTGTAGAGAGACAAATGCTTTCCGGATCACTTTAAGACGAATGGTATTGCCACTAGTTGTTTTCGCCTCTCTCTATCCGTTTAAGCAGCGAATGCAAGTATGTCTCTCCGAAGATGGATTTCTCCCGACTTGATTCACTAATATCGTTATTATCTACTCTTTGTGTTTCCCAATGTAATAAAATGAGAACATAGCTATGAATTTTTTGTAATTTTTTGTTTAAAATTACAAACATATTGACATTCTATTAGTATTATAACTCGCAGCTAACTTTTTATCTTATCTAGGAACTTTTGCTGAAACTTTTGAATCCGCCTCTGCCATAGGGCCCTTGATCGGAATTGATGGGATGGTCCCTTTCTTGCTTCCGGAGAGTAAATTATTTTATTTTCCTCCACGTGGTCATACGCAGTTTGTACTGTTCTTTGCCAATAAATTTATTTATTTATTTATTTAATTTAAAAAAGAATCACGTAAATCGGATGAGTTACGTTTTAAGAACATATACAGACGTACGCTGAATTTTTTTTATGTTAACAAGATAGAAAAGGGAAATTTCGGAAAGATTTAGATTTTTTTCGCATGCCCTATCAACACTCTTTTATTCCACGAGTCTTATTATGATCTTCTCAGTTGTAATATCATGGTTCATTTGCCGACACTTCGTTTAACGTTGCGTATTTGTGTATTTACCCAAACACGGACAAGTGTAAAGGAGCTATTGGTCTGTATTTGCTCAATTGTGACCAATATGCAAATACACGAACACCCGTATCCGTAGGTTTAGTCCTCTTGTAGGTTTTTAGTCGCACATCAAATAAGGCAAATATTTGCGTGAACCGTCCACACTTGGTTTGCAGAATTTCGCTCAGTAGGGCAGGCGCGATCGAGATTTGTTGATATTCCAGGGGTGCCCAAAGGGGGGGGATTGTTATTAGTTATAATTGTTATTGTCATTAATAATATTATTGTCATTAATAATACCAGATTAATAAAATTAATAATCATATGAATAAAATTAAGAATATCATATTAATAAAATTAATAAAACCATGTTAATAAATTTAATAAATAATTTTATTAATAATACCAGATTGTTAATTGTTAGTTATTTATTTGATGAATTTTATTTAAAGGTAATATTTATACAATTTGTGTTGTAAAACCACAATTTTTAAATAAAAATGCACCCCGGTTAGCCCCTCCCCCTTGATTGCGTTCTAGATCCGTCACTGTTCGAGATCGACATTTGGATAGATTCCTTCGTTTAGCCTGGACTAATCCATCAGTCTGAAGATTTCAGGCTCAGCGACGAAGACATCCAGGATAACTAGCGAGCACAACGGTTACTCCGGTTTCTTTTATTTTCCCATTGATTTGTTCGTGAGCGTGATCTACACCTAAACAAGAATATGTTCGAGAAGTGATGGGCACTGAAAACTTTTCTGCAACAAAAAAATGGTATTATAATGCTCAGTGGCGGATCTAGACCATAATCAAGGGGGAGGGCTAACCGGGGAGCATTTTTGTTTAAAAATTATGGTTTTACAACGTAAATTTCATAAATGTATGTAATATGTAATCATATATGTATCAAATAAATAATTAACAATTAACAATCTGCTATTACTAATAACAATAACAATTATTGATTGATGTTATTAATATGGTATTATTAATAAGAATAACAATTATGCTACTAGTAACAATAACATTTTTTACTAATAATAATCACTAATAACAATTATTAATCTGGTAACACTTTTACAAAGTATGCCATTTATCAACTTCAATTCTTTCTGTTAATGTTTTAGGTCCAATGGGGGGGCTATAGTCCCCTTAGCCCCCCCCCTATAGATCCACCACTGATAATGCTCAAAGAGGTTGGAAATTTTATCAAGCAGATTTTAAAACACGCACTCTCATTAAACTCCTTAAAAGCTCCAATGCTTCCTCTCGATGTTTTCCGAGGTCCTTCAAGTGGACTTGCAGCCAATGGGCGTAGTAGTGTGATTTAGGGCAAAGTACTACGGATACATAAGACTAATTGTGTGTTTGTACAAATTAAAACCACCAAGGCGAACTGAGAAAACGTATTTCAGAAGCAGTACAATCAACTTGAGGATACCTAGTCACAATTTAAAGATTGGATTGGTGTTGAAACACTCTTGTATCCAAGAACTGAGACTGATATGCATGGCCACTGAACTCCATTTTTCGACACTCTGACGTTGAGTTCGGAATTGTTAGTCTGTTCAATGGGGTCCGGTCCAGTTTATTCCTCACACACACTCACGCGTGGATATTGATATTTTTCGATGTCCTTAGTGTGTAATCAGCGACGAAGCTACGTCATTTCCACAATTGCGTAACCTCAAACAAAATTTAGGAAAATACAACAAAATGGTTCAAACACTTTTTAAGTTGACGTTTAAGTGCAATTCTGACTTCAAATTATTATTGGCGCACGAAAACCATGCGGAAACAACACCATAATTATGTTTATCAGGCTATTGCGGTATCATTCGTCCATTTAATGACTGTGCTTTTTATCTCGTATTTTCCAAAACTACGATGTAATTAGCGTAATCCATTCAGCAATAATTTCAATTATTGAACTGTTCCAGTTCTTAAAAACTATTCTCAAGTTAGTCGGGAGCTAAATAACCCATTAGTAGTTAAATCAAGCATCTTGTACAAAACCTTTGAGATTAACTCTCTATTGCTGTTGACGTTTCAACAAAAATAAAAGATTAACTGAAATACAAAATGGCGATATCGCTTCAGTTCTTAATAGTACACATGAAACAAATTTATGTGAACGCCGTACAGACTAAGAAACAATAGCGCTTGAATGTAATACATCGTAATGTGTGTTTTATCACAATATTTTGTGTCGAGAAAATAGTGGTGTCTAAATAACTACCTACGCTTTAACAATCGTGTTAATGTTACCCACACGATAGTCATTATAACACAAGGTAAAGAACGGGAAGCACTTTTTATGGAGGAAAAAGGAATGCCGACTTTATTAACTACTGTTACTAATCTCTCTACTTAGAATTCACTACTACTTAAAGACACGCACTTGTAATTTATAGTTTGCGCATTATCCTTCTTTGATATTTTCCTTTTTAATCAAACATTTCATTCACTATCCTTAGATACATTTTCTTTTAGTGGCAAGTGAGGCATTCATTCTACGCATGTTTAAACTTGAACGACGGAGTGATATAATATCACTCAATTATGTTAATAAGGTTGAGTTTATTGAACTCTTGATATCAACTACGTAATTAATGTATTTATTTTATGATTTTTTTTTACTTCAAATTGTGTTTTTGAGAAATGAAGCAAAATTACAGGCATGTTGCATTCTCTTAATAGTTGCTTATTTAATACTCAATTTTAAATGTTCAACAAAGCTCTCGTGATCGTTATTGTCTAGATTTCAATTTTCATTTCTTCTTCTCCCCCTATTTACAGTACATTGTTGATGGTATTCGCCCCTGTTTGAAGTTCCTTGTGAATATCCACAAGATATCATTTACTTCTTTTTGTGAAGCTTGGTGACTGAAGTGATTTAATTCTCAATGATGAGCTAGCTGAATTCACTCTTAAATTTATCATTCTAGCGACCTTTAAATTTTGTGAAAGAATGGTGGAGTAAAACTTTATTCATTTAGCTTAGATTACTTTGTAAATGAGAAATTTGCCGTGTCTTTTAACGATAAAATGCTAACAAGTAACAAGTATTCAAGAACCACTCATTGCTTCCTGTGCGGCGCAGGTGTTCGAAGGACAGTGCTCTTTCGCTGACGTAGCCGGCTGCTATAATCAAATATTACATTCAGGGTTTCGGATATAATCAGAAAACCTATCAGGTTAAGCGAACAGTCAATATCTATTGAGATCACTATCGACAGTGAAGGTTGAAACCGCCGTGCAGCCTAAGGTCATGGGACTGTGTGGGTGGAGTTAGGAAAAGTACAAAGGGCAAAACATCAGCAATTGGATCTTCCAAAGAATAAAAGATACATTTTAGTAAGCTGAATACTTCAAGTCATGCTCAGCTAGGGAATCGTTAAAAGGAAGGAGCTACTACCTTCTTACAATAGTTATCCATTCCTGTCGTACCCTTGAATTTCTACACAAGTTACAAACAATTTTATGACTGTAGGAATCAAGGGTGTATTCAGCTCAAAACGTAAGATGGGGATGATTTCTGAATTTAACTTCTATCAAAGAGAATAGAACCATACAATAATACACACTAGTATCAAGAACACAATTTATTTAAAAGAATCAATTTTTAAACAATAGTGTGTGAGGATTAATTGCAAATTTTTTAATTACCTCTTTTACTAAATGTTACATATGGAAAATTGAGTATCTGCCCTAACTCTTAAGGTGGGGCAACTGCCCCATCTTGCCCTAGCCTGCATACGCCCTCTAGGAATATTAGTTTAATAATAATACTAACAATATCATAATTTTAATGCGGCCTAGGACCATCAGGTGTGCTCTTCCTTCTAACTAAACTACACTGAACATAGAACTTGCAATTTAGTTTTTTTTAAATCAATTTTCTTACGTACAAAACATAAAACATTGCAATTCAACGAGAAAATAATAATAATAATAATAATAATAATAACAACAACAACAGTGAAATACTTAAGTAAGCAGTTGAACTTTATAATATAGACAAGTTTACGAATCAAAACATTATATCTTAAAACGGACCAATTGAGCAATATGGTAGAATACTTGAGTTTAGTATAGTATTAGAGTTAAATGTTACGAATAATTATTGGAAACGTGGTTGAAAATTGAAGAATAATAAAAGAAGAGATCTATAGGTGAGTGCAAGCGCCATTTTGTTGCAGAATTGAAAGGTTCAGTATATGGAGAGTGTATGAAAACACAGGTTTTGAAGAAAATATTTGAAATTGAGTTGGAAATTAGTGATTTATCTAAGCCAATTATATTATTACATAGCATTTCAGTACTTGAACGGACATAAGTCTTCCATTCAGGTAAAATAATTACGTATTTTAGTGGTTAAATTTGAGGTTATATTAATTGTGTTCAATTTGACTTCTTCAAAACATTTTCAGAAATAAGTGAGATTTCTTTCTTTCGAAATAAATTTTTATGGCGTTAAAATTAATTTTTGTGAACATATATTTGAAACAATGCAAAAACATAATCTTAACTCACAATTTTTCAGAACGTTTATTTCTCCACAAAAAGTCAATTGTGTATCAGTATGTTGGACGGGACTTGTTCTCCTACGATTGAATAAAAATTTTGACACGGATACAAGTCACAATTTAAAGTTGTATATAAACACGAACTGTAAAAAACGAATAAGGTTTTTACGTGTACTTCCGAGGGACAGACGTCAATATCGGTCAAGTTTGCAACAAAATTTGCTCTTGCGCTCACTCCCCTCTATAGAACCTTAGTAAAAGAAGAAACTAGTCTGTTTCCGATAACACACGTTCCTCGACCTCTAGGAGGTTGCGGTAGAGAGAGGTGGGGATTGATCGCATGTGGCGGGGAGACTAACAGGACCGCTTTACCGCTGGAGGTTAAAACCTGGAGTGCATTGCTTTCCCAGAAGTATGCCAGGGTAAAAGCACTAACATGATTACTCGCACACGCGGACGCGAATGAGCGCAAGTACTACGCACGGTTCACACTGCTACGCCGTGTAGCGAAGAATTGAAGCATTCATTGAATAGGGTAAAGGCACCTGTGCACGACACTTAGGATTTAGAACCAAATCATGAGGTTTCAAAGTACTTTTTCGAGCCGGTTTTAATTTTGACAGGACATCCATTGTCTTACAGAAAATAGACTTTTATGCATTTTAAAGCAGAAATGAAGCAATAAGAGAGGTCGTTGAATCAGCATGTTCGGTCATTCGTGTGAGCGACGGTAATACAATGTGTTGCCCATAGCACAGTTGAGATTAACTTCGATGTTTCGTCGAAATACTGCCAACGATAAAAAAAGATCTACCGTTTCCGAGAAACGGTAGATTTTTTTTACCGCTGCAACGTTTCCGAGGAACAGTAGATACTCCAGATTGAAATTTTAGTGAAATATTTTTGTGTACTATTGTCGATGAAGAGGCCGGACCTAATCCCAATAGCTTTATGACAAAGAATTATTTGTTATTTAGCAAAACTTTATCAATATTTCTTTTTAATTCCGTACCTTATCACGAAAAAATAAAAATAAACCGAATCCTTGCTTTGGCAGATATTTCAGTAAGATTATAAAATTACACTTCGCAATCTGTTTCTATTTTCTAATGAGTAAAAATATTCGTTTTTAATTAGATTTGGTTGACTGTCTAAATGTTAATTTCTGATGAATAATTTGGATTTCCTCTATGTTTTCATGCTTACAAAGCAGAAGTTTCCATACGCCAAGACTGATTCATGAAATGTGTCGACTGTGCAACTGCCGTAATATTTTCTGAACTGATACCCTAGCCGTGATATCTTTCTTCTTCTATTTTAAACTCGTGTTTTGCATGGTAGTCTTTCTAGGCACTTCCAGTAAAAGTATCTTTCTCATTCACAAAAGAAATTCATTTCTGTCTTTTTTGAAGTACCTTATATAAACTTATAAAAATCCTAGTACTTCTGAAACAGATGACGAAGCAGAAACCAATCTTATTGTTAATACAGGGCACCCCAGGATAAGGCATCTAAAAGTGCCCCTTAGACGAATGACTTTTTTCCTTCATTTCTATGTAGATACCCATAAAATATTACCATTAATCCCCCTTTAGCACGTTATATAGCGTTCCCTACCCTTCAAATATTTTTTTAGGTTTTTATTTTCTTCTTCTTAACATTCAACCAAATTAGCAACCAAAACTAGCCTCACCATTGATAAACCCTTTAATCTAACCAAGAATTTATTTTTTAGTTTAATCCTATGTTTTTTCGCCGCAAAAAATCCCCATAAATGTAACAAAAATTTCCAAAACATGCAAAAAATCTATTACGTATCCTGGAATTTTGAGGTGAATTTTTTAAACACAGGTTATTCTAATATTCCTAAAATTTGAAGTCTCTACGAATGGTGGGTCATCTTCAGAATTTCAAAAAAATTAATTTTTTGACAATTTTATTTTGTAATTTTTGAATCAAATTTTAAAGACGATACTTTTTATTGTATTATCATTGTTTTATCAACATAAACGAGTATTAATGCTTTTTTGTGAATTGAAACCCATTTCTGGCAGTTCAAGTATTGGGAACTTAACTTAATCTTAGCTGAATGCATTTACGCGAAAGTCTTGTACTATTCAAATCTGTTGTTATAGATGAACAAATGCAATAGTTCTAGTGCAGCTAGTGGGGAATACTATGAATCACAATGACCGACTCAGTCTAATTCACTTTCCTACTTCTTATTTTAGCGAACTGACGTCACTTTATCCACCATTTGATACGGTGGCAAATCTCTTAAATAAAATATTATTAAACGTTTTTTCAATTGGTTTCTAAAAGTATTGTCGTAGAGTGGTCATTCTCTCAAATATCAATTAAGATCAAATGTTTATAATTTTAAATTTCTACGTAAGTCTACTAAAGGTTAGTCACCCAATGCCAATGCACATTCAGTTATATTTAAATATTAAGGAATCAAAAAATACAATTATATAAAAAATATAAGATAAGTGTTGAACAACAATAAAGAGAATATTGCAGTTAATTCTAATTTTTCTAGTACTTCCCATCCGTAGTCCAGGAATCTTAGCTGTAATAAAATAAACGTAAAAATCCTTTTTTTTTAACAAGCTTTTATACAAAAAAAAGTTCTGTATTATAAGGTAAAAAATAATTTTCAGTAACACTGAAAATAAATTAAAATAACAATAAAAAAGTCTCTTCCTTGGTCACTCATCATAGATGCAAATAATTAGAAGATACATAAACATAGATATTTTTAAAATATGAAATATAAATTTTTAAAGTTTGAGTTTTTTTGTCATAAATTTTAAGGTAGTATTAGTACTTACGAAGCTTGATGCCTCAAGCTTTTAAAATTTATATTTAATATTTTAAAAATATCCATGCTTACGTATCTTCTAAGTATTTGCATCTATGGTGAGTGACCAAGGAAGAGACTTTTTTAAAGTTATTTTAATTTATTTTCAGTGTTACTGAAAATTATTTTTTACTTTCTAGTACAGTACTTTTTATATAAAAGCTCTTTTTTGGTTTATTACGTGTATTTAATTTTATACTTTTTAGAATTAGAATGTTTTTACTTAGTTGTCAAGTAAAAACAAACTTTACTATCCTGTTTGGTTTTTTTATAGTTATTCATTTCTTTTATGTTATAGCAACTATTTTTACGTTAAGGGTGTAGGAGGAGCAATGATATATGTGTGTATATTGAGCGTGGTTTTACGTATGAGTGTGTTTCAGTAATTGTTTGTAAGCTAAAATGTGTTTGTGTATGTATGTGAATATACACACATATGAGCCCCATGTAGATTATTAATGTCTTAAATCTAATTTCTTTCTCGTTGTAAACTTATGTAGTAATATTCTTGTAATTTTATATCGTGTGTATGTACTTTACTGATATTTGGGCGATGATTTGTTTTTTTAACCTCGTATTATTGTTTGATGTGAGTATTCTTTTCTATCTGCCACCGAGCATTGCTCACTAACTGACTAATAAAATTATTATTATTATTATTATTATTGTTTTTTCTTATTTCTCAAAGATAGTTGTCATTCTTTGGGGAGTACAACTTTGTTCCTGGTTGCAACCAGCTT